>JAGTTD010000009.1:18690511-19088011 GCA_018398585.1 Simmondsia chinensis | reverse complement strand
TCCATGTACGATCCATTCTAGATCTGACCAACTGCCCATCCTACCTGCTCTATGTTCTTGACGGCCCATCAGTGGCATGTTTCGGTCCTCTTCAATGTTATTTAGAAAACGTGAGCCACCGATTCAGGTATAAGATACTATCATTACAGCCTGGACAATCAGACATCCAACCCATAATCATAATGACCCAATTGCAAGAGCGGAGCTCTACCAATTGAGCTATATCCCCCCAAGCCAAGTGGAACATGCATGATGGAGTCAGATGCTTCTTCCATTCTTTTCCTTAGCACAGCTGGTCCATCCTGGATTTGAACTAGAGACCTCGCCCATGAAATAAATCATCACACCTATTGTCCAACCAATTTAGAGAAAATCAATAGATTCCTTTTCGGGAGTGATTCATCCTTCCCAAATGCAGCATACAACTCTCTGTTGTACTGCGCTATCCAAGTGTGCTTGTTGCCTCCTTCTTTTTTCTTACCACGGCAAGTCTTTATGAAATAACTCCAATGAGAAGAAAAAATAAGGTGTTAAGAGACCCTCCTAGCCTAACCCTACACACTCTAAGATCCTTTTCCAAACCTGCTCCCATTTTGAGTAAGGAGATAGATAAATAGACACATCTTATTGGACTGATCGGGGGGCATTCGTAGTGATTGTGGGGGTCTAAGATCAAGAAGTGAGTTATTTATACCAAGCATTCTTCTTACGGTTAGGTCCAATCTCTTGGTCCCTGCGAAAAGGAAAAAGAATTCACATTCTTCCTTTTGGGAAGGGAGGATTAGGGAAATCCTATTGATTGTAGCTTTTTCCAGACCTCTGGGGAAAAAAAGGCTTGAATGACATGATCATTCCATCATCCAAGAATGAAAGGGTGATCTCGTAGCTCTTAGTCTGTGAAGATGCGTTTTTAGGTGCTCCATTTTTTTCCCATTGAGGCCGAACCTAAACCTGTCCTCGAGAGATAACTGTCCGTACACTGATAAGGGATGCATGAGTTCTCAAGAAGAGAGAGCCGTAGCAGTCCCTCCCCCCCCCCCCCCCCCCCCCCCCCCCGGGGATTGCTCGGATCCCACGAGTGAATTGAAAGTTGGATCTCACCTGAATCGGCCCATCTATCCTCCTAAGGAGAAGTTTGGTATCAAACCTTGATTCAAGTAGGAGGAGAGTGCCATGTTAATGTACCTTGGAGGATCCACATCTTAAGGTCAGGTACTGATGGGCACATTGAACTGTCCATGTGGTTTAGAGCCCTCACAGCCCAGGCACAACGACGCAATTATCAGGGGTGCGCTCTGCCACTGAGCTAATTGCCCGCTATGGAGGCCCCCAGTGGGAGGCCCACTATGCCAAAAGCGAGAGAAACCCCATCCCTCTCTTTCCTTTTTGCACCCCCATGTCCGCCCATGTGGCAACATGGGGGGACATGGGGACGTAAAAAGGGGATCCTATCAACTTGTTCCGACCTGGGACAATAAGCCCATCAGCTTGGTCTTACTTCACCGCAAAGAAGACTTCTTCCAAGTTTGACTCAGATGTCGCTCGCTTCTTTTTGGGTGTGAAGCAGTGTCAAACCAAAATACCCAACAAGCATTAGCGCTCCCCTAAAAGGAGGTGATCCAGCCGCACCTTCTAATATGACTACATTATTACGACTTCACTTCAATCACTAGCCCTGCCTTCGGCATCCCCCTCCTTGCAGTTAAGGTAATGGCTTTGCGCATGGCTAGCTCTCGTAGTGTGACGGGGGGTGTGTACAAGGCCCGGGAATGAATTCATTGCCGTATGGCTGACTAACAATTACTAGTGACTCTGGCTTCATGCAGGCGAGTTACAGCCTATATTTCGAACTGAGGACGGGTTTTTGGGGTTAGCTCACCCTCGCTGGATCGGGACCCTTTCTCCCGGCCATTGTAGCACGTGTGTCACCTAGGGCATAAGGGGCATGATGACTTTACGTCATCCTTACCTTCCTCCGACTTATCACCGACAGTCTGTTTAGGGTTCCAAACTCAACCTTGGAAACTAAACACGAGGGTTGCGGGACTTAATCCAACACCTTACGGCACGAGCTGAAGACAGATGCACCACCTGTGTCCACGTTCCCAAAGGAACCCCTCTCTTTCAAGAGGATTTGCGGCATGTCAAGCCCCGGTAAGGTTCTTTGCTTTGCATCAAATAAAACCACATGTTCCACCGCTTGTGCGGGCCCCTTTCAATTCCTTTGAGTTACATTCTTGCAAACGTACTCCCTAGGCGGGATAGTTAACACGTTAGCTGTAGCACTGCACGGTTCGATACACACAGCGCCTAGTATCCATCACTTATGGCTATGACTACTGGGGTATCTAATCCCATTTGCTCCCATAGCTTTCGTCTCTTAGTGTCAATGTTGGCCCAGCAGATTACTTTCGCCATTGGTGTTCTTTCGATCTCTACGCATTTCACTACTTCCCCGAAAATTCCCTCTGCCCCTACCGTACTGCAGCTTGGTAGTTCCCACCACTTATCTGGGGATGAGCCCTGGGATTTGATGGCGGACTTAAAAAGCCACCTATGGATGCTTTGCACCTAATCATTCAGGATAATGCTTGCATCCTCTGTCTTACCATGGCTGCTGGCACAGTGTCAACCGATGCTTATTCCCTAGATACCGTCATTGTTTCTTCTCCAGAAAAGAAGTTCACAACTCGATGGCCTGCTCTCCAAGTGGCATTGCTCCGTTAGGCTTTCGCCCATTGTGAAAAATTCCCAACTGCTACCTTCCTTAGGAGTCTGGGTCGTGTCTCAGTCCCACTGTGGCTGATCATCGTCTTGGACCAACTACTGATCATCGCCTTGGTAAGCTATTGCCTCACTGTCATGATTGTGAAGGATTTTGATACATTTTTAGTAGATTTTTGATGTTAAGTTCTCATTTGGTTTTAGAGGGAAAAGTAGTTAGCCGGGTGGTTGTTTTAACGGGAATAAGTGCTTGTTGTTTTTAGCTCGTTTTTCCTTGTTTTATCCAGTCGTGTAAATTTTGAGTATAAATAAGCTTCAACCATGTAATTGAAGATTCATTGAAATGAAATTGATTTAATTCTCTCTCTCAACCCTAATTTTCTCTGTAATTCTCATCTCCTTTGATTCTTTCTCATCCCTTACTCGTATATCTCAAGTTTCTAATCCAAGTTTGATCTAGGATCACAACATTTGGTATCAGAGCTGGTGTTTATTGCCGATTGATTGCTTGATCGATTAATTAGAGCTGGCTATATGCAAGAAGACAGTACCAATGGCTGGTGGTGTAACTACTTCGAGCAAATGCTATTGCAAATGTGACTTATGCTGCTGCTATGGGTGCAAATCCTGGTGCTGGTGTGGAGGTCAATCAATTCGAGCAATTGAGACTTCAAATGGAGGAAATGTTTTTAAGGATGCAGCAATCGTAGAATTAGAAGCTAGCCAAGAAGTTAGATCAGCATTCTCAACTAATTGAATCGAAACTCCATGGTCTATAATAGCAGATTACTAGACAAAATTAGCCTCCATGAGTAAGAGTGTTATCTGTTGCTAACCAGCACGATCGGCCCCCTGATCTTGCTCATCCTCAATCTATTGGATCCAGTGAGAATGGCTCTGCTGGTGGAAGGACTTAGGGATGCAGGCAGCTATGTATAGACATTGATACATTCAATGGAAAACAGCCTCAATCATGAATAAGGAGGTGTGAAAGGTATTTTCAATTCTATCATATTGATGAAACTAAGAATGTTGAATTCGCTGCTGTTTATCTCCAAGGAGATCATGAGGTGTGGTATTATAGTTTGATTCTTACAATCCTTGCTTGACATGGAATGAATTTGTGAATAAATTATGTGAGAGAAATGGAGAAGAGGACCCTAGCGAAGTGATTGATCATTTTAATAAGCTAACTCAAACTTCATCTGCAAGAGATTATATGACTCGTTTTGAGAATTTGAGAGCAAGGATGTTGACAGTTACTCCAGGAGCTGATGAATCCTATTATATATCCTGTTTCATTAGTGGTCTTAAGCCACGGATCAAGAACTTGGTTAAGGCTTTGAATCCAAGTACCTTAACTCAGGCCTTTTCAAAGGCTAAATTGATGGAGGCCACAGCCTTGGCTGGTGCTGAAGGCCCTAAGATTAAGGCTCCACAATCATGTTCTCAACAGCAGGCTACCTCTGTTAGTTTAAGCTTCAAGGAAAACAAGAATCAAAGGTGCTGCTTCAAGTGCAATCAGAAGTACTTCTTTGGACATAAATGTAATCCTAAGTTGCTAATGGCTGTGACTGGAGCTGAGGACATTGAGGATCCGGAGATAGAGACGGTTTTTGAAGGGCTGGATGAGGAGGATATAAGAGACTATGAGAGTGGTAAAATGGAGATTTCTGTTAGAGCTCTCACTGGTAATGGCTCTCACAACATGATCAGAATCAAAGGAGAGACAGGACACTGGCATATGTTCATCTTGATTGATAGTAGTAGTACACATAGCTTTGTGGATCCTAAAGTTGTGAGGCAAGTGGGGCATTAAATGATAAAAACCAGACCATTAGCTGTTATAGTGGCTAATGGAAATTCAGTGATCACACAGGTGAAGTGCAAGGGATTCTGCTGGAAAATGCAGGGGCACTAGTTCGAGTATGATTTCAAAGTACTCAAGCTAGGTGGTTGTGACATGGTCCTTAGAGTTGATTGGATGAAAACCATTAGTCCTTTAATCTTTGATTTCGCTCAGTTATCAGTATCTTTTGAAAAGGAAGGGCTGAAGGTGGTTCTGCAAGGCATTATGGAGAAAGGGTAGCTACAGATGATGAAAGGGAAGCACTTGGAGAAGCTTGTCATGAAGGGAAAGTGCTAATGGATTGGTTAGTAGTTCTCTATCTCTATCGATACTAATACAACTCTAAATAATTTAGATCCTGACATTAAACAACTACTGTTTGATTTTGAAGATGCCTTTGCTCAACCATCTGCCTTGCCTCTTAAGAGGATGCTGGATCATGCCATCCCTCTTAAGGCTCTCTATAATCCTGTGAACTTAAGACCTTATAAATACCTTCATTCACACAAGACTGAGATTGAGAGACAAGTTGAAGATTTATTAGAGACTAATTTTATTCGTCATAGCCACAGCCCTTTTGCTTCTTTGGTGATTCTTGTCAAGAAGAAGGATGGTTCATCTTGAATGTGTGTGGATTACAGACATCTCAACTCCCTCACCATTAAGGATAAGTTTCCAATTCCTGTTATTGATAATCTACTTGATGAATTGAATGGTTCACAGTATTATTCGAAGTTGGAATTGAGGCAAGGTTATCACCAAATTCGAGTGTTGGATGAAGATATTCATAAGACTTCTTTTAGGACACATCACGGACATCATGAGTTTGTGGTCATGCCTTTTGGCTTGACTAATGCTCTTGCAATCTTTCAGGCATTAATGAATCAGGTGTTTAAAGCTTATTTGAGGAAATTTTTGCTGGTATTGTTTGATGATATACTGGTTTATAGTCCCTCCATGGAAGAACACATCAGGCATTTGAGACAAGTATTTTAGATTATGCGTAAGAACAAGTTGTATGCTAAGTTGGCCAAGTGTTCTTTTGCTCAAATTCAAGTGGAACACTTGGGTCACATAGTCTGTAAAGGAGTGGCCTATTCCTAAAAACCTCAAGCAACTGAGGGGTTTCCTAGGGTTGTCAGGGTATTATAGAAAGTTTATTGCTGGTTATGGAGTGTTAGCCAAGCCCCTGACTGATCTTATGAAAAAGGATGCATTCTTATGGTCTGATGTGGCTCAAGAGGCTTTTGAAGGCCTCAAGTTAGCTATGTGCTTTGTGCCTATTCTAGTTATGCCAACTTTTGGGAAGCCTTTTGTACTAGAGACCGATGCTAGAAGCATGGAAATTGGAGCCGTGCTCTCTCAATAGGACAAGCCAATGGCCTTCCTTAGTTAAGGTCTCAATCCTAGAAATCAGCAGCTCTCGATCCATGAGAAGGAATATTTGGCTATCTTGTTAGCAATGTAGAAATGGAGGCATTACCTCGAAGGACATCACTTTATTATTAGAACTAACTTCCAGAGCCTGAAATATCTCCTGGAACAGAAGATTACCACTAGAGTACAGAGAAAAGGACTCATGAGGATGTTGGGACTGAGTTATTCTATTGAGTATCACAAAGGGATTGCTGATGCTCTTTCTCGAAGGTTGGAAGTGGGGGAATCTACCTCTTGTTCAGCTATTTCTTGTGTTTTGCCCAATTGGATGGAGGCGATTTACAAGTCATATGGACGGAATAAGTTTACTGCTAACTGCATTACAGCTTATAGTGTGCGCAATACATCCAATTCAGAACCGATCCTATGCATTGGTCTTGTTGGTTATCTTTAGCAGAATTCTGGTATAACACTCATTTTCATTCCGCTATTGGGACCATTCCTTTTAAGGCCCTATATGCGTATGATCCTCCTTCTCCCATGGTGCTACAAGGGTTGACATCTCATGTGATAGAGGTTAATGATCTCCTTTCACAAAGGAGACAGCTGATTCAGCAATTGAAAGGCAATCTTTAACTTACTCAATCAAGAATGAAGTTTTGTGCTAATAAGAAACGTTTTGATAGATCATTTGCAGTTGGGGACTTGGTGTATCTCAAGCTCCAACCTTCAGGCAGTCTTCTATTGCAGTTTGCAAGAATGTGAAGTTAGGGGCTCGTTTCTTTGGTCCTTGCAAAGTGTTAGAGAAGGTGGGAAACGTAGCTTATCAATTAGAGCTACCTCCTAATCCTTTTGTGCATCCTGTGTTTCATGTCTTCCTTTTAAAGAAACACAAGGCAGAAGGGAAAGAGTGTTCAAAGCAGCCTCCTGCAACAGCACACAATGGAACTTTGATACAAGCTCCTGTAGCAATTCTGGACTCATGTTTGGTACAGCAGCAAGGCATAGTTGAGAAGGAAGTTCTGGTACAGTGGATCAATTTGGATCCAACACAAACCAGTTGGAGAAATTGAAGTTTTTACGCAGCCAATTTCCTTCTTCTTCATTCTTGGGACAAGAATGATTTTGAGGAGAGGGTACTATCATGACCATGAAAGATTTTGATACATTTTTAGTTAATTTTTGATGTTAAGTTCTCATTTGGATTTAAATTCGGTTTTAACGGGAAAAGCAGTTAGCCAGATGGTTGTTTTAGCGGGAATAAGTGCTTGTTGTTTTTAGCTCGTTTTTCCTTGTTTTAGCTAGCTGTCTGAATTTTGAGTATAAACAAGCTTCAACCATGTAATTGAAGATTCATTGAAATGAAATTGATCTAATTCTCTCTCTCAACCTTAATTTTCTCTCTAATTCTCATTTTCTTCACTTCTTTCTTGTCTGTTACTTTTATATCTCAAGTTTATGATCGTTGATCTAGGATCATAACACTCACCAACTAGCTAATTAAACACGAACCCCTCCTTGGGCGGATTCCTCCTTTTTCTTCTCAGCCTACGGGGTATTAGCAACCATTTCCAGCTGTTGTTCCCCTCCCAAGGGCAGGTTCTTACGCGTTACTCACCCGTTCGCCATTGGAAACTCCACTTCTCGTCCGACTTGCATGTGTTAAGCATGCCGGCAGTGCTCATCCTCAGCCAGGATCGAACTTTCGATGAGATTCATGGTTGCATTACTTATAGCTTCCTTGTTCATTGACAAAGCTAATTTAGAATTATCTTTCATTATAAGGCATAACTTGTATCCTTGTGCTTCATATTCGCCTGGAGTACGCTCCTAGAAATATAGCCATCCCTACCCCCTCACGTCAATCCCATGAGCCTCTTCTCCATTCTCATTCAATTGTAGCAGGGGAGCAAGTAAAAATAGAAAAAACTCACATTGGCATTGGGTTTAGGGATAATCAGGTATGAACTAATGACTTCCACCACGTCAAGGTGATACTCAACCATTGAGTTATATCCCTTCCCTATCCCCAACGAGAAATAGAATTGACTAATCCTAAGGCTAAGGGTAGAGAAACTCCACGCCACTATTCTATTATTTTAGAACAACTTAGAGCCAGGGGTTCTTTTTGCACTATTAAAGATACGAAAAGAATGGGAAAATTTAGATTCAGTTGTCAATCAGGAATTCTCACTATTTCTTAGTTTCATGGATCCAATTCAGTTCAATGGGATCTTTCATTCACATTTTTTTTCCACCAATAATGTTTTATAAAACTCTTTGACCCTCGAATTTGGAGTATCCTACTTTCACGCAATTCACATGGTTTAACAAGCAATTGATATTTCATGATCAAGGGTGTGGTACTCTTTATAGCAGCGGTCTTTAGATATCGTATTAACAATCGAACTATGGTCAAAGGAAAAAATCTCTATTTAATTGGGCTTCTGTCTATACCTATGAATTCCATTTGACCTAGAAATGATACATTGGAAGAATCATTAAGGTCTTCCAAAATCAATAGGCTGATTGTTTCACTCCTCTATCTTCCAAAAGGAAAAAAGATCTCTGAGAGTCGTTTCCTAGATCCGAAAGAAAGTACTTTGGTTCTTCCAATAACTAAAAAGTGTATCATGCCTGAATCTAACTAGAGTTCGTTATGGTGGAGGAACTGGATTGGAAAAAAGAGGGATTCTAGTTGTAAGATATCTAATGAAACTATCGCTGGAATTGATATCTCATTTAAAGAGAAAGATATCAAATAGCTGGAGTTTCTCTTTGTGTATTATATGGATGATCTATCTGCGAGGACCATGCTTGGGAATTGTTTGATCGTCTTTCTATGAGGAAGAGACGAAACATAATCAACTTGAATTCGGGACAGCTTTTCGAAATCTTAGTGAAGCACTGGATTGTTATCTCATCGTGAAAAAATACCAATTGAAGTGGAGGGTTTCTTCAAACAACAAAGGGATGGGTTAACTATTCAATCAAATGATATTAAGCATGTTTTCCATCTCTTCTCGAGAAATAAGTGGGCTACTTCTATGCAAAATTGTGCTCAGTTTCATATGTGGCAATTCCACCAAGATCTCTTCGTTAGTTGGGGGAAAAATCCGCATGAATCGGATTTTTTAAGGAACGTAGCGAGAGAGATTTGGATTTGGGTAGACAATGTGTGGTTAGTAAACAAGGATCGGTTCTTTAGCAAGGTATGGAATGTATCATCAAATATTCAATATTTTTCCACAGGAACTAGTTTCGCTCAAGTAACGGATTCTAGCCAATTGAAAGGATCTTTTGATCCATCTAGAGATCGTTCGGATTCCATTACTAATGTCGATTCGGAATATCACACATTGATCAATCAAAGAGAGATTCAACAATTAAAAAAAAAATCGATTCTTTGGGATCCTTCCTTTCTTCAAACAGAAGGAACATAGATAGAATCAGACTGATTCCCAAAATACCTTTCTGGATATTCCTCAATGTCTCGATTATTCATGGAATGTGAGAAGCAGATGAATAATCATCTGCTTCCGGAAGAAATTGAAGAACTTCTTAAGAATCCTACAAGATCCATTCATTCTTTTTTCTCGGACGGATGGTCATAACTTCATATGGGTTCAAATCCTATACAGAGGTCCACTAGAGATCAGAAAATATTGAAGAAACTACAAGATGTTTCTTTTGTCCCTTCCAGGCAATCGGAAAATAAAGAAATGGTGAATATATTCCAGATAATTACATATTTACAAAAAAATCATCTCAATTCATCCTATTTCATCAGATCCGGGATGTGGTATGGCTCCAAAGGATGAACAGGATATGGATAGTTCCAATAAGATTTCATTCTTGAAAAAAAATCCATGTCTTGATTTATTCCATCTGTTCCAGGACCGAAAGAGGGGGGGGGGGGGGGGGGGGGGGGGGGGGGGGGGGATACACACTACACCACGATTTTAAATCCGAACAGAGATTTCAAGAAATGGCAGATCTATTTACTTTATTAATAAATGAGCTGGATTTGGTGTATCATAAAGGATTTGCCTTTTCTATTGATTCCTACAGATTGGATCAAAAACAATTCTTGAATGAGATATTCAACTCCAGGGACGAATCGAAAAAGAAATCTTTCTTGGTTCTACATCCTATTTTTTATGAAGAGGAAGAATCTTTTTATCGAAGGATCAGAAAAAAATGGGTTCGGATCTCCTGCGGAAATTATTTGGAAGACACAAAACAAAAAATAGTGGTACTTGCTAGTACCAACATAATAGAGGCAGCCAATCAATATAGATTGTTCTGAAATCTAATTCAAATCCAATATAGCACCTATAGTTACATAAGAAATGTATTGAATTGATTCTTTTTAATGAATAGATCCGATTACAACTTCAAATATGGAATTCAAAGGAATGAAATAGGAAATGATACCCTAAATCATAGAACTATAATGAAATATATGATCAACCTACATTTATCGAAGTTGAAAAAGAGTCAAAAGAAATGGTTCGATCCTCTTATTTTAATTTCTCGAACCGAGAGATCTATGAATCAGGATCCTGATGCATATAGATACAAATGGTTCACTGGGAGTAAGAATTTCCAGGAATATTTGGAACATTTCATTTTTGAGCAGAAGAGCTATTTTCAAGAAGTGTTCGATTGATTACGTATTAATCAATATTTGATTGATTGCATATTAATCAATATTCGATTGATTGGTCTGCGGTTATCGACAAAAAAAAATTGTCCAAGTCATTGCGTTTCTCTTTGTCCAAGTCACTTCTTTTTTTGTCCAAGTTGCTTCTCTTCGAGAGATCCATGAATCAGGATCCCGATGCATATAGATACAAATGGTTCAATGCCAGTAAGAATTTCCAGGAATATTTGGAACATTTCATTTTTGAGCAGAAGAGCCATTTTAAAGAAGTGTTCGACTGATTACGTATTAATCAATATTCGATTGATTGGTGTGAGGTTATCGACAAAAAAAATTGTCTAAGTCACTGCGTTTCTTTTTGTCCAAGTCACTTCTTTTTTTTGTTGCTTCTCTTTTTGTCTAACTCACTTCCTTTTTTCTTTGTGAGTTTCAGGAATATCCCCATTCATAGGTCTGATATCCACATTTATGAATTGAAAGGTCCGAATGATCAACACTGTAATCCGTTGTTAGAATCAATTGGTCATAAAATCATTCATTTGAAAACATTGAACACCTTCTTATTGGATGGTTATGATACTTTCCAAAAATCGAAATTCTTGATCAATGAAGGAACAATATCACCATTTTTGTTCAATAAGATACCAAAGTGGTGTTAAGATTCAAAGATTGCTCTTGAACCTTAACCTTGGTTGGGATAGTGAGAGTATGAGATGAGAAGAGAATTTAGAGTTTAGATGAGATAAGAAGGGAAAGGAGATGAGAAGTAGAGAGAGAGATATCAAAAGATATCAATTTCATTCATCAAAGTTGTTATGCGCTCTTCAAGAGAAGCTCTACATATTTATACTACTATCTCTTAGGATGGCTAACACTAAAAATATCTAGAGATACAATGATCCTAGACACAAGGACTTAACCGCCTCTTAAGCGAGCCGCCACATTTGACTTCACTAACCTAACGCCCTTGACCACCCTAACTACTAGCAACTACCACAAGCTAAGCTACTACTGCAGCTTATTACATTACGCAGCCACTACTACAAACGCAGCCTTTAACCAATTATTACATCAAGACTTATTCTAGTTATAATATCAACAAGCTAATACAACTTTCCTACACTAACGATCATCAAATAGCTGCAAGACAGCCACCACAGCAGGCTAACAGCAGCGTGCACCAACAGCAGCGAACACCACAGCAGCACAGCCATGACCAGCTCATGCCTGGATTCTCGGATCATAACATTCCCTTCCCCTTGAAAACATTCTTGTCCTCAAGAATAGAAGAGAGTTGTAACAAAGAAGATCAACTTCTTACTGAAGTTATGCAACTGGAAGACATCTGAAGCAACTCAATCTGAAATGCAGCAGATACATGAGGATGACATCTTGTTTCGACACAATGTTTGCGTTTGAATGTATAATACTCTTTAGGAGGTCTGCCCTGATCAAACCAAACATCAACAACACATCCATGACACCTCATGATGTAGTTAACTCAGCTTAAAACTCTATCTTGCTGCTGAGAATCATAAAACGCAACAACAATTCTGTAATTATGCTTATCAAATGCTGCAGAACAGAGTTTGAATGTCATTAAACCCATACGACTGCACATGAAGTCCTTAAGCATCTCGGGAGGCCTTCCAAACTCAAACCAAGAGAACCAAGTGTCAAAATCTGCTTGAAGAATTTCCCAATTGTAGCTAAAATAACCTCATATCTTGATCTTAGTGACAAAACACATTGAGATCCCATAAGAATGCAGCAGCAACCACTTTATTTTGGATCTTATCCAAAATTTGTATTGCTTAAACATCCACTTACTAAACCATCTCAGACCAAGCCCAACAAACTCTTGATTGCTTCCCAATTCCACATGTTGTGCTGCAGAGCTCGTGAGTTCAGCAGTGTATAACCAAGACAACTCACAGCTGCGGATATTACAAATTTCAGCTCGATTATGGAAGGTACTTGCTGCTGACAAGTTAATACATCTTCCCCAAGCCACAATAGCACCATCCACACTCAATCTGAGCAGCTCATCTACTACTGACAGTAAAGGAATTGTAATTCTCCAAGAATGTTTAGCACCCTCCAATACCTCCATTGCTTGAATCTTGAGAGAAAACTTGTAAGGTCTGAAAGTATCTGCCTTTTCCTCCCAAACTCTTGCATAAACCACACAAACTAAGTGTTCATAAACCATTGTTGAATGCCCAAGACACAATGTCATAACTTGAACTTCCAAAACATTCCAATCGACAATGTTAATGCTGCAGCTCACACCTTCCAGCCTATTCTCACGACTTTTCTGGATCCCGTGCTCATCCAGTCACCAAACTTGCCTCAAATGATTAAGCTTTGCTTCCTTGTCAACCATCTCAAGCATGAGTAACAAATATAACGAGTGGAGACACCAGAAGAACTCTCGAACAGCTGTAAACTCCTTCAAACTCAGAGTTGTTCTGTTCCAAACTACCTTGCTGGTATTCACTCCAATTTCAGTTGGAGTTATCCTTGATGTTGCATTGATCTTTTCCATCCACACATTGAGAATATATTGAAGCTTGTGCATATGATTTTTCCATTCAAAACACCCACAGCAGATCACAAATGAGCCATAATTCTGTAATGTGATCCCATACTGCCACAATTCTGAATTTCCAACCAAAAGCTTTTGTATTCCAAACTCAAACCAGCCACCAAGCCCCATAACTTCAAGAGAACTCACATTTGGTTGCATTAATGGAGCTTGTTCTCTGCCCATAGCTTGATTAATGCACAATCTGAATTTGGAGCTCAATACACTTGCCTCATTACTATCCAGCTCTGTCATTCCAGCCCAATTGCAGAAATCAGATTCCACTAAAGCATCAGGGGGTATTCTAATATCAAGCATAACCCCACGACCTTCAATACTACTGGATCTTGGCTGAACAAACCCAATTTTCAGATCAATACCCAATTTGTGAACTTGTAACATGTTAAGAATTCTTCCAGAAATTAAGCTTGGCCTAAATTGGACTCGGGAAATGATTTTAGCAGTTTGCTTGAACCTTTCCTCCAACTCGGCTTCGTGTTTCAGCTTGTTACAATCATGATCTACCTTCCCCGGATCAAAGGGACTTCCAACATCATTTACAAAAGTTAAAGCATCAATTGTATAGGTTTTGGACTGAACCGAAATATGTTCCAACACATTACTGAATTTGTACACCTCCAACAACTCAATTGCTTGTGCAGACACATAGCTTCGCCTTTGTTTAACCTTGAAACGCACTCCTGCAGCTCGATTACTTCTTTTTAACAGAAAATCAACTCTTTTTAACTTCACATAGTCTTGAGAATCTTCTCCCAGATCAGGAGGCAATTCGTCATAAGAGTGTGTATTCGAATACACCATTTCTCCACCCCTTGAACCTTGTTTTGCATCAATTACATTACTGCCAGCACAAAGCAATTGCTGATTTCGAGTATCAAGATGCCTTGGAGAAGTGCTTAACACATTTTGTGGTGCGATCATTGTTACTACAGCAGATACATCAACTTCCCAAGCTGAAATCCGCTATATTCCACTCTTGTATCCTGGCATATACATCGGTGAAATCAGGATCTTGAGTTAGTTCTTGTTGACCATCAAGCATCCTAACTTCTTCCAGTGGATCATCCCGATGTCCTATAGCTGAATTGGACTCAATTACAGCAACAACCGGTTGTCCATTGTTCTGTTCTTGCAAACTCAGAAGCTCCTTAGGCTGACACACAACATCACGCTTTAATTTCGGCTTTGTCAACTTCTTTTTACCCCAAAAATCTTTCAATGCTTCACTTAGATGGCTTCTCTTCGCTTTACTCTTTGCTTTCTTTATCATTCTCTTGACATGTGAATCATATTCCCATTCCGGAAGCAAATCTTGCTGTAGCTCATCATCTTCAAAATACTCTAACTCTAGTAAAGAGTCTTTATAATGATCATCTTGATCAAAATCAGGTTCTTCTAACTCGTGTTCATCAATTTCGACATTATCGTGGCCGAATTCATCTTCAACAGCAACAAATTCCACTTTCTCTTTTTGCTCAACATTGAACTCTTATTGTCTAACGCTATCCACTAGCTCTGAAAACTCATTTGCTTCAAGAACACCAGCACAATCTCGATTTCTGTTTGCAAACTGACAATCCTTAATTTCCTGCAGCCATTCGTCCACTACCTATTTCATTATCTCATTGCTTTCCCGCCAAATCTCCTTGAGATCTTGTCTCGATTCTTGCTTTATTTTCTTCAACTGATCACTCAACACAGATTGACAAGAGCTGTCATCAACCATACCAACCATATTTGCAATATTAAGCAGCGTTTCAAAAAAAAACCAACTCAGTTCGGAGAGATAAGAACCAACTCAGTTCGCAGAAGAACAAAATTCGATTCGAATCAATTCAACAGATGATTTCTTAAAGAAATTATACTCCGTCGCTTTGAAAAACAATCACTTGCTAACGGTTCCTCAATCGTCACTGATTCCAAGCCCTAATATGCAGATTTCTCGCCGCATAGAGAACTCGAACAAACCCTAACTATGATGCTTTCTTGAATAATTCAGACTTGCAATTCTAAATTAAGCTCGACTCTAGACCACAATCAAGTCCTCAACACTCTACTCAAAGCAATCTTAAAGAACGAAGTCAGATTTCACACTTTCGGTGCTCAGTTCAATGTCAGATTCTCGTCTAAGCAAATCTTGACTCAATAACACATAATTCTTAAGAATCAAACGCAGATTCTGATGAATTCTCACCACTTCTATGCTTATTAACACGAATTATAACACAAATCAGCAACAAACACAGATTCTGATCGGATTGTAACTTGAAGTTCGGAAAACCGTTACCTCAACCTCAACAACTGAATTATAGAACCTGAAATCACCTCAATGTAGCTTGATTCTGATCTTTTGATTATGATCAAGTGTAATGTTGATCCAATAGCTCACTTTTAACTTCTTCTCGAACTAATCAAATGAATATTTGATCAAGAACAATTGTGCTCAGCACTCAACTTCAGTAACTAATGCTTTGCTTCAACACTCAACTTAAGCAGTTAATGCTTGATCAATTCCACTGAATTCAATCTGAATCAGCTTTGATGTTGAATGTAATAAACAAATACTTATCAATTAAACTTTCTTCAATGTAACTCAATCAAATTAATCCCAACCGAAGCAATTCCCAGGCACTTGCAGATCAATAAGGCAGTAACCGCCAATCTTCAAATTCAGAATTCAGAATTGAATTCTTAATCACATAAACTGAATTAAATCAGTATCAAAACTATTTTTGTTGATTAATTGCAACACAATCAATCAGATTTTATATTTTTCCTGTTTTAGAGCTTAATTCGGAAGCCAAATCAAGGCTCTGATACCAATTGTTAAGATTCAAAGATTGCTCTTGAACCTTAACCTTGGTTGGGATAGTGAGAGTATGAGATGAGAAGAGAATTTAGAGTTTAGATGAGATAAGAAGGGAAAGGAGATGAGAAGTAGAGAGAGAGATATCAAAAGATATCAATTTCATTCATCAAAGTTGTTATGCGCTCTTCAAGAGAAGCTCTACATATTTATACTACTATCTCTTAAGATGGCTAACACTAAAAATATCTAGAGATACAATGATCCTAGAAAAAAGGACTTAACCGCCTCTTAAGCGAGCCCGCCACATTTGACTTAACTAACCTAACGCCCTTGACCACCCTAACTACTAGCAACTACCACAAGCGAAGCTACTACTGCAGCTTATTACATTACGCAGCCACTACTACAAACGCAGCCCTTAACCAATTATTACATCAAGACTTATTCTAGTTACAATATCAACAAGCTAATACAACTTTCCTACACTAACGATCATCAAATAGCTGCAAGACAGCCACCACAGCAGGCTAACAGCAGCAGCACAGCCACCACCAGCTCATGCCTTGGATTCTCGGATCATAACAAGTGGATGATTAACTCATTCCCTACGAGAAATAATCGTAAGAAATCCTTTGATAACACAGATTCCTATTTCTCAATGATATCCCACGATAAAAACAACTGGCTGAATCCCATGACACCATTTCATAGAAGTTCATTGATATCTTCTTTTTATAAAGAAAATCGCATTCGATTCTTGAATAATCCACATCAGTTGTGCTTATATTGAAACAAAAGATTCCCTCTCTATATGGAAAAGGCCCGTATTAATAATTATGATTTTGCGTATAGATAATTCCTCAATATCTTGTTCATTCGCAACAAAATATTTTCTTTGTGCATCATTAAAAAAAGACATGCTTTTTTGGAGAGAGATACTATTTCACAAATCGAGTCATAGGAATCTAACATATTCATACCTAACGATTTCTCATGAAGTGGTGACGAAATGTTTATACAAATCTTTCCATTTTCCAATTTGATCCGATCTATTCGTTTGTAGAACTATTTACTCAATTGCAGACGTTTCTGGAACACCTCTAACAGAGGGACAAATTGTCCATTTTGAAAGAACTTATTGTCAACCTCTTTCAGATATGAATCTATCTGACTTAGAAAGGAAGAACTTGCATCAATATCTCAATTTTGATTCAAACATGGGTTTGATTCACACTTTATGTTATGAGAAATATTTACCATCTAAAAAGAGGAAAAAACAGAGTCTTTGTCTAAAGAAATGCGTTAAGAAAGGGCAGATGTATACAATCTTTCAATGTGATAGTGCTTTTTCAACTCTCTCAAAATGGAATCTATTCCAAACATATATGCAATGGTTCCTTACTTCGATAGGGTACAAATATCTAAATTTGATATTTTTATATACTTTTTCAGTCCTATTTCTGATACTAAGTAGCAGTCAAAAATTTGTATCTATTTTTCATGATATTATACACAGATCAGACATATAATGGCCAATTCTTCAGAAAAAATTAATGTGTATTATCAATTTATTTAGTGAATCCTAACTATTAGATTAGTCATTTTTGTTATGATTCAAGATCAATCTTGAATCATAACCTAGGATAGGAGAAGAAATGGAGTTGAGATGAGAAAAGAATTAGAGAATTTTGGTGAGAAATAGAGAGAATTAGGAATGAGAAGAGAATCAATTCATTATCATTCACCAATATCCCTTACAATGATGAACCTCCCCTATTTATACAATCAAGCTCAAGTAAGAAAGTATCGAGCTATGCAATGTACCTAGACAACTATCAACCGACATATGCCCCTAACACTTCACCTAGACATGACTTATACTAAAAGGTGTACTAATTGACTAATCTAATGACTTACTACTCTATTACAATCTTGATTACAACCTTGACTTATTAGTATTTAATTCCATATGCCCTATCTTCTAGAATCATGACAACGCTCCCCCTTTAAGAGATTCTTGCCCTCAAGAATCTTGTTAGAGAGCTTTGTCAAAGGACTCGTATTGATTGCATAATGCAGCCCAAGGCTATGGACAAACAACTTGCAGCTGGATGTTGTCTTTTAAGAGTTCTTGATGCTGAAGCTTCTGAAATGCAATTGGAAGAGAGCTTCTGAAATAGCCTTTAATGGCTGGAAGGACTTCATAATGCAGCTGAATAAGCACTTCACTATCTTCAATTGCAGAATTACTCATAAGCTTCTGTTGAAGAGAGCATTGTGACTCTTATTGATGCTGTAAGCCTCTGGAATTGCAGCTAACATCCAGAATTCCAAGGACTCAATCGCACCTATGCTGCCAAGACCTGTGCCCCTGCTAAATTCCTTACTGAAATCAGTCGCACTTCTAAACTGATGTTTATCTAAGCGCAATCTTGAATCTCCTTGTCCATGTGACCTCCTTTGCAACCGCTGCATCTTGGGAAATTTAACTGGATCTCCCCTTCGTTGTTTGAGCATAAGCCAAAAGTCTTCAAGTGGTCTCACATTAGGCTGTACCCTTGGAGAATGCCCTTCACACTTAGCTCTACTAATTCAAGCACTAGAATTTTGTCCAGATTTTCCGGCAATTTCAGTACAAGAACCCATCCTTAACCGCTGGGATGTGTTATTATGTCCAAGGAAGTACACTAGATTGCCCTTAAAGTCCATCCTTTGGGCCGCCTTCTGCATTTTGTCATTAAGCGTAAGAATAGTCCATCCAGCATTTTGAATCAACAGCTCAAGCTTCTGTCTTATTTCCATTTCGGCAGCGTCATTTTACTTAATGGTTTTGCTGCGGATGCTGCAATAAACCCATGTGATCGTAACTCGTAGTGATTTTGGTGTAGCACTCTATGGTTTTGCTGAAGTAGGCACACTAATTTAGTTTCTGGTTGCATTGCGGTAGGATGCTTTTCAGGTTCAGCTTGGTCAATTGTTGCAACATTCATGTGTATCAACTCTTTGAACTTACCTTGTTCGATCATAACATTCTGTTGGACTGCAATGGTCTCAATCTGAATCCTTGCTGAATCTGCTGCAACATCTAATTGCAACATTACGTCATGATAATGATGATCATCATTCCCCATCCAACCTTGAATTTGAGGCTGCCTAGCTGGATCTGGAGGCCTTCGATTCGGTGGCACCATAGGATTATATTCTACTTTGTTGACTTGAATGATCTTGTCTTGCGAATCCAAGACTTGCGGCTGTAATTGCATTGGATCAGAAGTGATACTCTTTAGGGATGCAAGCTCAATCAAAAGCTTCTGTTGTGCTACAGTATCACATTTCTTAGAGTTAGCTTGATCCTTTGACTGTAATGCTGGAGGAGTTTCATCAAGAAATCTCACTAACATTACATTGTTATCGTGCATCTCCAAATTCTGTTGCTGCTGTACCAATTCAGCACAATGTAATGAGAACCTGATTCCCTGCTGCAACATTCAGGGGAGAATCAATATGATCCTTCGATTGCACTGCAGAGACAATTGGCTGCATCAACTTAAGGACCTGATCTTGTATTTCCAAAAGCTGCGAATACATCTTCACTTGAGTTTGTTGCATTTTCTCCATGTTTTTGTCCACGGCCTGCGACTGTTGATAAAAGTTCGAATTAATTTGAAGCTGATTCCTTGCCTTTAGCTGGTTTGATCGAAGCAATCTCAAACGAAGCTCAGAAGTTATGATTCAAGGTTACTGCAGCAAGATCGAACAATCTGATCAATTCAAGACGATCAATAACACAGCACTTCAGCTCAACCTAATGCAATTCCTAAGTAAAGCCTTGCTAGAGGGGTATTCAGCTAATTAGAATACAATTTCAGCAGAACAGATTGCAATTTTCAGCAACAAATCACAATAGCAACAATTGAAGATCAAGATTAAGTGATCTTCAGCTCTGATACCATTAGGAAATGGAGATGAATGTGTACAAGAAACAGTATATTGATAAATAAAATTTTCCAGAATTAAAAGAGCAATTGGGTTGATGTCATGACCCAAGATTTGGAAATAAGTACTAGTAAGTCGTTGGTTGTAATAAATTAGTATAAGTCCTTAGTATTAGCCTAATTAGCCTAATAAGCCCTCTTTAGTACTTGTACAAGTCAAGATTAGTCAAGGTGAGTCAAATGTTAGTTAAAATAGTCTAGATTGGTGGCTAAAGAGGGAAAGGTCGGTTAGCTCTTGTATTCCAAAAGCAACATATTCCCTAGCCTTAGAAAGTAGTATAAATAGAGTGGTTCATCATGTAAGAAAGATTATTGAGTGATAAAACTTGAATTCTCTTTCTCAGCTTAAACTCTCTCTCTATTTCTCATCTTTTTTCACTTCTTTCTCATCCCATACTCTATTATCCCTACGTTATGATCAAGTTTCATCTTGAATAATAACAATTGGTATCAGAGCTTTGAATTTTTCTTCCGGTTAAGTTGATTCAGTTCAATTTAATTGTATAAGCTTAGATCAAGCTTAAATTGATATCAAGTTCCTTGATCGCATTGCAATTGATTAGGAGTTCATTTTTTTTGGATTCTTGATTGAGAAGCTTGCGGTTATTAATTGAAATTAGCTACTTCTGTGCAAAAGTTTGAGAATTTGCATTTGGCTTTGTTGAATTTACTTCAATTAGGTTGAGTTTGTATTGAATCAAGCACGGTGGAAGTTAGCAATTTGAGTAGATCTTCAGTGCTTCGAATTCTTGTGCCAAAGCTTGCTGTTAAGGTGATTTCATAGCTAATTCTTCTGACTTATGCTCGTGATTCATCGATTTAGGTGAAATTACTTTCAAAGCAGCTGAATTTATATAGATCTTGCTGAATTTACATAAATCAAGCTCCAGTACTTCAGTTCGTGCTGCATTTAACCTAGGTTCTGTTGCTCAGCTAGTGTGAGATCTTGATACCATGCCTAATTGTCCAGAATTCTCAGTCAGTGCTGCATTGACATCAGGTTCTGTATTTAGGCTACGCTTGATCAAAATTTCAGTTCATAGTTGCTGTAATTGTGTTATGTTGCTGAATTCTGGTGAATTTGTGCTATTAATCATCGATCAAGCTTGAATTGCACTTGAATTCAGTTGATTCCATAGGGAATGTGCTGAATTTGGATTTCTAGGCCAGGGTTGCTGTTCTTGTGAATTGTTAGCTGAAAATTGCATTATGTTAGCTGAATCACTATTTGAGCTTGCTGCATTAACTTTGACCAAGCTTCAGTCCTTTATTTTAGTTGAATCTTCAGAAGGTGTTGTTAAAATGTTACAATATGCAAAGCCGCGTTTGCTAGATCCAGCTTCGGTTCAAGATGCTAAACTTTTTATCATAGTCTTGAAGCCTTTTTTTCTCGTAGAGATGAGGATATTCCTTATCAAGTATTTTTGTGTTATGATCCCCTTGAAAGTATCGAGTTGGTCTCGTCTTCAATTGTTGAGGTTACCGCTCACATTAGCTATTACACACGAAGGGGTGTCGACTCGGATTTGAACTCATTATACAGGAGAAACATATACGATGGATGTTGTGTTATGGACATTAACGACTTCAAGGTGCGTAATGATATGGAAGGTGAGTTTGAGGTGGCAGAATCTACTAATTGTCAAGCTAAGGAAGAACTTGATGTTACTTTGGGAGTGAATCAACATTTGTAGCAGAGTATGGAGCAAGGCAATGAGCTAAATGTTACTGATTGTGTTGGAATCAGCATGAATATAGAAGCTGAAGCAGTACAACAGATGGATTATGCATCATTATCCTTGTTGGATCAAGAAGAATGGGTACAGCAGCAATATGATCTGAAAATGCAAGATGAGGTTGAGGTAACAGCAAAGGTGGTTGTAGCAGCAGTACAAAGTGTTATTGACCATTCATTGCCACAAGTATATGACTTTACAGTTACAAATTAGGCTCAAATGAGACCATTTGATCCAGGAAAGGAGATACTTAACATTACTTGGGAAGGAATACAGCATTTGGTGCAGAAAATGAAGCAGAAATGGGCTCAAAACTCACTTCACAGTGCTGGATCCAGTTGGGAATCGGGGGCTGCAGCTGTAAGTTAGGACATGAACATCGCACGAGGCCTTGAGACTCAGTGTGGACTTGGTTTGGTTGGAATTCAGAAGCTTAGTGTTGCAATGATAGCCACAATCCAGAATGAAAATGTTCCATTGCAAGCTAAAGAATCACTGAGGGTTACAGCAAAGGAAGTGCAAGTGGAAATAGAAGTTCTAAGCTTCAGAAAGTTGCATTTGAAGCTGTTCTTATAGCCTAAAGTTGTGATCAAGTTGGCAAGTGGTCTTAGTCACAAGAAGTGCTTTTCAAGCAAGCAATTAAGAGCATTATTGAAGCCAATCGTGGTCTATAAGGGGAGACCTCCAGACTCCCAACTTCTAAAATCAAATAGAATGATTCTTGACAAGCTTTACATGTTCAAGAACTTAAAATTGAGGCAGCCTAAGATGGTGTTGTGGTCAATTGACAGACTTAGAGCATCTTCTTGGACCAAAAGCTTGTTGAAAAAGGCAAAGAGAATGAAGAATTCTCTCAGCAATGATACAAATTCAGCAAAGAATCTAGGTGTTTTCACTGCAGTACAACCAGAGTCAGCAAAGAAATAGGTTATTACTGCTGCAGCATTTCCATCGACTGTACATGAAGTCTTGTTGGAACACTCGAATGTTGTAAAGGGGAAATTGAAGGTTGATATAGAAGATCAATTCAAGCTTAAATTAGTAGACATTACAGCCATGAATCATACACAATTATGGCCTCCTGATCTAGGAATAGAGAAGGCTGTGGTAGCAGTGGCAAGTATACCATGTTTGTGTGAGAAGATGCCTTTACAGCTGGATGAAATGCAGAAGCATGTCTCTAAGCAAGAAAATGGTGTTGATTCAGTAGAAGGAATGTGCATTAACAAAGGTTTAAGTTCAGGACAGCCTCAGATAATATTAATTCAGCTTCCGAAATCCAGCCCAATATGTACAACTGAAGTTGGGTTATTCTTGGAGAGTAAGCCTTGTGAAGCCTTAATAGCAGCAACTACTGGGAAGCTAAGGACAGCAAGTACAGCATCAACTCAGGGGAAAGTTGAATCATTACAATCTGTTATGATAATTGATGGGTGCCTTCGATTGTTGCAGCAGCCAATAAGCAGGACAATGTTAAGCAGCTGCTAAGGAAGATTCATGAGCTGGTCCTAACAATGTTAAGTACGCAACATGTTAGTAACTCAGTGCAGGTAGCCAGATCTGGTTGGGAACAAGGAAATCAGGACAAGTGCTAGGAGGTCTCATAGAAAGTGATCATCCATGGATTAGATCATTTGATAGCTCTTTTGGTTCCTTGGGAGCATCACTTTTGTATGTTAAGGGTACTTCGGTATGTTTTAGTGGGACTCAAGAGACTCTTGGAGATTTGAAGTCAGCTAGGAGTCCCTTTTCAAGCAAGAAAAGACCTGATTTCAGCAAGGTTTTCAGTAGAAGAGCAGACTGGTGTTGCATACGAGTGATTAGATTCTTGGTATGTATGAAGGCTGCAATTCCGGGAGCCCAGCTACTCAGATCAAAGCTGTCATCATACCACAGCAGTAAGAACAAGTTGGTGTTCTACAACAGCCGGAGCAAGCAGGTTGTTTCAAACAAGGAAGATGTAATGCAATTGGATGAAATTGTTAACCAAGATGCCAAGAAACTTCATGCTTTCTTCAAAGGCACTAAGGAATTAATAGTGAAATTTGCAAATGGGAGGATATTTGCAACTTCTTTACTTGTATTGCAGCAGTAAAAGAGGTCTGGACAGACCATGGCAGCTACTTAAGTGAAGTTGCAGGTTAAGGCAAGGGGAAGGGCAGCAAGTGAAGTGATAAGGCAGCTACAAATAATGCAGTTACTTGAGTGTAAGAATTTCTGCTAGCGGCAGCGTCTACATCAGGGATAAGGAAGTACAAATATCAGATCTATACTTTGCAACTCAGCTTCCATTGTTCAGAGCTTAAATGCTCATTCTGCAACAAGCGATCTGTGTCAACAAGCACCTTTTCAGCTGCAATTTCTGCACCAATAAGAGTGCTTCAAGTCACAACTCTCTACAAAGATTCTTGAGGGCAAGAATCTCTAAAGGAGTGAGTACTGTCATAACCCGGGATTTGGAGTTAAGTACTAGTAAGTCGTTGGTTGTAATAAATTAGTATAAGTCCTTAGTATTAGCCTAACTAGCCTAATAAGTCCTCTTTAGTACTTGTACAAGTCAAGATTAGTCAAGGTGAGTCAAATGTTAGTTAAAATAGTCCAGATTGGCAGCAAAAGAGGGAAAGGTTGGTTAGCTCTTGTATTCCAAATGTAATGTATTCCCTAGCTTTAGAAAGTAGTATAAATGGAGTGATTCATCATGTAAGAAAGATTATTGAATGATAAAACTTGAATTCTCTTTCTCATCTTAAACTCTCTCTCTATTTCTCATCTCTTTTTACTTCTTTCTCATCCCATACTCTATTATCCCTACGTTATGATCAAGATTTATCTTGAATCATAACAGTTGACAAAATAAAAGATTTTTAACCATCTTGTTATTCTGTAACAAATTAACCATTTAAATAGAAAAAAGATAAAGAATACATTGATGAATTTATCTGTCTCCAAGGTATCTAATATTTTTTTTATTGTATCGCACTAAGTATAATTTGATAATTCAAGAAACCCTCAATTTTGTATTTAAGTACTTCTTGTATTTAAGTACTTTAATTTTCGGTCTAACTTTAAATGAAATGGAGAAATTCCAAGGATATTTAGAACTAAATAGTCTTGGAAGCATGACTTTTTTATATCCACTTATCTTTCAGGAATATATTTATGCATTTGCACATGTTCATGGCTTAAATAGATATTTTTTGTTGGAAAATGTGAGTTATGACAGGAAATATAGTTTTCTAATTGTGAAATGCTTAATTACTCGAATGTATCAACAAAATCATTTGATTCTTTCTGCTAATGATCCTAATCAAAATGAACTTTTTGGACACAAGAGGAATTTGTTTTCTCAAATGATATCAGAGGGCTTTGCAGTCACTGTGGAAATTCCCTATGATTAATATCTTCCCTAGCAGGAAAACAAATAGTAAAATTTCATAGTTTACGATCAATTCATTCAATATTTCCTTTTTTAGAGGATAAATTCTCACATTTAAATTATATATTAGATATACAGATACCTTATGCCGTCCATATAAAAGTCTTGGTTCAAACTCTTCGCTCCTGGGTGAAAGGTGCCTCTTCCTTGCATTTATTGCGACTCTTTCCTTATGAGTATCATAATTAGAATAGTTTTATTACTTTAAATAAATCCATTTCTAGTTTTTCAAAGGGGAATCAAAGATTATTCTTGTTTCTATATAATTCCCATATATGGGAATACGAATCTCTCTTTGTTTTTTTCTGCAACCAATCCTCTCATGTACGATCAACATCTTTTGGAGCCCTTCTTGGGTGAAGCTATTTCTATGGAAAGTAAGAAAATTTTGTAAAAGTCTTTACTAATGATTTTCTCGTTATCTTACAGCTTTGCAAGGATCCTTTCATGCATTATGTTAGGTACCAGGGAAAAGCAATGCTGGCTTCAAAAGGGACATTTCATTTGATGAATAAATGGAAATATTACCTTGGTAATTTCTGGCAATGCCATTTTTCCATGTGGTCTCAACCAAGAAGAGTTTATATCAATCAATTATCAAAAAATTCCCTCGACTTTATGATTTTTCTTTCAAATGTGCGACTCAATCTTTTAGTGGTACGTAGTCAAATCTTAGAAAATTCATTTATAATGGATAAGCCTATTAAGAAGTTCGATACCATAAGGAACGTACCCAGTGCCTCAAGGGCTCCCGCCTACGCAGGGTCTAGGGGGGACGGATGTACACAGCCTTCCCCCCTCAGGGTGTTAACCTGAAGAGAGGCTGTTTCCCAGTGCTCCCAACCTGAGGGTGAGGACTTCTCATGAGGTTACCCATCCTAGTACTACTCTCACCCAAGAAGTTCGATACCATAGTTCCAATTATTCCAATGATTAGATCATTGACTAAAGCGAAATTTTGTAACGGATTAGGACGTCCCATTAGTAAGCCGGTCTTGGTCAATTTATCGGATTATGATATTATTGAAAGATTTGGACGTATATGTAGAAATATTTTTCATTATTACAGCGGCTCTTCAAGAAAAAAAGTGTTTGTATCAAATAAAGTATATATTGCGACTTTCTTGTGTTAGAACTTTTGCTCGTAAACACCAAAGTACTGTACGTGCTCTTTTGAAAAAAATAGGTTCATATTTTTTGGAAGAATTTTTTACGGAGGAAGAAAAAAGTTCTTTCTTTGATCTTATCAAGAGATTTTTCCATTTCATGGAAGTTATATAGAGAACGTGCTTGGTATTTGGATATTATTTATATCCATGATTTGGCCAATCATGAATGATTGAATTGTTTATGAAACCATTTAAATATCTAAATGAAATTAAAATTCTCTCTAACCTAAATGAAGAGATAACAAAAAAAAAAAAAAAAAAAAAAAAAATTCATTCATTTCTATTCTAAAATGTTCATGCAGTAAGGGTTGAATCAACTAAGTATTCCACTTTCTTAGAGTTTCCTCTCGGAAAGAAAATTAGTTTTAGATGTATTTATAGGGAAAGTTGTGTGCAATTAAAAATGCAAGCATGACTTGGGGAGAGGTTTTTCTTTCAACAAACAAGGAAATTATCTTCTCCATCAGACTGGTTTCGGGTTCGAATCCCAAGCAACCCATTTTTTTTAATCGAAATCATATGTACTATTTTATATCTATTTTTACAACTCACTTACTTTATCCATTCACAAAAATTTCGGATGTTTCGAGATCGTTATTGGTTGACATAGGCATATAAGTCGTATTATACTGTTGAATAACATGCCTTCAATTATCTATTTATAAATTATAGATAATTCGTGTGCTCAAGAGTTCCTGATGTTTTAATTAAATAAACAAAGAGTTTTCCATTACCATTATTTTAGAGAGAAGGGAAAGCGAAAGCCTATGGGGTCGCTTCTGTAACTAGATAACCAGCATTGAAAGCCGTCTTTATAGTGGATGGTTTGGTGTTTTGATGATCCCTATCGTATTGACTACAACTTCTGTATTTATTATAGCCTCCATTGCTGCTCCTCCAATAAATATTGATAGTATTCGTGAACCTATTTCTAGATCTCTACTCTATGGAAACAATATAATTTCTGGCGCCATTATTCCTACTTCGGCAGCTATAGGTTAGCACTTTTATCCAATATGGGAAGTGGCATCCATTGATGCATGCTTATACAACGGTGGTCCTTATGAGCTAATTGTACTACACTTTTTATTAGGTGCAGCTTGTTACATGGGTCGTGAGTGGAAACTTAGTTTCCGTCTGGGTATGCGCCCTTGGTTTGCTATTGCATATTCAGCTCGGGTTGCAGCTGCTACAGTTGTTTTCTTGATCTACCCAATTAGTCAAGGAAGCCATTTCTGATGGTATGCCTCTAGGAATTTCTGGTACTTTCAACTTCATGATTATATTCCAGGCTGAGCACAATATCCTTATACACCCATTTCATATGTTAGGTGTTGCTAGTGTATTCGGCGGCTCCCTATTTAGGGCTATGCATGGTTCCTTGGTAACTTCTAGCTTGATCAGGGAAACAACAGAAAATGATTCTACTAATGAAGGTTATAGATTCGGTTTAGAGGAAGAAACTTATAATATCGTAGCTGCTCACAATTATTTTGGTTGATTGATCTTCGAATATGCTAGTTTCAACAATTCTCGTTCTTTACACTTCTTCTTAGCTGCTTGGCCTGTAATAGGTATCTGGTTTACTGCTTTAGGTTAGCACTATGGCTTTCAATCTAAACGGTTTCAATTTCAACCAATCAGTAGTTGATAGTCAAGGTCATGTAATTAATACTTGGATTGATATCATTAACCGCACTAACCTTGGTATGGAAGTTATGCACAAACGCAATGCTCATAACTTCCCTCTAAACCTGACTGCTATCGAAGCTCCATCTACAAATGGATAAGATTTCGATCTTAATCTAGTCGGGTTATTGATAGTAAAGGACCAATAACCAATTTCTTGTTCTGTCAAGGGATTCGGTATTGCTTCTTTGCTAGTCAATTTTTTTGTTTTTTTATTAAAAAATTAATAAAAAAAGATGATTAAATAATTTCAAGTAAATAGGAAAGGGCGGATATAGCGAAGTGGATCAAGGCAGTGGATTGTGAATCCACCATGTGTGGGTTCAATTTCGTCATTCGCCCATTTTGTAATTTTATTACTATTAACTATTGCTTTTTGTTAAGCTTATCAATTTTTCTTAATAAATGATTCGCTACAAAAGAAATTTTTTTAGTGAACATGTCACAGTTAATTACTCCTTTTTTTTTCCTAAAGTTGTAAAGATGAAGAAACTAATTCTATTTTTTCTCCTATTTACTATGGCGATGAATAATAAAATTACAACTATATTTATTCCATTTTCTACTTCTTCTTCCAAGTGTAGGATAACCCCAAGGGATTGTGGGGATTTTTCTACCAATTGGTGCCCTTCCTTCACCACCCCTATGTGGGGATGGTCTACAGGGTTCATAACTACTTCTCTTACTACAGGATGCTTACCTAGCCGATGCTTAGATCTGGCTCTATAGGGTTAATAACTACTTCTCTTACTACAGGATGCTTACCTAGCCGACGCTTAGATCTGGCTCTACCCAAACTTTTCTAGTTCATTCCAAACATTCCCCACTTGTCCAACTGTTGCTTAGCAGTTTTTGGATATCAAACGGACCTCCCCTGAAGGTAATTTTAATGTGGCCAATTTCCCCTCTTTTGCAATCAGCTTCGCTATAGCACCCGCAGCTCTAGTTAATTGTCCATCCTTTCCATGTGTGATTTCTATGTTATGTATGGCCATGCCTAAGGGCATATCAGTTGAAGTAGATTCTTCTTTTTGATCAATCAAAACCCCTTTCCCGAACTGTACAAGCTTCAACCAAAGCATACGGCTTTCTGAATATAGATGATAATATCTATATAGAGCAGATGGATCTCATATCTATCGTACAATAAAGTACCACATGAGTGGATACATTGGAATCAAAATCTGCCGAATCACTCATGTTATGATCTTCTACATCCTAGGTCTTCCCATTCCGTCATCTGGCTTATGTTCTTCATGTAGCATTCAGACCAAATGACTCTATGAAATTACGTCAATACTTCCACATATACATATTATGGGTAACATATGAGACATCTCTATTCTTCCTTAAGGAATCTTTAGAATTCCCACTATTTATCTTTCAATTCGCCTCTGACCATCAAATGAAATGTGAATAACCCATCCTCCTCTCTTTATTTGAACAAAGGGGCGCTTCCTATTCTATCGGTGCTTGAAATAATTTTTTCTTCTTCATATTACTATATCTCCAAAGTCATCAATTTTATATGAGGAACTACTGAACTCAATCACTTGCTTTCGTTACTCTTCAGTTTTCTGTTGAAGTCTATCTTGTAGAGGTACCCAAATTTGATCAGTGATCAATTTCTAGGTTTCGTCATAAACCTAGTTGGTTACTTCCAATTACGTAAATTAATAGTTCAAACCGGACTCAAAGGTAGGGCATTTCCCATTTTAATAGGAACTTCTGTACCAGAAACAATGGTATCTCCAATGGCAATGTAAAATATATCTCTTCGCACCATCCCCATAGTGTATGAGACAAATGTATGCATTTCAATTAGGGTTGTATTCTACAGTTACGGTTCTACCATCTATGTCTTTTCTGTTCTGTGAAAAATTGATCTTACGGTATAGACGCTTATGACCTCCTCCTCATGCCTTGCGGTAATAATTCTTCTGGCATTATGACCTTTACCACAACGACGCTGTCTATAGATCAAATTATTTCATGGATTGGATTTCACTTAACTGTCTACGGCTCCATTGCATGTGCTCGGGGTAGAAGTTCTGTATAAATGTATTTACATGCTATTAAGTATTTTGATTTAAGTTCTTTTCTTTCTAAGAGGTGGAATAGAATAACCCAGTTGAAGCATAATGATCATACGTCTGTAATGCATTGTATGTCCCATAATAGGTCCCACTCTTCTACCCTTTCTCGGGAGTTGCTGACTATTTATAGCTATTTCCTTGACACCAAAGAAGAGTTTGACCCAATGCTTTATTATTTTCCTAGTTGATCCTAATTCGACATTAGAAGTAAATTAATTTTTCCATAATAATTGAATACTTTTGTCTATAATTGATTCCATCCAAAAATTCATTTTCTTCCCTATGAGTTCTAGCCTCAATAAGAATGCTAGTTCGTACTATTCATATGTTATGATATGAATATGCAACACCAATTTGTTATGTATAATGATAAGATTCCATTGATACAAAGCCAATTCCAATAGACTTATTAGAGGGTCCCATTGGCGTGCATCCAGTAGGAATTGAACCTAAGAATTTCCCAACCATTCAGCCATGGATGCTTAGCAGTGATCCTCGTACATGTTGAATAACCAAATTCCAATTGAAATGAAATCTTTAGGATAAATCAATGCAATTTAGGAGGAATCAATGAAAGGACATCAATTCAAATCCTTGATTTTCGAATTGAGAGAGATATTGAGAGAGATCAAGAATTCTCACTATTTCTTAGATTCATGGACCCAATTTAATTCAGTGGGATCTTTCATTCACATTTTTTTTCCACCAAGAACGTTTTATAAAACTCTTTGACCCCCAAATTTGGAGTATCCTACTTTCACGCAATTCACAGGGTTCAACAAGCAATCTATATTTCACGATCAAGGGTGTAGTACTCTTTGTAGTAGCATTCCTTATATATCGTATTAACAATGGAAATATGGTCGAAAGAAAAAAATCTCTATTTAATAGGGCTTCTTCCTATGCCTATGAATTCCATTGGACCTAGAAATGATACAATATTGGAAGAATCCTTTGTGTCTTCCAATATCAATATAAAAGGAAAAAAAAGATATCTGAGAGTTGTTTCCTGGATCCGAAAGAAAGTACTTAGGTTCTTTCAATAACTAAAAAGTATATCATGCCTGAATCTAACTAGGGCTCACAGTGGTGGAGGAACTGGGTCCAAAAAAAAGAGGGATTCTAGTTGTAAGATATCTAATGAAACTGTCGCTGCAATTGAGATCTCATTTAAAGGGAAAGATATCAAATATCTGGAGTTTCTCTTTGTATATTATATGGACGATACAATTTGCAAGGACCAAGATTGGGAATTGTTTGATCTTCTTTCTTTGAGTAAGAGACGAAACATAATCAACTTGAATTCGGGATAGCTTTTCGAAATCTTAGTGAAGGACTAGATTTGTTATCTCATGTCTTCCTTTCATGAAAAAGTACCAATTGAAGTAGAGGGTTTCTTAAAACAACAAGGGGCTGGGTCAACTATTCAATCAAATGATATTGAGCATGTTTCCCATTTCTTCCCCAGAAACAAGTGGGCTATTTCTTTGCAAAATTGTGCTCAATTTCATATGCGGCAATTCCGCCAAGATGTCTTTGTTAGTTGAGGGAAGAATCTGCACGAATCATATTTTTTTAGGAACGTAGCAAGAGAGAATTGAATTTGGTTAGACAATGTGTGGTTGGTAAACAAAAATTGACTTTTTAGCAAGGTATGGAATGTATCATCAAATATTCAATATGATTCCGCAAGATCTAGTTTTGTTCAAGTAATGGATTCTAGCCAGTTGAAAGGATCTTCTGAGGAGATTGTTTGGATTCCATGTGGATTTCGAATATCACACATTGAAAGGATGTTCCTATATGACAGAATCAAACGGATTCCTACTTTAAGCATTTGATTTCTTGTCTTAGTTAAGAGGGTCCATTGAAAGAACATGTTCAAAATCACGATCAATTCCTTTTTCAAATCCTGTTGCAGCTGCATGAGCCCTTCCCGTGTGCCACAAATGACTTACAAATAGGAAGAATCCTAGAACAAAATGAGAAGTAGCTAACCAACTTCTAGGAGAGACATAATTGATTGCATTGATCTCGGTAGCTACGCCACCCATAGAATTCAAAGAACCTAAAGGCGCATGAGTCATATATTCCACGGAACGCCGTTCTTGCCAAGGTTGTATGTTTTTTTTTTTTCAGTCGACTCAAGTCCAAACCATTTGGACCCCTAAAAGGTTCTAACCAGGGAGCATACAAATCCCAAAAAATGCATAGTTTCCCCTCCAAAATTGACTTCTGCAGTCGGCGAACGCATTAGATACTTACCTAAACCAAAGCAATTGGACCTTTGGCTTGAAATTTGTGAACTTTACCCAACCAAGACGAGTCTTCAGGTGCCATAGCTGAACACCAAAGTGATTTGTGCACATTTTGAACTCTCATGGAATTTCAAGTCTCTTCACTTTGCTTATAACACTTGAGTTCAGATCCTTCTCAAAGCATACAGCCCCTCCCTGTACCTTCTTTTGCTTCCTGCGGTTGAGTGAACCTCTACAGCTAAAATGATTCAAATGACTCAGAATTCCAATTTCTCTGAACATTCCTCCTCTTCTCAGAATTACAAATCCTCGATGTAACTTGAACATTTTAGCATCTTTGAACATATCTAGATCAATTTCTGATATGCTCATGTTATCCTTGCCTCACTGCTCGACTATATTGGCTAGAAATGCTCCTGATCTCATGTTTAGCTCCTCAACAGAAACATTTTGGTGCTTACTACAAATTGATCAATAGCTAAATTCCCTTCACAATTAGTCCCAAGATTAATTTGTTGCTTCAAAGGAGAATTGGCTGCTCCACCTAATTCATCTTCTTGATTTTCATGTGCCCTTGGAGCATGCCCCTTGCTTCTAATTCGATAGTCCCCTGCTAATCTAATTCAAGAACACATCATAATCAGCTTGGATTTATATTTTAGTCCAAAGAACTTCCCTTGATTTCTCTTGTATCCTATCATTTGGGCCTTCTTCTCCTTGTTCCTCACTTTGGAGCTAGTTCTAAACTGAATTCTTCCACACTCTCGACCCCAAGAATGAAAAAGTTGTCCAACAAAGATGTATATCATCACTTTTTCCCTTAGATACTTGACAGTGTGTTGCACTTTACTAGGATCAAGAGGCCTATTGTTAGTGTTCATGGATTAATAAACACTAGCTCCACTCAATTGAGTCTGCAATTTGATATGGTTTTGCAAATTTTGCAGCTGAATTTGTACTTCTGCATACACTGGAATATTAACAACCTATTTCTCTGCTGAATTTGCCTGCACCGCAGTGGTGTCAACCTGATTTCTTGCTAACTTTACCTCTTTACTGGTAAAATACCGCGCCTTCCTTGCTATCTGGATAGTCCTTTTGATCCAAGAATATGGCCCAAGTTCATCAAATGACAACATCACCACCTTAGGCTGCATCCAATTGAACCTTTTGATCATATATAGCTTTTCAAGGATCTCTTTATTTGACTCATGGAAACGGAAATCTGGAAATCTTCCCTTATAAACCAAGATTTGCCTTTTCATAGCTCTTAATCTCTTGCTTGCATAAGAATTCTTGCAAACTAAGACAAATTGCCAACTTGATCTCAATGTCAGGCTGTAGTGCAAGCTTCAAATGTATTAACTTGCCACTTAAAACTTCAATGTATACTTGCAATTTCTAAGCTGCAACAATCGGTGGCACTACATGTTGCTCAACAGCTTGCATTGGTACGATTCCATCCTGAATTGTCGCTGAAAATGCAGTATTAAGCTTTTGAAATTTAGCCAAACCAGACTTATTCTGGATCTTAAAGGCCTGCGTGACGTTAGCATACTGATTTGCCGCTGCAGCTTTCAGATTCAAGCTAATTCCAACACTACCATTCGTGTTTTGCTTAACTTCTTTGCTCAATTCCCTACTATGAGTGTTGTTTAATTCCCAAAGTAACATTAAGTTCCTCCTTTTCTGGATCAAGAATTCTTAAATTTTCCTGATTTGTCACTCTATTAACCACTTGAGTGTTCCTTACTTGGGCTTCCATATAAGCCTCATGTGTTTGCAAGTTTGGTTGCTGTAAAGATTTCCATTTCAGTTCTGGCACTTTCATCTGCTTCAGATCATCTTCCTTAGGCTGTAAACTTGACACCCAAGATCGCATAGGTTCTTTCTTCTTTAACTTACGTTGTTGATGGTACATCCTTGAAGGCTCAATCACTTCCTTGAGCTGCTTCACTCTCGATCTTCCCTTAAATCTCTTGCTAGCACCACGCTTCTTACAGCTTTGTTGCAACTTGGGCACAAGATTTTGCTGAGTTAATTGCTTCAATCTTAGTGATTTCTTGTTCTTGACTTCAATTAAGGGCTTAAATTTCAATGCTATCACAGTTGGTTACAACATGCTTTTACACTTAATAGGTTGCTGCTTCAACTTTGCGATCCAATCATCAAGGATCTGTAACATCTTATGAGTAGCTTGCTGGAATGAATCTTCCCACTAAAACTTGAACTTGCCTCGCCCGCCTGTTTATAACAATCGGTCGCCTCACTATGATGACTAAGTCACCAACAGAAAATGAGTGAAACATCACCCTATTGAATGCACGAGCAACTTAAGCTTGAGAGACTTCAAGTCTCTATTGGGCAGCTAATCTGTGCTCGTCTAGGGCTTCGAGCTCGGCTAGCCTAATCTTCACATTCTCATTTGGGTCACTAAGCTAAACGACTACTCTTAGAGAAGGCAATTGTATTTCCAAAGGCAAAACTGCCTCTGACCCGAGCACCAAACTACAAGGCGTGCATCCCGTTACATTTCGGACGTAGTTAGGTATGCCCATAGGGCTTCAAGTAATCGTTCATACCAGTCCCTTCTTGTTTTCGAGACCATTTTCTTAAGGATTTTGCAAAGCACCATATTGAATGCTTCAGCTTGACCGTTGAATGGCGGATTGTAGCTCGATGAAAAGCTATGCTTGAACTTGAACTTCTCGATCAACTTAACCACCAATTGGCTTTTGAAGTCAAGAGCATTATCAGAGATTATATTCAACGGGACTCCATAAACTAAACTCAAATGAAATCTACAACCTCTTTTTCCCCCACTTCTCTTAATGCAACAGCTTCAGCCCATTTTGCAAAGTAATCAGTTTGTGCAAGTATATATTGATGTTGGCGGGATGACGAAGGCTTAATGCCCATGACATCAAGGCCCCACGCATCAAAGGGCCAAGACAACTCATTTCGGTTGTAGCGGATGTGGTGGTCGATTAATGAATTCTCCATGAATTTGACAAGCTTGGCAAGTCTTTGCGAATTTCATTGCATCCTGCACCAAGATTGGCCAATAATAGCCCAACCTTTTGACTTAATCAGCGAGCTTTGGTCCAGCTTGGTGAGCACCACATACACCAGAATGTGTTTCTTTGAGAGTAAGGGCGGTCTCTTCTTTAGGTAAACACCACTGTAAGATTCCATCAAAGGACTTCCGATATAAAGTGTCATTTTTCAACACAAATTTAAGTGCTCGTCTCCTTATCTCCGCCCTCTTCTTTGAATCAGCGGGTAGAATACCATGTCGTAAATATTCGGTCAATGGCACTCTACTACAGGCATTAACAAATAATGTTCCCCAATAGTGACTTGAATTTCTCTTTCGTTAGGCAAGGTTAGCGATGCGGCAAGCTTTGCTAGGGCGTCAGCTTTATCATTCTCAGACCTTGGCACAAGTGATATTTTAACATCATAAAACTACTCCATCAAATATTTCACTCTTTGGTCCAAAGGCACTAAATTTGCATTTCTAACTTCATATTGACCATGTATTTGTCTAACAATCAGTTGAGAATCGCCGAACACTTGCAAGTATTCAATAGCATTTCAATGGCCATTTCAAGACCAATGATGAGTGCTTCATACTCAGCTACGTTGTTAGAGCAAAGTTCTATTAAGGAAAAGGAGTAAGGAATCAGTCCCCCGGAGAGTGCGACAAAGACAATGCCCACACCTACCCCTTTCGATTTGCTACTCCATCAAAATACAATTGCCATGGAATCGTCTCTAAATGGAGTACTTCCTCATCTGGCAAGTCATCTATCAATTGTTCCCATTAGGAGTCGGATGTGCTGCTAAGAAATCAACTATTTCTATTACTATATCAAAATCATCTACATCAAATTTCTTACAATCCCAGTATCAATTCGTATATCTATCACTTCTATCACTCTCCTAACTCTCTTTGATATAAAAAGAAACTAAATGCATTTAATCAGAGCCTCTAAACCTTTTCACTATCTAAGAAAATCGGCACTTAAATTTAAAAAATTTATTCGCATCCACACCATCATTTGTATCTCCTTAACTAGCTGCTCCGTCGTTTTCATCATTTCGCAGTGTCTTCTCTCATTCTATTCCTTCCATATAAGACAGACCATCGTACCAAGGCACATCCTTCTAACTTTACTCTGTACTCACCTGTCCCGCACTGAAGTCCATAACCACTCCATGACGCTTCTTATAGTATCATATGCCGGGATACTACTCCAATTTGCAATCTTTCTCTAAACACTCTTCATCCAAGTACATTCAAAAAAGATATGATCAATACATTCATCAGCTTTACAATAAAGTATACATTGGCTTGGCAAGTTAACTCCCTATGTTCCAAAAACCTATCAGTTTTTAAACACCCATCCACTATCAACCAAAGTATAAAACTATGCCTTGGATATCAAACTTGACACCATATAGTTCATCTAAAGTGATTTTTAACTTTCTTTTCCCGTAGGGACTCATAAGCTTCCCCTACTTTAAACTTGCCATCTACATGCCATTGCATCATTTGCCTCTGAGCTCCATGTGCATCAACCCTACTATGAACTAATTCCCCTCCACACTTAACTACCACTTTCCATACACAAGAGTCATTAACTTTCGTTCAGGTATCCCAAATCGAGCCCCATTTCATATAATAAGCATGAATCCAACAGACCCATAACACATCCTTCTTTGAATGAACATCCCAAAGAAGTTTCAAATAATGGGCCAAATTCCATACCTCAATTTGCTTGAACCCGAGTCCTCCTTCTTCCTTCAGAAATGTAAGTTTATTCCACTCTCTCCATATATATCCCCCTCTACTATCAATATTCCCAACCCATAAAAAACGTGTCAAGATGCTTTGAATTTCCTTAATGATCATCTTCGGCAAATAGAATATATTGACCCAATAAGTCAACACCCCAAAAATTACCGATCTAACCAACTTGGCTTTCCCCTCATATAACAACAACTTATTTGGCCACAAGCTGATTTTAGCTTTGATGCGGTCAATAAGTGCTCCATATTGGTTCACCCGCAAGCGGCCTCCCGACATAGGCACTCCGAGATATTGAATGGGCAATGATTCTTCTTTGAAACCAAGATCTTCAAGTATTAGCTTTTTCTCTTACACCTTCACTCCCGCAAAACAAATCCCCGATTTCTTGCTATTGGCTTTGAGTCCTGAACTATTCGAGAACTCCATGAAGGAGGTCCAACTACACTTTACCGAACTTCTATCTCCTCGAGCAAACAAAAGTAGGTCGTCTGCAATCGTAAATACAGAATTTTCAACAGCTACTCGGAGCTTTCGCGAATGGCACTCTATACATAATATGAACAAATATGGGAAAATTGGGTCCCCCTGTCACAGATCTCTCACTCCTCTAAAATATCCCACCAACTCCCCATTCAATAGAATTGAATATGATGGAGTACACATTCCTTCACAAGCCCAACAAAGCTGTCCGAAAACCCAAGTCCCAACATAAGCTCAATTAAAAACTCCCAATCTACCTAATCATATGCCTTTCGTACATCAGTCTTCATAAAACATCTTGGAGACAAGTTTTGTTGACCGTAGTGCTTTATTAATTCCTGCCCAACAGTATATTATCAAAAATTGCTCTACCTTTAACAAATGCAACCTGTGCAACATTCGTTAAATCCCCCAAAAATCTATGTAACCGACTTGCCAGTACAAACCTTTTTAAATTTTTATATTAAAAAGTTATTTATAGTTTCTAAATAAATAGAGAACAACAATTAAATTGTACAAACTCTTAAATATTTTAAAGGAAAATAATAGTTGTTAAAATCATAATGACAATAATAACTTCAAATTATGCAAAAAAGTTGAAGGAAAAGATAAAATAATTATTTATATACTATTTTAATTGTATATGTTTGTACATTTGAAATTATAAAGAGATAATACAATAGCCAATAAAGAGTGATAAGAAATAACATGCTATCGCCATTTTCATTCTCTTAAGTAATAAAAAGAAAGATTAAATACAACTTATTAAGGGCGGCTTTATTAAGTAGAAAAAATAAAGTAAACTATAAATCAAATCAATTTAACACTATTCAATAATATGTATGCATTATACTTAGAAAAAAATTCAATTCAAAATAGTAATAGCTCATAATAAATATATTATAACAGAACAGGTAAAAATGACATCATGCATCGCATGGGGCAAAACTAGTATCTATTAAGTTGGAATTCCTTCCATCCTTTTAAACACAACAAAACGTCAATACTAAAATTCTAGAACATTTACATGACAATTTAGGAAAAAATAAAAGATAATCTATTTTATAAAAAATGAAAAGAAGGAAACAAATTAACTTCTTCATTACAGTTTCTGCCCTGTCATCTTCTTCTTCCCAATTATATTTTATCATCACTCCATTTTCATCTTCTCAAGTTGAACAGTGACCTATGAGAATTGCAATTTTTTTATCAAACTAATTCTCTTGATCCTTGGTTTTCAGCATGTTAGAAGTGAGTAATTTGTCCACTCTCAAATTGTATAATAATTTTTAATTTTAAATTATCTCAGTAATAAGTGTTTAAATTTCATTGGCTATTTAAGTGATTATGCGGTAATTTATTGCTTAAAGTATAGAATTTTAGAAAAAATTGCTAAAAGTTTTTAGAAAACCATAGCAATGTTAATCTGTTCAAAATATTCTTACATGCAATGTGCTATGACACTTATGATTTAATTTTGCATGTTGTCATATACTATTAGGATATTATTATAATTATTTATGTTTATTTGCCCAAGGGCATTATTGTAATTTTGTATTCGCTTCTATAGTTATATATACGTGCCTCAGCAACCCTATTTGGTATGCTTCCTAACCTAAACTCTCACATGGTATCGTAGTATACCTACTCTTAACCCTAATTATCTCTCCCCTGCGCCGTTCAAAAAAAAATCGAAACCCTAACCCTAGGCAGCACTAGCGGTGCCGCCTCTCCCCTACCGCACGGCGCCTAACCGGCCGCCACCCTCCCCTGCAACCACTAAGGTATAGTGCTTCGGGTTCTTGTTCTCTCGATTGGTGATCCTATGGCATCCTCCCAAAATCTGTCCTCTCCTCCTCGTTCATCGTGTCCTTCTCCACCGGCATCATCCTTGCCGACCGATGCCCCTCGGACCGCTAGCTCTCTTCCCCCGTCTCCTCACCTTGGTTCGTTGCCCCACCCTGCCTTGGGTTCCTCAATCGCCGGGCACAATTATGGTTTGTCTTACCCCTCTTTCAATCGTAATAGTAGTTACCCTGGGTACTCCTCTCTTTTCTGGAATTGATGGTGGTCCATCCCTTCCCGGTCCTCCACCCATCTCCTCCAGTTCTATCCCTACATCACACCCGGGTCCCAATCTCCTACCCGCCGCCCCTTTTCCGGCGTCACCTCTACCTGTTTCATCTATAACAAGTCTTATCACTGTTAAACTTGACGCCCCTACTGATTATCATGCCTGGCGTGAATAGGTATCTATGCTTTTACGTGCCCATCGTCTTATGGGATTTGTTGATGGCCCTTTTCCTTGTCCCCTTGTTCAAATTCAAACTCCAATTGGCATCTTCTTGTCTAACCTTAATTATCAAACTTGGACCTGTGTAGATCAAAGTATTCGCGCTTGTCTCTCAGCCTCTTTAGCCCGTCCTGTTCTTAATGATGTCATCTGTCACCCCACTACCAAAGAGATGTGGGATGCACTTGCAAAAAGCTTCCGTGATCACTCTCTAGCTAAAGAATTCGATCTCCGGTCCCAACTTGTGACTCTTGGAAAAGACACTAAATCCATGATTGCCTATCTCACCGAACTCAAAACCATTTCCGACAACCTTGCTGCCATAGATTCTCAAGTCTCGAATTAGGAACTGATGCACTACGCCTTATTTGGTTTGCCCCTAGAATATGCCTCTTTCAACACCTTTACCCGACAATCCTCCCCAAATCTTCCTTTTGAACAACTCAAGACTGCCTTGCTCGATGAAGAAGCTGCCTTGTCTCATATTCATGCTCGATCCTCAGTTGAGCACGAGCATGCCCTCGCTGCCTCCGGCTCCACATCTAACTCCTCGGGTCCCGGTCGTGGTCGTGGTGATCATGGACCCAAGGGATGTGGGCGCAACTCCGGACGCCAGGGACATCAAGGAGGGCGTAGTGGGCCCTATGGTCAACCGTAACAACCGAAGCCGGGTCCTGCTCCTATCGATGAGGCGCCTTCACCACCCCAAAACTGGGTCAGAAATGCAAGCTTTGCTCCTCGTCCGCCTTATGATGGTGTTCTTGGTGCTGCACCACTTGTCTGTCAGATTTGCCATCAAGCGGGTCATGCTGGTTCCCTTTGCCCACACATATATGTTAACACTGACCTTTCTCACTCTTTATCGGCTATGTCGGTCACTAATCCTGCTGATCCTACATGGTACCCTGACTCAGGCGCGTCTAACCATATGACTTCCAACCCAGGTATTTTACAAAATATTTCTCCCTACACCAGTTTTAAATCTATTCAGGCTGGCAATGGTTCCTTATTACCTGTCACGCATGTTGGTTCCTCGAATTTATGTTCTTCCTCTCGCAAACTTTCTCTTTCAAATGTGCTTTTGGTTCATAGTCTCACTTACAGCCTATTGTCCATTAAACAACTCTGTCGTGATAATAACTGCTGTGTAGAATTTGATTCGTCCTCTTTTTGTGTTAAGGACAAGGCCATGGGGACGCTCCTCCTCAGGATACACAGTAATGGACTTCTCTATGGCTTCTCTCCGCACTTCACAGGTCTCATAGCTCAGACTGCATCTGCAAACTTATGGCACAGGTGCTTAGGACATTTAGGTCATTCTATTTTTGATATTTTGCGTGCTCATTGTTTACTTAGCTCTTGCTCTAGTTCAAATTCAATTAAACATTGTCATGCATGTTGTTTAGGCAAATCTCATCGTTTACCTTTTGCTCGTGTGTTGCATACAATTACTTCTCCTCTATAGTTAATACATTCTGATGTTTGGCAATCTCATGTTCAATCTAATTCTGATTTACGCTATTATGTGGTATTCATCGATGACTATTCACGTTTTACATGGTTATACCCGATGCGGGGCAAAGATGAAGTTTATTCCCTCTTTTCTGATTTCAAAGTTTTTTGTTGAAAATCAATTTAACACAACCATAAAATGTTTTCAAAGTGATGGAGGTCGTGAGTTTGACAACAAGCAAATGGATGCTGTCTGCTGAACTTATGGCATCCACTTTCGTCTTTCATGTCCTGATACTTCACAGCAAAATGGAGTGGCAGAACCCAAGCATCAACATCTAAGTGAAATGGTACGGACCCCACTATTTCAGGCGCAATTACCCTATGAATTTTGGGCTGAAGCCGCATGTATTACGTGCTTCATTAATAATAGGTTACCTACCCTGCTTTTACAAAACTTGTTCCCTTTTGAAAAGCTTTTTCATCAAGCGCTGAACTACAACCTTTTTCGGGTCTTTGGGTATGCTTGTTATCCTAACATCACATCCCGTACTATTCATAAATTGGCACCGCTATCCCTTTCCTGCGCATTCATTGGATATGCGGATCAGTACAAGGGCTATCGTTGTCTTAACCCAGTCACAGGTCGTGTGCATGTTAGCTGTCTTGTGCATTTTGTCAAACATCTCTTCCCGTATAATGAACTAGTGTCTAGTAGCACAGTGCCGCCTAGTAGCCCACTCGTTGATGTGCCCCTACTACTTCCGATTCCGCATGCTGTGTCTCCCCCCACTGTCCATGGGGAGCCCACGGTTGTCACCAACGCCGTGGCTCAGCATAGCCCGCCGCGTTCCCCCGCTTCAGCACCAAGGGGCGTTGGCCTTGTATGCTTGTCCCCGGGCCCCACCATACTGAGCTCGGACAACCCCGGTTTCGCCGGTGCCCCAAACCTCCAGTCCCTAGTGGGCATCCCATGCTGATGCGTCTTATATTTACGCATCTTTTAATTGATATTTTCATTATTTTACACCTATTTAATTATAATTTTACACTCATTTTGGCAATTTTTATGTCTAGTAGATTTGAAATTAAAGTTCCTGAAATTGTCAAATGTTGGTGTAAATAAGACAAATTCGATGCGTAAACAATTAAATCAAGTCAATCGAGATTCGAACAAGAACGTAAAAGCTCGAACCGCACTGCTACAGTACTCGAGCAGGCACTGTTCATCATCTCCGCCCAAGCTGCGCCGCTACAGTACCTCGGCCCATAACACCCAACTCCAGCCCATATTCGACCACCAGCAGCAGGCCTAACCGGCCCAGATCCACCCTGCCACCACCACAAGCCCAGATCGAGCACTATTTCGACCCATTGTCCACCAGCCGCAGACCCAAGCACGACCCATCGACCACCGGCCCAGCACCGACATCACCACCTCCGGACCAACACCAGCCCGACCCGCACCAGCACGGCCCAACGGCACCGACTTAGGGTTAGTTTCACCGCCTCTTCCCCTGCTCTCTCTCTCCTCTCAGTTTTTTTTTCTTTCTTTTCAGATTTTTTTTTCTTTTTTTCGTTAAATTGGAACGAGAGCGAAATTGGCGTAGAGATCAACATGAGTTTGTTCAACTTCTTATTCACCGGATCATGCTTGATTGAGAGCTAACTTGCTCTCTAGAGTTAGATGAAATCTTAACCTTTAATTTTGTTTACTTTTAATTCGGGTTAATTTGATTGTTTACATGAATTGCTTGGTTGAAATAAATACTTTGAGTATTATGTTTTTATTGTCTATTCAATTGATATGATTATTGAGTTTGTAACCTTTAATTGTTGATATTGATATTTATAAATTAATTCTTTGTGCTTGTAGCCTTAGGATTAATTAATCAAGCAATAGTATTAACCGAATTGTTAATTAAAGCCTATCTTTCCTATGCTTTAGTTTGATAGGGTCAATACGTAATAATTAACAATACGTTAGGTAGAGCCTATTTTTCTTATGCTTTAGTTAGATAGGGTCAATACGCAATACTAACAACATTATCTTAGTAGGTTGAAGCTTGTAACCTAAACCACTACCCGTGTAACAATTAATAATCCCAAGTTAAAAGTTAACGCAAAAGTAATTGGCTAACAATGGATTTGAAACCCTAGGTTCCATTTTAATACACCTTTTCGATTAGAAGTAGATTACTTTAATTTAATTGTTGCTTCCTTAGGTTAAGTAATACAAAAACCTCTCAATTTCATTCAAATTAATTTAAGTCATAGAGTAAAATTCATGCACTCTTAGTCCCTGTGGTTCGACACCCTCTCGCTCTACACTTAATTTAGGTATGTTTAATAGATAGGGTTTTATATTAAATTTTGATAGACTTAGAAAAACACATCAATATTTTGGCGCGTTGTCGGGGACTAGGCAACGTTCGTGATTTTATTTTTGTGATTTTCTTTGATTTTTTTTTAACTTGTTAACTTTTTCTTTAATATTAAATTAAATTGTTTTTATTTTCAACCTAGTTTTTTAATATTCTATTGATTTTTAATTTGGGATTTTTAATTTTTAATTTTCCTTTAATTGTTATTCTCTTTCAAAAAATAAAAAAAACAAAAAAAATATTTTATTTTCTTTTTATTAGCATTATTTGTCTTGTGATTTTTGTGCATAAGTAGATTTTAGGATAGCTTGTTATTTATTTATTTTTATTTATTTATTATTAATTTTTTTAGTGCTTGCTTGTCTATTTTATCTGTTTTGCTTATTTAATTTTTAATTTACTTGCTTTATGTGGTTAATTGTTCATGCACGGTCGTCGCTCTTTATCTCTTGACCTTACTAGATTCGACCCTGAAATTGAAAGAACTTTCATAGAGCCGAACACCGAGCACAAACCGTAATGGCTGACGAACAACAACCACGCCCACTTATGGAGTACTTTACTCCCACTACATACGCTTCACCGTCTTGCATTAGATTGCCACCTGTGGCCCATCAGTTCGAGCTTAAGTCACATACTATACAAATGCTTCCTTCATTCCACGGCTTAGGTAATGAGAACCCGTACACACACTTGGATAGTTTCATGGAGGTTTGCTCAACCTTTAGGATTCTTAACGTTAGTGATGACGCCATCTTGCTTCGCCTCTTCCGTTTCTCTTTAAAGGAAAAGGCTAAGTATTGGTTAGGTGCCTTACCTAGTGGAACGATTAGTACTTGGAACCCAATGCAACAAGAATTTCTTAAGAAATTCTATCCCATTAGTAAGACTAACACAGCTAGGAGAGCCATTAACACCTTTGCCCAACTTCCTACTGAGGAGTTTCATGAGAGTTGGGATAGGTTTAGGGAACTCTTACAAGCTTGTCCGCATCATGCTATCCCTAAATGGCAACCAGTCCAAAACTTTTATTATGGGTTAAACGAGAAGGGTCAACAAACTGTTGATGCCTCGTGTGATGGTCAGTTCCTTAGAAAGAATGAGGACGAGGCGTGGGAAATGTTTGAACTTTTGAATGAGAATTCACAGCAATCTGCCGCACATGCACGTCTTAATGCTACTAGGTTAAATAGAGGAGTAAATGAGATTGCTCACACGTCCATCTTAGATAAGAAAGTAGACTCTCTTGCCTCTTCCGTAGAGCAGTTAACTTCCCTATTTAAGATGACACTGGCCCCCTCTACTGCACCTAATGTACCTCATGTTTCAAATGTGCTTAGTGCTTGCTCTTCATGTTCTAGTATCTCTCATTCTACACATGACTGCCCCTCTGCTTCACCTTATGTGGAGTGGTCAGAGGAACAAGTAAATGCAGCCCAAGGATTCTCACGAAATAACCCATACTCTAATACGTACAATCCGGGCTGGAGAAACCATCCTCACTTCTCCTGGAGGCATGGAGGAGAAGGACAATTTGCGCCACAACAATCTCACCAACGACCTCACTCACCTGGTATGACACGACCTGTCGGTTTTCAATCGCAAGGGTATGCTTCCAACTACTCTCCACCCCCTAATTAGAGCTCTAATTCGAATTTTGAAGAAAAGGTTTTGAGTGCGCTGAAAGGTTTGGAAGCTAATTCCCAACTGCTCCACTCCCATACACAATCGATTGCAAAGCTAGAAACCCAAATAGGTCAACTAGCTAACGCTTTGAGTAGGAGAGACGAGGGAAGACTCCCTAGCCAAGCTGAAGAGAACCTTAGGAACTATGTGAGGCAAGGAAACTATCCTTCCCATCAAGAACAAGCAAAATCCATTACAGTGCTAACAAGTGGGAGGGAGGTTGACAATGGAGTAAGTGTAGAGAGTGAAGTACCCATAAGTGGTGAGGGAGAAGAGAAGAGCAAGGAAGGAGAGAAGGTGACCGATGAGGTCATGCACCGCTCTCCCACTCCTAAGACCTCTAATCTACCTTCCTCATATGTACCTAGAGTACCCTTCCCCCAAGCTTTAATTGCGCCACATCCAAATGGGAAGGACAAGAAGTGGGAAGATATTTTGGAGACATTTAGGCAAGTAAAGATAAACATTCCCCTTCTTGATGCGATTAAACAGATCCCGGCCTATGCAAAGTTCCTTAAGGATTTACTGAACCAAAAGAGGCGATCTAGAGCACATCTACCTAAAAAAGTATTTTTAACCGAGCAAGTGAGCTCTATTCTGAAGTGTGACACTCCAGTTAAGTACAAAGACCCTGGTGTCCCAACCATCTCTTGTTCACTTGGGAAATCCCCGATTGATAAAGCTTTACTGGACTTAGGAGCGAGTGTCAACATTATTCCTTACTCGGTTTATGAGGACTTAGGCTTATGGGAGTTGCAACCCACCACGGTAACCTTGCAATTAGCAAATAGATCAACTAGGATTCCCCATGATGAGCTGATTAACGCACTAGTGAGAGTAGACAAAGCCATGTTCCCAGCCGATTTCCTTGTGCTTGACATGGAACCTTCTAGTCATTCGAAAAACCATATCCCTGTCATTCTAGATCGGCCTTTCTTAGCAATGGCCAATGCCATGATTAATTGTAGATCTGGGGTAATGGATGTGAGCTTTGCAAACATGACTATCAGGTTAAATATTTTTAAGGCTTCAACGTCATCCACTAGTGAGAATGAGTCAGAGTGTTTTTGTATAGATGTTGTCGATGATTTGGTGGATCAAATACTCTCCTCTACTTTAGTTAGTGACCCCCATGATGAGAATGCAAAACCTTCTAAAGAGCTGCAACGAAGGTTGAACCCGGACATGAAAGAAGCCTTGGGTTGGGAGAAGAATCACGATGTTATGGTTCTAGAGGAAATTGTACTAGGCCATAGGTTGTCTAAGGAGGGTATTGAGGTCGATAGAGCTACAATAGAATTGAATGTGAACTCACCCCCTCCCTCAAATGTGAAACAAGTTAGAGCATTTCTAGATCATGCGAGTTTCTATAACGGATTTTTTAAGGATCGTGGGAAGTTAGCTAAACCCTTTGACTAGTGTGCTACCTAAGGACATATCAGTTGAGCTCGATGAGTCTTGGTTGGAAGCTGTTCATAAACTTCGATCTACACTTTTTGCTGCTCCCATTAGGCACCCCCCCCCCCCCCCCCCGACTACCCTCTCCCTCCTGAAATCACATGTGACACCTCGGATTGTGCTGCAGATGTTGTTCTAGGTGAGCTCAATGAAGTTGCTTCTTTGGTTGATGCCATTACTTGATCTTCGCTAGACCCATTGCGCCCGGCTGAAGGCGTAAAACTTAGCGCTCCTAGGAGGCAACCTAGGTTTGTTATTTCTTGTTTTTAATTTCGTTTTTGAATTAATTAGTTGCTTCGAGGATTGTTTTATCTCTTTTCAGGTTCTTGTCCCGTTTTGAAGGAGTCAAATATACATGTTCACGCCATCTCGTCAAGTTGTATTGCTCCATCTCACCTATCCCTTATGCTTTAATGATTGATATTGTTGCATTGAGGACAATGCATGATTTAAGTGTGGGGGTGAGGCTCATTTGCATGTGCTTATTTTTGGTCAAATTTTTAAAATTTTGAACATCTTTTTGTGCATTTTGAGTGTGCATTATAATCGTTTAGCTAAGTTTTCCTTGATGGACGCGTATGTTATGATGACAGTGGGATTAGTTTATTTCGTTCTCTTAATTCCATGAAATTAAATGATTCTACTTCATACTTGTTAATGAGTGTTGTTGATTATTGTTGATATTAATGGGTTCTACTCATGCCGCTCACATATTCACTGAGCACATGACTTTCATGTTGTGAAAAATCTGAAGAATTTGAGTAAACAACCTTATATATCTTAAGTTTTGTAAGCCTGCCTTATTGGCTTATCCTAATTCTTGCTCTTGATGTTATGTAAAGTACTTGTTGGTCAATGTCAATTGTAACGATGAAGTACGTGTTTAAAAGAAAAAAAGGAAGTCCAAAAATAGGCAAAAACGAAAGACGAAACAAAAAGAAAAAGGAAAAAAAAAAGAAAAGAAAAAAAAAGGATTTCCTCCAAAAGAAAAAAAAAAAAAAACAAAAAAAAAAGAAAAATTGAAAATTGATGTACGTTCGTGATAAAGTTTCTTTCGTTCTATGTCAAGGTCAAAATGTTGTATAGTAGTCACTCATATGCCACTTAAAATTTCTCTATTTATAGGCATGTGTTTAGGTAATTCAATGGTGCGGGTGCACAAAACCTTTATATATTTAGTTGGGAGCGAGAATTTGAGGAAATTCTGCGACATGAAATCCTATTTACTTTTACTTCTGCGTTGCCTGAGTAATTCCTATTAGTTGATACAAGGTTAATGAAATTCTATGACGAGTTTTAAAGTTTAATCATCTGAATTCATGAAATTGGAGAATGCTCTAAATGATTTAATCTTGTCTTGAATTGTAATGTAGGTGTTCATCTCGGAAAACTGGGTGAAGATTGGGTTGGTTGGGATAGTTGGTCATTGTAGTTTTTTATGTTAAATCATATACTTTGCTCGAGGACTAGCAAAGGTTAGGTGTGGGGGTGTTGATGCGTCTCATATTTACGCATCTTTCAATTGATATTTTAATTATTTTGCACCTATTTAATTATAATTTTACACTCATTTTGGCAATTTTTATGTCTAGCAGGTTTGAAATTAAAGTTCCTGAAATTGTCAAATGTTGGTGCAAATAAGACAAATTCGATGCGTAAACAATTAAATCAAGTCAATCGAGATTCGAACAAGAACGTAAAAGCTCGAACCGCACTGCTACAGTACTCGAGCAGGCACTGTTCATCATCACCGCCCAAGCTGCGCCGCTACAGTACCTCGGCCCATAACACCCAACTCCAGCCCATATTCGACCACCAGCAGCAGGCCTAACCGGCCCAGATCCACCCTGCCACCACCACAAGCCCAGATCGAGCACTATTTCGACCCATTGTCCACCAGCCGCAGACCCAAGCACGACCCATCGACCACCGGCCCAGCACCGACATCATCACCTCCGGCCCAACACCAGCCCGACCCGCACCAGCAAGGCCCAACGGCACCGACTTAGGGTTAGTTTCGATTTAAAAGGGAGAGGGGGGTTCGGGGGGTCGCTGTTCGGGCTTTCACCGCCTCTTCCCCTGCTCTCTCTCTCCTCTCAGTTTTTTTTTCTTTCTTTTCAGATTTTTATTTTCTTTTTTTCGTTAAATTGGAACGAGAGCGAAATTAGCGTGGAGATTAACATGAGTTTGTTCAACTTCTTGTTCACCAGATCATCCTTGATAGAGAGCTAACTTGCTCTCTGGAGTTAGATGAAATCTTAGCCTTTACTTTTGTTTACTTTTGATTCAGGTTAATTTAATTATTTACATGAATTATTTGGTTGAGATAAATACTTAAAGTATTATGTTTTTATTGTCTATTCAATTGATATGATTATTGAGTTTGTAACCTTTAATTGTTGATATTGATATTTATAAATTAATTCTTTATGCTTGTAATCTTAGGATTAATTAATCAAGCAATAGTATTAACCGAATTGTTAATTAAAGCCTATCTTCCCTATGCTTTAGTTAGATAGGGTCAATACGTAATAATTAACAATACGTTAGGTAGAGCCTATTTTTCTTATGCTTTAGTTAGATAGGGTTAATACGCAATACTAACAACATTATCTTAGTAGGTTGAAGCTTGTAGCCTAAACCACTACCCGTGTAACAATTAATAATCCCAAGTTAAAAGTTAAAGCAAAAGTAATTGGCTAACGATGGATTTGAAACCCTAGGTTCCAATTTAATACACCTTTTCGATTAGAAGTAGATTACTTTAGTTTAATTGTTGCTTCCTTAGGTTAAGTAATACAAAAACCTCTCAATTTCATTCAAATCAATTTAAGTCATAGAGTAAAATTCACGCACTCTTAGTCCCTGTGGTTCGACACCCTCTTGCCCTACACTTCAATTTAGGTGTGTTTAATAGATAGCGTTTTATATTAAATTTTGATAGACGTAGAAAAACACATCACATGCTCACTTGGCTTAAGGATGGGATCGGCAAGTCTAAACATATTCTGTCACTTAATTTTGTGGTTGTGATGCAGGAACCTACTTATTTTTTGCAAGCTGTTAAAAACCCGCAATGGCAGGAAGCCATGGTCGAGGAGTTTAATGCACTTATTCAAAATCAAACTTGGGATCTTGTCCCTTCTTCCTCGTCTCAAAATATTGTTGGTAGCACTTGGAAGTACAAAGTCAGGTATAAACCAGATGGCTCTGTTGATCGCTTGAAGGCTCGCCTGGTTGCTTAAGGCTTTCATCAACGTGAAGGTCTTGACTATTTTGAAACCTTTAGTCCTGTTGTTAAACCTACTACTATCTGGTTTATACTTGGACTTGCTGTAACTAATTCTTGGTCCATTCGCTAACTTGATGTTGAAAATGCTTTTTTACATGTCTTTCTAAACGAGGAAGTATACATGCGCCAAGCTCCTTGGGTCATACACCCAAAGTACCTCATGCATGTATGCGGGCTTAGAAAGGCGTTATATGGTTTGAAACAGGCCCCGCGGGGCTTGGTTTCACAGATTCAGTACGTTCCTTTATAGTATTGGGTTCTATTGTAGTAAAGCGGATCCCTCTCTCTTTATTCATCGATCTCCAAAAGGCATTGTGTGGCTGCTGCTATACGTTGATGACATTATCGTCACCAAGTCAAACTTGGCACTGTTAACCAAACTCACTGCATCTCTTTCCACTCAGTTTGCTATAAAAGACGTTGGCCCGCTTCACTACTTCCTTAGTGTTGAAGCTACACGGTCACGACAAGGCCTATTTCTTTCTCAACACAAATATAACTTGGACCTTCTTCGTAAGCATGACATGCTAGAGGCAAAACCTGTTCAGACCCCAATCCCAGCTCGAGCACAACCTTCTGTGGTTGATGGTGACTTACTTGCTGATCCGACTGAGTTTCATAGTGCTGTGGGTGCTCTCCAGTATCTCACCATGACTCGACCTGACATCTGCTTTGCTGTTAACTGTGTGTCCTAGTTCATGCACGCTCCTACAACCTCTCACTGCCAGATGGTGAAGCGTATTCTGCGTTACCTTAAGCACACTCCTGACCACGGTCTCACCATTACCCTAGGATCCTACACATATGTCACTGTCTATGCTGATGCTGATTGGGGTAGGTGCCTTGACACCCGTCGCTCCACTAAAGGGCTCGCTTTGTTCCTCGGCCCAAATCTCATTTCTTGGCGTGCTGAGAAGCAACCCACTGTTGCTAAATCCACCACAGAGTCCGAGTATCGGGCCGTTGCCAAAGTTGTCGCTGAGTGTGATTGGATACATTATCTTCTTCATAATCTTGGTATGCGCCACACGGGTCCTATTATTATTTATTGTGATAATGTTTCTGCCACCTACTTAGCTGCGAATCCTATCACAAATGATCGCAGCAAACATGTTGATGTTGATTTTTATTATGTACGAGAGAAGGCGGTTAATGGTGATATCGAGGTTCGATACACGCCTACTACCAAGTAAGTTGCTGATATCTTCACCAAGGGATTGGCTACAGATCGCTTTCGCTTCCATAAAGCCAATCTACACGTCGGTCCCCCTGCACAGATTGAGGGGCCGTATTAGGATATTATTATTGTTATTTATGTATATCTGCCCAAGGGCATTATTGTACTTCTAAACTCGCTTTTATCGTTATATATACGTGTCTCAGCAATTCTATTGGGTATGCTCCCTAACCTAAAGTCTTTCATATACATTTTTTACCTTTCTGTAAATTTTCAACAGTTGGTTTAAAAATTTCTTTCCTACATTCATCAAACCTTAGGCTTTTATATTGTCCAAGTATAACTCACAATTCCAATGTCACAACGCTCCGTCAAAGCAGGGTCGATAATAAAATATTTATCAAATTCCAAAAGTAAATTATGTGACCATTTAAATTTAAATAATGTTTTATATATCTAAATATGCAATCCAATTAGTAACTTAAAATATTTTTCTTTCTAATCTGGACTTTTCATAATGCTACTTTCGTGCTTATTTTATTATTCATTTGCTTTAATTGAACCCCCAATTCTTCACCATTTGTACGAGAAAATTTCAAAATATTTAATAATAATTACCTGAAACTTTTACAATTAGAGATTCAAAATTTAAAAATTTTATTTTTTAAATAGTTCTTTTCACATTAACGTGTATATTTTTTCTATCATCAATTTGTAATTAGTTGCTTAGGATAAGAGAAATAAGGAGAAAGGCGAGAACATAATAATAAACAACAAAGTGTATTTTTGTTTTTGTTTTCATATATAGAAACTATTTAATATTAGTGTTATATCAGATGAGACTTTAATTTGACAAACCTTATATATTAAAAAAATTAAGAAAGAAAAATACTTAATTTAAAACATATATATGATTACATATCAATTAATTATTAAAGTATAAATTTACTATTACATAAATTTAGATATAGTCTAATAAAAATATTCAATAACTTTTATATTCAATAACTTTTATATCTAATAAATGTCACTATTATATAATTTTAAAGTTTTTCACGTTTTCCCCAAATCATTCAAAACACCACATCCTAACTTTAAAACATTAACTAAATCTATATTTTTTCTATTTACTCAGTTTTCATGGTCCTTTTTTTTTTTTTTTTCTTTTTCTTATTCCCTTCCATGTTGCTTTGTGTAGGAAATCGACCACAATGCAATTGGATTTTTCGTTTGGCCTTGCTGTTATTTTTCAACTTTGAGGAATTCTCTGTCTATTTTATGTACCAATATACAACAACAACAACAACAACAAAAACAATAACAGTCCCAATGCCACAATGGCTTCCGCATAAGCGGGATATGGGGGTGGATGTACGCAGCCTTTCTCCTTTAGGATGCTATCCTGAATAGAGGCTGTTTCCAAGGACCCCTATCATAAGTAGCGTGTTATCATGAAAGCATATAGCCTAGAAGTAAAAGAGCAACATAGTATTAGAGTAATACAAAACACAAGCCAAGCCATATGAAGCAAAACTCAAAGGAAGGTACTGCACATCGACAAGTACGCAAGTACCGAAATACACCAATAAACAAATAAGTGCTCTAACACGTGTGCCAAAGAGGATCAAAACACCTATAAACAGTAGTGCGAGTAGTAAATATGCACTACTCTAAGCCGCTACATTGGCTATCCTTATGTTGGCCCTCCACCGAGCTCTATCTAAGGCTATCTCCTCCCATAGGTTTAGGTGGGTAAGGTCCTGTCGGGGCATCTCTATCCATCTCTTCTTTGGCTTACCTCTCCCTCTCCTCCTTACCGTAGTATGGGGCTGTTAGCATCTCCGAACTAGAGTAGTGGATGGTCTCCTCCTAACATGACCGAACCACCTCAAACGTTGCTCCCTTAATTTATCCTCAATCGATGCGATGCCCAATTTTTCCTTTATGACGTCATTCCTAATTCTCTCCTTCCTAGTGTGTCCGCACTTCCACCACAATATCCTCATCTCCGCGACCTTCATCTTCTGCGTATGATGTTGTTTCATTGGCCAACACTCCACCCCATAAGACACAGCTGGTCTCACTACCGTCTTGTAGTATTTTCCCTTTAGCTTTAATGGGAACCTTCTGTCACAAAGTACCGTGGAAGCCATCCTCCATTTATGCCAGCCTACTTTAATCCGATTGTTGACATCCTCGTCCACTTCGTTGTTGTGTTGAACCATGGAACCTATTATGATTCAAGATGAATCTTGGATCATAACCTAGGAGAGAGAGTATGCGATGAGAAAGAATTGAGATAAAGATGAGAAATAGAGAGAATTTGGAGAAGAAGAAGATATTTCTATATCAATCAATGCCTATTACAATGTTACTGCTCATGAACAGGTGGACATGCTACAGCATTAAGACATTTCTGGTTCTTTAAACTGATCTTGCTTGATATAAGCATTCTGTTGTACTAATGTTACTGTTGTAGCCTTCGATTTCACAACATTCATACTAACTCCTCATGAACAGGTGGATATGCTGCAACATTAAGACATGAATCGACTCTATCTTTATTAAGTGCATTTCGGTTATTAGTTTGCTATTGCCTTCCTGCTAACCATTGCTCAAATTTTTGCTGTGATTGAGCCATTTGTTGCTGCATCGATTATTGATATGTATCAAGATCAATCTTTATTGCACGAGTCAGCTTTTGCATTTGTTACTGCCATTGATCAAATGGCTCTGGCTGAACCGTACTTGCAGCAGCCTTAGTAACTTGTTTCCTACTTTTGGCCATGCCTGATTGAAAGAAAATTCAACTCGATTGAATGCAAATCAACTTAATCGAATGCAATTTCATAAGCTCTGATACCAATTGCTATGATTCAAGATGAATCTTGGATCATAACCTAGGAGAGAGAGTATGAGATGGGAAAGAATTGAGATAAAGATGAGCAATAGAGATGAGAAGTAGAGAGAATTGGGAAAAGTAGAAGATATTTCTATATCTATTAATGCCTATTATAATGGGAGAACAACTACTTATACTAATCCAATGCTTAAGTCGATTCACAAGGAAATATCTAGAAGAACATTTCACCTAGACTCTTCTTTAACTGCCACTAACTACTTAACTAAATTTAACTACATTTCCCTCCCTTCACTACCTTACATGACTTACTACCACTTAGCCAAACAAAAGTAAAACACGACTAGTACTCTAAAGGAATTGCTAATTTGACTCATACTAAGGAGACATACTACTTGATTGTTACCCACGAATTATTACTACTTAATCCAATATATCCAATAAACCAGGATCATGACAATATTTTCCCCTTTAAAGATTCTTGCCTCAAGAATCTAATTAGAGCGTTGTAACTTCAAGAACTCTTATTGGTGTTGAACTTGCAGCTCGAACAACGCTTATTGAATTTGTATCTGCACTGCGAACAATTTGGACCTTGAATCAAGCAACATGTTGAGGCTTCAAACATAAAAACTCCACTGCCTTTTTGTTGTGCAGCATAAGAACTCCCTCCGATAGCTGCTCGAAGACCATCTATCAACCTGAATCATCAGCTCATGCTTTTGCCTTGTCTCCATTTCTGCAACCATAACTGTAAATAGCTTGCAAATCTCCTCCCATTTGTAAGGTTTTGCTATGAAGTCTCTATTATGCTTGATTGAATGAAAATCAAGGACATGAGGCATTGGAAATCAAAGCGATCCAAATCACAAGAGCTTGCAAATATCATCCAACTAGCCATTAATACTGCAGAAATATATGAGCAACAAACCATATCCCTTTTAGCAGGTGGATCAACTTCATAGGATTCGCAAACATTTCCCATCCAAGGAATTCGATTTGGCGTATTAGCTGAGCCATAGGTCACAATTCCTTCTTCAAAGCTTTGAGACCACTCTTCAATAACAGATTCCTTTCGTCCCCTACCATACTCACTCGGATCAACCAGGGCTATCATCTGCATAAGCCTTTGGTTCTATTTACTTGCTTTGGATGCAAACAACAAGTGAACTTTCCCTTCAATGCTCAATCTTTGAATCTTCTTATCCATGTATAACCCTTGCTTATTGCATTTATATGGAGCTTTGTTGTTGTATTGATTCTGATTTATCAGGTCACCAAGCTTTTGAACCATCTCATTCTTTCTTAAATTTGCAAACATTGCATCCATGTAAGTATGCATACGCTTAGCTTCTGAGAACACCTGAGCAAATCTCTGATGCAACTTGTATTGCTTAGCATCGTTGAACACATCTAGAGTAGCTGCAAAATTGCTGAACTGCTCAAACTTATTAGCTGAATGTAACTCAACTCTCACAATTTCCTTCTTAATAGAAGCATTTTGATCCTTAATGTCGAATTGATCAACCTCCTCACCGTACCTCTTACACACATCCACTAGCTCAACCTTTTCATAATCTTGAACATCACATAAACAATAACACCTTTCACAATTGATTCCAAGATGAAGTTCTTGCTTCCAATAAGAACTTGTTGTTTTAACCTAATCTTCTTTTTGCTGATATTCCAAGAATTGCTGATCTTGAATTTCCAAGAATTGCTGATATTCCAGTGTGTTGCTAACATTCAATCCTAGCAACTTGTTGAACTACTTTTCAATATTATCCTTTGATTTTACTTTGCAACAATACTTCATGAATCCCACTTGATTTCACTACTTGAATTTGTCCTAAATTTGCAGTAACTTGCTTTTCTCTTGTTCCTTGATCAATCTTTCCTTGTTCTCCTTTTGAATAAGAAGGAACCAAGGATTCAAACAACCTTGCCTTATCATGTGCCATAGATAGTGTTCGAGCACTAATGGCCTTTCCTATGAACTTAAGCTCAGGTTGGAGGCCACCTATGAATGGAGACACCAAATAATCCTCATTTGTCTCGGGAAGTATGGACATCACTCTTGCCTTCAACTCCTCAAATTGAATCATATATTTCCTTAAAGATCTCCCTTTCGTCACCTTATAGAATTCATCTATTACCTTCCTTGGATCATCATCTATTCCGTGAGATACTTCCAGTGGATCCACAAGTTGTCCAGCCTTTGAATTCTTGACAATGAGCTATCAAAACCCCGGGTCAAGAGGCCTACCACTGTCATTCGCAGATCAGCTAACTCTAACTCCTCTCAATCGAGACTGCAATGTGATCTGATCTTCTTCAAGCTGATTCTTTACTGAGTTTGATTACACTGCAATAATAACAACCTAATTCTTTGCTGATTTTGCATCATTATTGATAGAATTTTGCCTCCCCCTTGCCAGCTTAATTGTCCTTTTGATCCAAGAGTATACCAATATCAATTACCATCATCACCACCTTAGGCTGCCTCAAACTCATTCTCTTGATCATGTATAGCTTTTCAAGAGCCTTCTCATTCGACTTAAGAAGTAGGGAATATGGTGGTCTTCCACTATAATACAAGATTGGCCTTGTCGTTACTCCAAATTTCTTGCTTGTATAACACTTCTTGCGACTAAGATGAAATGCCAACTTGATCACAATGTTTGGCTGTAATTTAAGCTGTAAATGTAATAACCCACTGCTTTGAACTTCAATCTCAACTTGCAATTTCATGGCTGCAACTATCGGTGGCACTACTTCTTCACTCAAAACCAATGTCAGTGTTGCAACTTCATCCTGAATTGATGCTGAGCTTGCTATAATGAGCTTCCCAGAAGTGGCTTGACAGTCTTGTTTCGAATCACAAAGGCTTGATTTGTGTTTACTAATTTTTTCAACTAATCTTGCTTGATATAAGCGTTCTGTTGTACTAATGTTATTGCTGTAGCCTTCGATTTCACAACATTCATATTAACTCCTCATGAACAGGTGGACATGCTGCAACATTAAGACGTGAATCAGCTTTATCTCTATTAAGTACATTTCGATTATTAGTTTTCTATTGCCTTCCTGCTAACCATTGCCCAAATTTCTGCTGTGATTGAGCCATTTGTTGCTGCATCGATTGTTGATATGTAGCAAGATCAATCTTTATTGTACGAATCAGCTTTTGCATTTGTTGCTGCCATTGATTAAATGGCTCTGGCCGAATCGCACCTGCAGCAACCTTAGTAACTTGTTTCCTACTTTTGCCCACGCTTGATCGAAAGCAAATTCAACTCAATTGAATGCAAATCAACTTAATTGAATGCAATTTCACAGGCTCTAATACTAATTGATGAATCTTGGATTATAACCTAGGAGAGAGAGTATGAGATGAGAAAGAATTGAGATAAAGATGGGAAGTAGAGAGAATTGGGAGAAGAAGAAGATATTTCTATATCAATTAATGCCTAATACAATGGGAGAAACAACTACTTATACTAATCCAATGCTTAAGTCGGTTCACAAGGAAATATCTACAGGAACATTTCACCTGGACACTTCCTTAACCGCACTAACTACTTAACCAAACTGAACTACATTTCCCTCCCACACTTCACTTCCTTACATGACGTATTACCACCTAGCCAAACAAGAGCAAAACATGGCTAATACACTAAAGGAATTGCTTATTTGACTCATACTAAGGACTTATACTACTTGATTGGTACCCATGAATTATTACTACTTAATCTAATATAACCAATCTACCAGGATCATGACAGAATCCAAGTATTTGAAACTCTCTTTTCTCTGTGTGATCTCCGATCCTACCTTGACATCTACTATGCTAAGCATAGTGGAGGGGTCAAAATTAAGTTCCATGTACTCGGTCTTGGATCTATTGATTCATAAGCCCGTCGATTCCAATTATCTCCTCCGTAATTCTAGCTTCTCGTTCACGTCTTCTAGAGACTCCCCCCCACCAAAACTATGTCATCTGCAAAAAACATGCACCAAGGCACGTCCCCTTGGATGGCCAAGTGAGCTCATCCATAACTAGTATGAACAGGAAGGGACTCAAGGTAGATCCTTGATGTACCCTGACTGAAACCGAAACAACTTCATTCTCCCCTTCCACAGTATGCACGTCAGTTTGTGCATAATCATACATGTCTCTAATATAAGGCATTGGAATGTCTTTCCCATCCAAAACCCTCCATAGGACCCTCTTTGGCACTCTATCATACGCCTTCTCAAAATCATTGAAAGCCATGTGGAGATCCTTTTGTCCCTCCCTGTATCGCTTTATCGTCTGCCTTAAGAGGTGGATGGCTTCTTTTGTTGATCTCATGGGCGTAAATCGGAATTGGTTTTCGGACACTTCCATCTATTGCCGCAACCTCCTCTCTATGATCCGCTTCCACAACTTCAAAGTGTGGCACATTAGTTTAATACCTCGATAGTTGGCGCAACTTTAGATGTCGCCTTTGTTCTTATAGATCGGGATCAACGTGCTCTTCCTCCATTCGTCGGAATCTTTTTCTCCAAAAGGATTTGGTTAAATAATTTAGTCAGCCAACTGATGCCCCTCTGTCCAAGGCATTTCCATGCCTCTGTGGGTATTCTGTCTGGCCCAATTGTTTTACTCATTCCCATATGTTTCAGGGCTTTTCTTACTTCGTTGGGTGTAATCCACCATTAATATCAGTGATTCCGGTGCTCCGCAGATGTTTGGAGGTCATCTAGAGATATCCCAATATCCCCCTGATCGTTGAGCAAATCGTGGAAGTAGTCTCTCCATCGAGCTTTAATTTGTTTCCCATTCACGAGCACCTGTCCATCTTCCCCTCTTATGCACTTTACTCGGTCCAAGTTTCTCGTCTTCCTTTGTCTTGCTTTGGCGATTTTGTATATATCCTTGGCTTCCACATCGGTATCTAGCCTTTTGTAGAAATCCTCATAGGCTCTCGATTGCACTTCTCTGACAGCTCTCTTTGCTTCTTTCTTAGCTTGCTAATATTGATTTCACTTGCCCTCATCGCCACTACTTTCCCATTCCTTGAAGCAGTGTCGTTTGGGCTTAACCTTTTCTTGGACCTCCTTGCACCACCACCAGGACTCTTTGTTGTTTGGTGCCCCTCCCTTTGACATGCCTAGAACTTCATGTGCCAGCTGGTTCCACATTTGGTTTCTATATCCCTCCTAGTCTCACTCGATCTCTGACTCCCCTCTTTCCTTATAGACTTTATACTTCTCCCCTTTCAAATCCCTCTAACGAGTATGTGTCTGCTGAGGTTTCCTAGTTCTTTGGGTCCTCTTCTTGGCCTTTACATCAGCACACAACACCTTATGTTGTGTGGAAAGGCCTTCCCATGGGATAGTCTAACAATCCCTGCAGTCTCTCTATACCCTTTTCCTTAGTAGTATACAATCAATCTGGGTTCTTGTCCTGCAGCTTTGGTACGTAATGATATGCTCATCACGCTTTTTGCAGAAGGTGTTGGAAATTGTTTGCTCGTAAGTGACTGCAAAGTCTAGGAGCGGTTTGCCTTCTGCATTCCTAGTTCCAAAACCAAATCCTCCATGGTATGATGTGTAGCATCCTCGGTCATGCCAACATGCCCATTGAAATCCCCTCTGATGACCACTTATTGTTTGGGGTATGCCTTGCATCGTTATGTCTAAGTCCTCCTAGAATGTTTCCTTCTCGTGCTCCATTAGTCTAGTCTGATGTGCGTAGGTATTGATGACATTCCATATCTCCCCTTCTAGGACCATCTTGATGGCTATGATCCTATCGTCAGTTCAGGACACTTTGAGTACTTTATCCTTCAGACTGCTATCCACAATGATACCAACTCCATTCCTGCCACTGACCTTACCCACGAGCCATAACTTATATCGCAACACATCTATGGCCTTCATGCCAACCCATTTAGTCTTTTGCAAACAGAAAATGTTGATCTTTCTCTTTATCATCATTTGGCCCACCTTGAAGCTCTTCTTTGTTAGCATCACAACATTCAGTATCTTCAGTCGTAAGTTTTCCTCTTTCTTTTGCTTTGACCTCCCCCTCCCCAACTCCTTTGAAGATGGCCTCGAGTTTTGAGTTCCAAAACTAGTAGCGTTCATCCACTAATTGTCACTATCTCAAAGAAAATAATATAGAAATATGAAGCATGTCACAGCACATAGGCATGTAGCTACCACCACAAGGCACCATAATAAACCGTAGTCAATAACAATCAAAATCCATAGTGTTCAAAGTAATAAAGAGGGATAGTGAGAAAATCAAAATAATAGTATTCAACAATAGTAATTAAATACTACCCTCAAGTAGTAAAGGATAGATCAAACCTGGAGCAGGTGCATAGCTGAGAATATGACCTATCTAATACTTACCTGGCCCGCTAGTGGCCATGGGCTGCTGCGATGGGCTCCGGTTTGGGTTAGGATTTGGGTTAGGATCGGTTGGGTCTAGGTTAGCGTAGGTTTGGGTGAGGTTAGGGTTAAGGTCTAGCTAGGGTGGGTGTAATTCGGGTTTAGGTTTAGTTTTAGGTTCAGATCTAGGGTGGCGGTGGTGGTGGTTGGACGTTGGTTGTAGAGGCTGTGTAAGCTCGAGAAGGTTGTGTAGGGGGGCTGTGTGAGCTAGGGGGTGGTGATGATTGCGGTGGGGAGGTGGTTGTGTGTGTGTGTGGGGGTGGAGGGGTGGTGAGGGCGGGAATATTTCTTAATGAATGGTCTTGAAGTATTCTAGCAAGGATATCATCACCAAAGATGGAGTATCGTTGTTTTTGCTTCTAATGTCACAAATGGGGTATTGTAGCTAGGATTTATTTTAATATTATTTTAATCAAATTATTTACGATGTTGTTGTTTCATTTTTACTTGTGAAGCACCTTTTACATGTTTCATATTTTAATATTGAATACATGCTATTGAGTAAATAATTTGATTAACAACCAATAAATTTTTAATATTAACTAATATCTACATCACTCAATTTTACTCATTATATAAAACCTCTTTAAATTAAATCTTCCCTTATTTCTTCTATCTATGGAACAGACCATGATTTTATAGTTTGTCCTTTTTGTGCCTCATTTTGATGACTACTAACCTATTTTAGTTGGGCTTTTAATCGTTTAGCTTTCGCTATTATTTTTTTAATTTGGAGGTATTTTAATGTTCTTTAGGTACCACTTATGTCTTCTTTTAAGATTTTGAGGTTTTTTGCATTTTGCTCAGTATTTGGATTTTGGATCCCATCATTTGTATAATTTTGTAATTGGCATGTATTTTTGCAAATATGCTTGGAATATCGTACCAAAACAATCACAATAGATGAGGTATCATTATTTTTACTTATGATGTTAGTTCAATGGCATTTTTCATATGTTTAATGATATTTTTGTTTTATTATGGTTCGGACGTACGTAAGAATGGAATATTTCTTATTTCGAAAATTGAATATGTACTATTGGATAAATATTTGATTGAAGTAATCAGTACATTATTAAAATCTCCCAGTCACAACAACAATCAATAAAATATTAGTTACTATTTTAAAAATGTGATCTTCCATACATGACTAGAGGTGGCCAACGGGTCGATTTGGTTTGACCCGTGAGCCAACCTACTGGTCATAGGCATACGGATGGTTCAACATTGGTTAGACCCATCCGTACAACAGGCCGGGCTGGGTCAGGTCCGGGAGGGGCAGTTCTCCTACTTGGTTCAACTCGTGACACGGTTCATGTCCAAGTCACATTTGGGCAGGTCACGAGTCTAACATGGGTCAAGATCCAAAGGATCAAGCCTAGGTCAAATCTGAATTTGATTCGTTGCAGTTCAGACTTAGATTTGACCCCAATATATTTTTTTTGTTTAAAAATACTGCAAAATAAATATATATACATATAGAACAGAGATAAAAAGTACAATTACATTATTAAATAATATTATATATTAAATATACAATATAAACTTAACAAAATATACAATATGAACTTACTAAAAATATGAATACTTAATTTATCAAAAAATTACGAAGTGTTAATAATATTTCAAATGTTGTAAAATCTACTATTTGGTTAAAAAGATAGTAAAATGTATTAAATATTGTATAATAAATATGTAAATAAATCAGTCTATACTTGTTTTGGCTGGGGCATCACTTGTAGTGGAGTTGGTGTTATTGTCATCCTTGCTTAACGATGCCAAGTTAAGCTTCTCCCGTGTCCTCTTTGATGCGGCCAATCAGTCCTTCAAGCATACAGACATCTTTAATGCCTTCGGTGCTTGCTTCGCTCTCTTTGATCCCAAAAGTCTTCCACCTGTACTAAAAGCACACTCCGATGGTACACTTGACACTGGACACATCAGTATGTCACGTGCCATGGTAGAAAGCATGGGATATTGGGATTGATATGCTTTCCACCATAGTAAAATATCAAAAGTTCATTTGAATTTGTGGATTGAAAATCCAAAGAAGAAGAACGCAAGTATAAAGAAAGGTTGTCATATGACGTGGGACCTTGTCTGCACAACAATCTGTTAAACATATCCCACGCATATGATTGTCCTTGAGAAGAGGATAAGGTTGATATAGAAGAAACATTTACATTTTTTTAATAATTTTTTGGAACAAACTGTAAGTAAATCATGTAAACTTTTTTCGACATCACAAATAGGAGTTTTATAATTAGTTGTGTTCTTTTATAAAATAATTCAACTTCATGTTTACAACATTGATCAAAAATTGTGGCAATATAATATGACAGGGTAATGTAGTATAATATTTAAAAAATTATCGTGCCATGCGGGATTAGAGGAATTTTGTTGCATCCATGCAGCAATATTTACTAGTTTAGATATTGCGTATGGAATGGCTGGATAATAAGAACCTACAAAAAAGATGTAGCATATCTAAAAGAAATAAAAATTACAAATTGCACCTACTGGTTCCCAATTAATACTATCGATATTAAAAATTACTATACTTCCAAAATTTATATGTACAAACTTTAACAATACCTCTTTATAAGGTATACATCTTTCTAGCATATCTACCATTGGCCTCCATCCAATACATGTATCAATATATTATAAGTCTTGACATAATTCTTTAAAAAATTTTCGTCTACTAGGAGATGTTTTAATTATACTTTTTAAGTTTGAAACACAACTATCTACTAGGCATATTCCATCCATTACCATCAAATTCAAAATATGACAAATATAACGTAAATAAATAATTTCTCATTCAACATGGGTTTCAACGACCTAGTTAACATTTCAATAGCATAGGTGTTGTTAGTCATATTATCAAAAGAAATACTCGTAATTTGATCTTCAATCCCCCACTCACAGCATGTCATATTATAGCATTCGCGAATGTACAAGCATTGTGGAGATATTCTAATAGTCAAAAATAAATAATTTTCTTTTGCATTATAAAGGACAAGTTATTCTAATGTGCAGTTATGCATATATAAGTTATGTGGGATTTCATGGACCACGTATTAGACGTTAACGAGATCATGCTCGGGGTTCACCTTTAAAAATTCTTTTTTCTTTAGATAAAATTTAGCAAAAGTGTCGCATTTCAAAGTATTACAATGGACCCTTTGTGCCGCAGGGTTTATTGCGTTGCGACAGTAATGGAGAAATGTAGGGTCCTTGCACGAGGTAAAATCAAAACGATATAGTAACAGTTGCACGTGGTAATTTTACCATCATGCTCTTGAGCTATTTGTTGAACTTGTCTTTTTGGAATATTTCGTGGTGGTTTGGCGGTGGTTGATGGTTGCTTGGTGGCGGTGGTGTTTGATCAGTGGTGGGTATGTGGCTTGCTTGGTTGTTGGTGGGGTTAAGGATTGCACGTGAGGTGGCATGTGTGGTGATGGTGGAGGACTAAAGGAGGTTTTGGTGGTGGCTTGGGGGTTGACGGTGGCTGGTAGACGGCTCGCCGGTTGCTGGTGGTGCGTTGGAGGAGGAGTGAGGTTGTTAGGGTCAATGGGTTTGTTGGTTGGTTGTTACAAGGTGAGTCTTGGTAGTTGGGCCAAGTTGTTAGGTTGTTGATATTTTCATCTTGTTGAATATATTTTTCTTTCCCTGGGCTCAGTTTCATGGCCTCGGTGCCTTCCACTCAAGAAACGCATATGGTTGCAGATTGGCTTATCTAGTTTTTGGGATAAGAATTCATGTGGGATTTTAGATTCTTGTGTCGATCGCAATTGTGCTCCTCAGAAGGAAAGCTCTCTTATGTTCCTCCCACATTCATAAATGGCTTTGCTATTGTATCTATATCACGCGATGATGTTGCCCCGCGGTTCGAAAAATGGAGCTGATGTCTCATTGATTAGTTTATTGGTGGTCTGTGGCACTTTTTCGTTGTTCTGCTACTGCTCATGCAATTTGAGATTTGATAGGTCTTGAGTGTGTTATTCCTTGTGGGGAGGGCCACTCTTTTCACTTTAGGTCCTTTAACAATGCTGAAAAGGGCCTTTGGGATGGGCCTTGGTGCTTTAATAGTTGTTGTCTCTCTCTTTAGCACTAGATCATCGAGGATCTTCGCTCCTTAACCTCACCATCTTGGCTTCCAATATAGATTCAGATTCATGGTGTCAAGGCACCTTTTTGGACCGAAAAAGCCTTAGTGCTACTGCTACTAGGATCGGTGAACCGTCGTGCTTGGATCAATCGACGCGTGAAGGGAATATGACTTGTTTTGCTTAGGTTTGTGTTTAGATCGATGCTCGAAGGCCTCTACCTAGTAGCGTGGAGGTTGATTTTGATGGTCATCAGTTTCTGGCTTCTATTAAGTATGAAGGATTGCCAAAAATGTTCGGTTATTGGTCATTCATGTTATTCCCCGAAATCTCCTCCTCCTCCCTCCTTGGACATCATTCCTTGAATTAATGGCCGTCGAAAATCACGCCGGCACAAGGTGGCTGTAAGGGAGGAGTGGGTGGCAAGGTGGTGGTGATGTGTTAGGGCTGCTGGGCTTGCTACTGAGCTAGTTGGGGAGCTTTCCATGCCCATTTCTCCTTCTGGGCCTCTGATTGGTCATCTGGTCCCACCACGGTTGGTACACTACAAGAAAACTGGTTTTTAACGACCAAAAATAACGACTGGAATTTTTTTTTTGTCGTTAATGGTCTGTTTGTAGTGCCTAGTTGCGACGGGATTAAAACACCGTCGTTAAAAGGTGGTACATGTTGGGCTTATAATGATGGAAACTAAATAATGTCGTTAATTCTACTCACAAATTGTCGTTAATAGGCTTAAGTAAGTGGTAAAATTTTGGTCAAAGGAGTTAAAATTCGTTAATTTTTAAAAATTAGGCCCTTTTTTAAATATGTCATTGTCTATTTTTTTTTATTCTATTAAATTTTTTAATTGATATTTCACACATCCATACCGTAATTCAAATTCGAGAATTAAATAATATCCCAACTAATACTTAATTCGATATTTTACTCTTTCAGTATATTTCTATTATACTTGATAGTTTTTTATTTTAGATACTAAAATATAATTTTTAATTAATTAAAAAATATAATAAATGTAATAATTTAACAAAAAAGACATTATATTAATTTTGGACAAAAATTTTTCCCACCCTTTCTTCCCTCCACAACCCACGCGTGATTTCTTCCGCAGTAAACCCTACCTCTTCACAAATCCCCTCATTCAAACTCCACGAAAGGGAAGCAGCAAAGTAGGAAGCAATTCTTTTTTAGTCCTTAGTGAACCAGCCGCACAGCAGCGAAATCCAACCTTAGGTAATTAATTTTGTTTGATTGATTGCGTTTTCTGTTATTTCTTTGCGTCGGTTTTGTTCGGTAACCCTAGAATTGGTTATTACTACATTACGGTGTTAATCTATAGATTTTATGCAATAATTTCTTAATTAGATTGTGTGAATTTCTTTTCTTCAAAGATTTGGGAAGGGCAGCAATAGACGAAGGCTTTGATCGTAAACCTATATTCCATTTTTTACAGTATTTACCTATTGTACCAAGATTTCAAATGATTTTATACTAGAATGACAAAGCTTTAAAGCGAATTTGTCTTGTTCTTTGGTAGTTCGTGTTGTATTCACTGAATTAACAAATTAGTTGATAGTTCATTTTTGTTATAAGCTGATGTCTATTGTTTGTTGGTAGTTAACAGCCTTAATTATATTCTTCGCTGTATTGACCCACTATACCCATAATTTGTATGATTTTTGCTAGATTGACAAAGTTCCAAAACGAATTTGCCCCTTTTATGTTGGTAATTCATGTTATCTTTGCTGAATTAACAAATTAGTTGGTAGTTCATGCTTCTTATAAGCCCATGTTTGTTGTTCGTTGGTAATTAACAGCCCTAATTTAGTTCTTTGCTATATTGACACATTGTATCCAGATTTTGAATGATTTTTTGCTAGATTGTCAAAGCTTCAAAGAGAATAAGTCCCTTTTATGTTGGTAGTTCATGTTATATTTGCTAAATTAAGAAATTAGTTGGTAGTTCATGTCTGTTATAAGCCAATTGTTATGAATCAAGATCAATCTTGATTCATAACCTAGGGTTTGATAGAAATAAGAGAGTGTGAGATGAGAAAGAAGGGAAAAGAGATGAGAAAGTAGAGAGAAATGTAGAGATGAGAAGAGAATTTAATCCAATTATCATTCAGCAAAAGGATCAATGTTTTGTAGAAGTGCAAAAACAACAAAGTGAACAAGTTCCTGAGGTGCCTACGCTTGTTGCAATAGAAGTAGATGAAGAGCAAAGCAAACAGGTTCCTGAGATTGATGTTGAAACTTCAGCAGTAGATTATGAAGAGCAGAACATTCAAGTGCCACATTACAGTGAACAATATCAACTATTGAATCAGATTGTTGTTGAGCAAAATCTGGAGCAGCAATTTGGGCAAAACTTCATTGAAAGGGCTGGATTCAGTTGGATTTTGGATGCTACAGCAGGGAATCGAGACAACAACATCACAAAGAACATTGGGACTCTCGGTAACCTAGTTTGGAACAAGTTTTTGGTGCCTATTACTACATTTCCAGCAGCTGAACAGATCAAACAACCACCTAGGCCAGCTAAGGAACTACCAGATGTTGCAATAGGCTCATTTCAGCTTTGTAAGGGTGCAGGACCCAAGCAAACTACAGCGTGCTATGTGGGCTGATACAACAAGTTCAAGTGCTAGATGCAAGCTAAGCTCATACAAGTGGATTAAGATAAAGAAATTGCATGCTATGTGGGCTGAACTAGGTCTTCCATCAGCTGTACAACCCACTGTGAGGCCTCTAGAAGTTCCATCCTGCATCACACAACCTGAATTTGTGCTGAACTACTAATTTTCAGTTGCAAAATTCACATTCAAGCATACATAATACGAGGTCTTGCTGCAGAATCAGATCATCGGCATTTTTGCTGCTATTTCAGTCAGATCATCCTCATTTCTGTTGCAATTTCAGTGTTTTTTTAGCTTTAATAAGAGTGTTCTAGTCTCCTTTTCCTTGATAAGATTCTTGAGGACAAGAATCTCTAAAGAGGGAAGTATTATTATGATTGTAATGAGAAGTGTTTAGTAGTATTAGTCTTGGCATTATGCTAGTTGTATATCTTGAATAAGTCATGTGTTAGTTGCTGGTGTGCTGCTGCTAGTGTGCGGTTTGGTTTGGTTATTAGCTTGGTTAGGTGCATTGTTTTAGTCTTCCTTTCGTTAGTATAAATAGGGGAGCTTCTCTTGTAATGTTCATAACTTGATGATAATAAATTGATTCTTCTCTCCCTTTGAGCTCAATGCTCCCTATCTCTATCTTGATTCTTTTCTTATGAATTCTCTTTGAATCTCTATCAATCTCATCTCAATTCTTCTTAATCTCATCTAACTCTAAATTCTCTTAGTTCTCATCTTGATTTCACTTTCTAAGTGTAAATCCCTATCCAAACCCTAGGTTTATCTTATGATTCATCCAAGAATCATAACAGTGGTATCAGAGCCAGATTTTTGCTTCCATTGGCGATTAAATACTTGTTTTTGTTGGTTGATTCAAGATTAAGCTGAAAATTGCTCAAAACAATTGGCAAAGGACTACAGGTGCTGCTGACAGGTTGTTTTTGTACCAGAATTCAATTCGGTTGCAATCGATCCTGTTCATTGAGTGAATCCTTGATTTGCCTAGTATGAATTAATCAATTGTGCTGCATTGTCAAGCAAGATCGAACAGACTGAAAGCCTTAATTCTTTGCTGCGTTAAGCTTGCTGAACAGATAGAGTTAGGTTCTGTTGCTGTTGCCAAGATTTCAGTTCAGATTTTGCGATTCTTAAACTTGATCTTGCAATATCAGAATTTGTTGATCAAATGTGGTGATTGAGCTGCTGTCAATTCGATTCCAAGTAGAGCAAACAGATTAAGTGAAGTGCATTGAAGTCATCAAGTGTTGATCAGGTTGAATGCTTTAGATTGAGAATTTAGGCTCTGGATCCTGATTCTTGACAGCACAGTCTGTTATTTTTTGCTTAGATTGGAGATACTTCAATCATCTACACAAGTTTTAGCTTGATCCTAGCTTAGTGGCAGTTACTTTGCTCAACTACACCAAAATTCAGTGTTGATCGGTTACCTCGATCGAGTTAAAGGTGATCAAGCTGTTGCACTAGCTATTACACCAAAATTCAGTGTTGATTGATAACTTCGATCGTAGGCTTAAATTTCATTGCCACTACCTTTGGTGACAAAACACCGTTTTGCTTAACCTCTTGCTGCAACATGCTCTTCTGTCAATCCAATTATCATTCAACATACTTTCTTACAATGCAAGGCCTCCTATTTATACTAACTGATTGGGCCTAAAAATATCTAAGTAAACAATGAATCTAGACCAACCTTAACTACTACTAACTAACTAAACTGACTTAACCGACATATATGAATTTTCCCTACTTTTCCCACCAAAACCATTAACCGACATTAACCACCGATTAACTAACTAATTTCCAAATTTACCCTCCAACATACTAAGATCATGACACCAATGTCTGTTGTTCGTTGACGATTAACTGCCCTAATTTGGTTGCTTTTTAATGTAAATGACTAATTTGAACGCATATGTTTGACATTTCTTATTTTCTTGATTTTGTTATTATTGTCTTGAGTTTCTATCACATCGGCTGACTTGTTTTCTTGAATTCTTTTTACTAGTGAAGCGGTTTGATAATAGTGTAAAATAAAAGGTGATGAAATCAGACGTATGCCAACTTGCTGGGTTGTTGTTATTGTTGTTGTTGGACTGACTTGTCTTTTTATGTGACAGGACGATGTTTCAAAGTAAAGTTATTAATAAGCCTTCTTCTTCAAAAGCTAATAAACAATTCCTACCACCAGGAGCACTATCCAAAGGTAGTCAGGGGTTAAAGGCTTATATTAACACGAGAAATAGGCCTATTAAACTCAATTCAGTTGGAGTTGTTCATATGCCTTCCCCTTCTACAATTAACAACCATGATACACATGTTAGAGAAGCTAATATGATGTCTTCACCAATTAGATCACGTGAAGCTTCATTTGAAGCTCCTAATCTAACATCTGACCATATGAACTCCACAAATGCTTTGCAAATTGAAATGGAGTTGGAGAATAATGAAATTGAAAATGAAATTGATGTTGATAAACAAGGTAATTGTTTTTCTTACTCTTTTTTAAAAATGGTAAGGCTTTGATTTCTTGTTAGCATGTAATCACTTTTTTGTTATTGGTAGATTCTACTAAAAATAATGATGGAAAGAAGAGAACAAGACGTGGAAAGAGCAAATGCAAAAATGTGGCAGCTCTAAAACCCGGAAATAAGTTGCCTATTGAAATTTTCCAAAATCGCTGTGTTGGACAAAATACAAATGAATTTTCTCGACACTTGGGCAAAATCGTACGTGATAGAAATGTTGTTCCAAGAAGGAAGCACTCATGGGATGAAATTGATGCGAGAGAGAATGAACACATGTTTACTGTAGTCCTGGTAACTTAACTGTATAATGTGGTTTATATTTTCATTTGTGAACATTATGCGATGATTGTTAGATATTTAATTTACGATGACAAAATTTGATTAGCATGACAAGAAATTGAGTTTACTTATTTGAATTAGGACAAATTTCATGACGAGAATGTTGACTTGAAGGAGTATCGCAAAGAGATCTTAGATCATATGCGGTACTTGTGGAAAAATTGGAGAGGGGACTTGTATCAGTTTGAGATTTTGAAAAGGCCGAAAATAAAAATTCGGCCTTCGCTGCCTCCCAACTTTACTGCGGAACAAGCTTTGAAAAAAGCCGTAATAGATCCGCCTCCAGAAGATGGGATAAGGAGGATTAGGTATGGATTCTAAAAAATTATTATGCATCTGAGGAGTTCCAGGTATAAATTCTCCCTCCTTTTTTTCCATTTTATTATTTGTACTTCTATTCATGGACATATTAACTTTTTAATATTTGAACCATAGGCAAGGAGTGCTAAAAACTCCAAAAATAGGGCTGGCCTTTCGAAAGAACTACTTCATCGCACTGGTAGCAAAGCTCATAGGCAGATTTTCAAAGATATGGTATGCAACTAAATATTTCAATATTTTATTTTTTTAATTTTTTTCTCTAGTGCAGAATCTAACTATTGTTTGATTGTAAAGACTCAACAGAATGGGAAATGTCCTAATCTTGGGGAGATGTTTTTGGCTACACGTTCAAAGGGTGATAAGCTGGCGACACATGAGCTTTGTCAATAATATGTATGTAGAATTTAAAGAATTAATTACTTGTTGTCATGTATACTTTACTCCATTCTTAGTTCACACTACTTTGTAGGAAAAAATTGTTGATGTCATTGAAGAGAATCCCACCTTATCTAACATTGAAGTTGCTGAGAAGGTCTTCAACAAATGTCAAGCTCATGGTCATGTGTTTGGTTATGGGGGAGGAGTAAGGCCTAGTGATTTGAGAGGACCATCTTCTACCAAAGGCGAGCTTCTTGAAAAACTTCGTCAATTTGAGAAGGAAAAGCGAGCACTTCTTAAAGAGAATAAGGAATTTGCTGATTTGGTAGCTAGAGTAAAAGCACTAGAGGATGGAGGTCATAACAACGGGTCAAGTACTCCCTCCCGATCTATTGAGATGGACAACTATATTGATTAAATATTAATAGGTATGTGGTAATCTTCTTCTTTCTCTTCTCTCTCTTATTTTCCCCCTAGAGTTCGCTTATGTATGTTGATATATTCATAAGAATATATTATTGAGTTTTTTGGAATTGTTCTGGATTTGGACTTTGTGATTGAGTTCTATGTGGAGTTTGAGAATGTTGTTGATTTATGCGTCAGATTGTGCACCATGGAGTTTGAGATATGGGAATATTTTTGTATTCATTAATATACAGATATGCTTTGGGTTTCTACTATTTCAAGCTCTAGGCTTAAGGCCCTGTGATGGGTGTTTTTATGCTGCTAAACTCTGGTGTGTTAGGCTTTAGGGACCATCAGTGATGTATAGAGCAAGTTTTTGATTTGGCATTTTGAAGTAAGTGTGGGTAGTAGTTTCACATGGTGCCGTTGTTGTTATTGTGTGGCTGATTATGCTGTTCAGAAATTGGATTATGTGCCTTTCTAATTTTCTATGTGATTGTTGTGGTTAACATGTGCTTAATGCTTGAGTGTGATTGTGAACTTGTTGAAATGGAGCTTTGAACCTAGAATTGGCAACTCTTAGGTTAGGCATGTCTAATTGCACAATCTTGGACCTGGTGTGTGGATAGAGCATTGCATGTTTTGAGTTTAACCATGGATTGGATGTTGTTTGTGAGAATTGGTGTTTCTTGCATATGTTTGAGTGACCTAAGTGAAATAGGTGATTATTGTAAAGGGAGGCTTAGAGAACTTGTGAGTTCTTATTGAAAATCTATGTAATTTAGTGTCTTAGTCTCCATGTTGGTGTCTCATGTATTTCCCAAGGCTATGTTGGAAGCAAGTTGAACATATATTGGTACTTGTTGATTGAAGTGATGATAAACATGTTGTTTATGGACTGTTTCAAGTTGAATTTGTTGCTTTATGTTGGTTTTGACCTGTATTTTGTTGCTCATACTGATTTTACTGCAGTGGGGACTGTATGCTGCTGAATTTTGGGCAATTTTGCTGTCATTTTATTATGTTTTACTAAATTTTAGCTATGAGTTGGGAAAACATGATATGTTTGAGTCATATGTGGACTTGTATTGTCTTAGGAGACTTGTATACCCTTAGGATTATTGTTTCGTGCCTTTTTTTTTTTTTTAGTTTTGGGAAAAGGGTAAGGCATAGGTCTTGTGTGAACCTTTATTGACCATAGGTTTGGTTTATTATGTTGTATGCTCATATTGGGTTGTTTTGGATGTTGTTCATGATGGAGTTTTGTTATGTAATGTATGAATTAATTTGGCTAACTTGAATTCTGGGTGAATTGCATGTTTAGCTTAAATTTTATATTGATTGCCATGAATTATTTGGAATTGTTGATGAGTTTGGATTATGTGATTAAATCCTAGCGGGAGTTTAAGAATGTTTTGAATTTGTGACACTTTAATTGAGTTCTATAATGTGGAGATTGGATTTACGATTATATATTAAAAAGCATACGAATTTCCTTTTTGGTCAATTTTATGTTGATTACTTTAATATAGTTTTTATCTGTTTTATTTTTTCATTGCTTGGTCTGTTATGTGTCTGTACAATTGCTCATATGACAAGAATTTTCTAACATGAGTGTTGTATTTATTTTTTTCAGGTGTTGGAAGACTGCACTGAAAATTCTTGTTTTTGTTGGAACTTTTATTTACGAACTTTTGTCGGATTTATAATTTTTGCTAAGTTGTTAAGTGACAAATTTAATAATGTACGCTTTTAGTGTTTTTTGTATGTAAATTGGCTTTTATAAGTATTTGAATATTTAAGTTTCAATGACATCTTTACTTTTTATTAGATTTCGTTGTTACATTGAATGATATGTAAGAGTTATTTCTGTATGATTATACTGTACTATTTTATAGGTATTATACTGAAATTAAATATTGTCATACTACATTTATGTATAGGTGCTATGAACAACCTGATAATTGTCCTTATATGAATTTGCAGGTGTTGCAAACAATCAGAAAATTATTTTTATATTACATAAATGTATAGGTATTTATGAATGTATATATTGCACTATATGAATGTACATGATTTTTAACATCGATAAATTTTTCTGTTAGAATTTTCTTTGATGGGGGAAGCATGATTAATGACGTATTTTGATGTCATTAATAGATGGAAGATGTTTTAACGACGATTTATTATTGTTATTTTTTAACGACGGTCTATATTGTAGTTGCTATTTCCAATCAGTAGCGCAAAAAATTTTAACGACAGTTTTTGTTATCGTTAAAACTTTTTCCTAAATGACGGTCAGTATTTGTAACAACAACAATTATTGTTGTTATTAATCAGCTCTTTAACGACGGTGCCACCTGACATTAAAGATTTTACTTTTAACGACAACATGTGCCGTCGTTATTGATTTCACTTTTAACGACGGACATAATATACCGTCATAGATACTTTTTAACGACGGCTCATTTTAGAGGTCGTTGATCCCACATAGTATTAACGTCGGAAGCAATAATGACGACAAACAACGGGAAGTTTCCGCCGTCGTTAATAGTATTAACGATGGTAAAGTAGACTTTTAACGACGATAATCACTGTCATTAATGACCCTTTTTCTTGTAGTGGTAGGCCTCCCTCCTCTTCTACTGGGCAGTTAGGCCCGGTAGTTTTCACTGCCGGGGACGCGAGTCCCCTAGCTTATTCAAGCCAGGGAGGCGCTGGGCCTCCCAGGCCAGGGCACTCAGTAGGGGGCTCGCTACCCCCAACCAGTTTTGCTCAGGTGGTGTTGGACCACCCGGGTCCTATCCTTGGCTCGGGTTTCTCCTATACCCCCTTTGGTATGGATTCCTTCCTTTTTTACTTGGATTGATGTTACTGTTTCTGCTCCGGGTTCGGGTAAAGGTTGCTTGGATCCTTTTGGGGCATTCTGCTTTTCGCATTTCTTCGAATCCCGATCTATCTATGCGGGGATCCTCGGTCCCTACTGACATGACTACTGTGGCTCAGTCTCCCCCCCCTAGGATTGATGAGCCTTTGCACTGTACTCTGAACCACGAGGCTAGGATTCCGAGTATTGCATCGGGCTTTTGATCTGGATAGTTTGGTGGCTTCTTCTCCTGCTTCGATTGCTTGTTCCAAGACTGCTTCAGATGATACTATTGATCCAGGATGGACTACTGTCACATCTTCCTCTCGTCGCTTGCGTCCTTTTGAGCATTGGATGACTTGGGCAGCTTCCAAAGCTGTTGCTGCCACTGTTGGGAAGTGATCTTCCCCCGTCATTTTATTTCTTTTTTCTTTCCTTTTCTTTTTTTCTTTTATTTCGCTTATTTTTATTCTTTGTAGGAGCTATTGATGTATCTTCTTTCTCCTTTTGTTTGGCATTTCTTTCCCTATTTTAGCGCTTTCTGCTTTGTCTTAGTTCCCGTTGTATGCTTTGTTAGTCCAGCCTGACTTGTAGGCTTTGGACTTATTGTAGGGTATGCCCCACGTATGCTTGTACTTTCTCTCTTTTGGTAATTGAAAAAAAAAAAAACAAAAAACAAAAATGCTGACTTACCAAAAAATGAAAATAATTTTAAGTTTTTGATCCATACCAATTTATGTCTCAATATTATTTTAGTAGTCATATAATATAGATTTGGATAACTTTTTGTATCTTTCTTTTCTTATTTGTAGTTTGTTTTTTTTTTTTGAATGTTCTATTTACTAATATATGATAATAAATTTATATATTCTGACAAGTTATTTTTCATTATCAAATATTTAGTAAAAAATTTGTTTATAATTATTTCAACTTTAAGACTATCATTAGCACTTTCTAGTTTTCCTTTTTACAATTTCAAAGCTCTTTGCCAAGAAATATATTTGAAGGAGAGAGATAACTTCATCCTAAAATATAAATAGATGGATAAATACAAAGATTGGTTATATTGTAGAGAATCTAAATTAGTTTTGTTCGTCATATTTTTTTTTTTATGTGTTCTATTTAGGGTCTTTTAAGTTAGATTTGAAATAAAAAGAGTTGTAGAGATTATAACCGTGTACTTTGTACATATTATACATATGGGCATGTAAAAGATGCTATATGTCGCTTGATTCTATTTAAAATAGTAGATTTTCTAGTTATATTCTATTGTTGATTAGTTTAACTTGCTTTTTCAATTGGTTTTCTTCTGAACATTTTTTATAATAATTGACCTCATCGAATATCAAAATGTAAAGAACTCTTAATTTTATTGGAAACAGATTATTTTATATAAATATTTAAAAATATATGTTTATGACAAATAAGACTGTAAAAGTACTATATGTGTAAAAGATTATGTAATTATATGGTTTGCAATAGTACTGATAAAATTTTCATATAAGAATGAAAACACCAACATAAAAATGTAAATAATTTTACTTAGTGGTGATTCGTATGCCTCTTGTCTCCTCCACCTCTGTAAGAATGGTGTTAATTGTCCTCTCAATAGGTGGACAATACGCTTCATTGTTGTCCACAGCAAATGTAGCTTCACCAGCGTAAAAAAAGGTAGTTTCATTTGACCATAAACCTTTGTCCATCAACAATTGCTACTTGACGATTGTCCCATTTGTTTATAATCAACTGGGTTTGTATTGAAGTGAGTACAATGTAATGTTGTGGAACTATTTGAAGTTTTGAAGTTTTTATAGTCAGTGGAAACTTGTACGAAATAATAATAATTTTATGTAATATTTTATGAGGTTATTTCTAATTATATATTTGGTGTTCTTTGGCTACTCATCTCTCTTTTCCGTTTTTTCCCTAGCGCAAAGAATAGATGCCAACAATTTGGATGAATGAATGCTATTAATGAGGTTTTAGTAGATACTTTTAATTTCCAAAGGACTCTCCTAATCATCACTCGGGGCATATTAAGGGACTTGCTCTCAAATTTTAGGGATTGAGATTTGATAGATTTTGGGAAAAGTTGGTACTCTACAATAATATATAAGAAAGATTTATGTTATATTTTATGAGGTTATTTCTGATTATACATTTGGTTTTCTTTGGCTACTCATCTCCCTTTTCTGTTTTTTCCCTAGGGCAAAGAATAGATGCCAACAATTTGGATGAATGAATGCTATTAATGAGGTTTTAGTAGCTACTTTTGATTTCCAAAGGACTCTCCTAATCATCACTCGGGGCATATTGAGGGACTTGCTCTGAAATTTTAGGGATTGAGATTTGATGAATTTTGGGAAAATTTGATACTCTACAATAATATATAAGACAGATATCCAACTCCCACTATGTCATCTAATTTTTAGTATGTTTGCTTTTTTAAAGCCCCTATTATTTTAGCCACACATCATTTCTGTTTTAATTACATATCTATAACACGTGTAGTTATTTCAGAATTAATTTTGCGCTCTTTTATGGGTTTAATGAACTTATTTACCCATCGTCTAATTAATATGGTACTTAAAGTATAAAATTACAGAAAAATCATTTTTAGTTCGATTAATACGAACTATATTTTTAAACTCATTAATTAAAGATTTCTCAATTATAAAATTATAGATTAAGACAAATTATTGATCCCTCCTCTAATTAATTTGGTATTTGTATAATAAAATTAAACAAAAATCATTATATATTAGTGGAAGATTTTCAATCTAAAAATTTAGCAAATAATATCAAAATAAGAAAAAGAAAAATAAATGATGAACATTCGTGCTGTTATATAAAACTTCAAAAATAAATACAATTGGAATATATTATTGCCAATTCTCCACCTTCCTCGAAAACCCTCTGTAAACACAAAATTCAAGTAAAGCGAAAATTGTGTCACAAATAAATTATTCGTATTTCTTTAGAAAATTGCAGGTACAATCTCAGTATACGTATATCAAGTACAAATATACAAAAACTCCTTTGATTTGATCTCCTTTGTTGAACACCGATGATGAACCTGATTTCTTGCCGAGGGCACAAGGCTTTTTCTCAATCAAGATACTTCTTCTTCAAAGTATGGAAGAAGGTAAGTGGCTTAACTTCCTTTAAGTAATTCTTCTTCGAAGTAGACCACGTGGCTTAATACACTTAACTTCCTTCAAGTAATTCTTCTTCGAAGTAGAGCACGTGGTTTAATACTCTGACTTGAAGAGTGATTTGGGTCTGGAAGCTTGAATGAGGGCACAAGACTTGATTTCAATCAAGAGATTTTTTCTTCAATGTAGAGGGCTGTCATGACCCGAGGTGGATCTTGGATCCTGACTAAGAGAATTAGAGTTTTGGGAGAGGAAGAATTGAGAAGGAGATGAGAAGAGATGAGAATTAGAGAGGAATAGAGAGAAGAGAATCAAGAATGTTGTATTATCATTGAATGATCCATTATAATGAGCACTTAAGCCTATTTATACTACAAACTTACAAGTATATGGAAGTAAGGACAACCACAAAAATATCTAAATTATCCTAACTACCTCTAACCAACTTTTCCACCAAAACATAACTACTAACTACTTACTAATGCATCCTAATACAAGTACAGAGCTATTGACTACTACTAATGAATTAACACTGCTTATCCAACATATTACAATCGTGACATTACATCCCCCTTTTGAGATTCTTGTCCTCAAGGATCTTCGTAGAGAAATTTGTAGCTTGATGACCTTAATGCTTCCATGTGCCCTTCTTCCACTAATAACAGCATTGTCCTGAAGATACCAGTGCAATATTCACTAGAATCCACTAGCTTAGTGGAAAACGAGGAAGTGAGGCACTGGTGAACAAGCTCCTTTCTTCCCTTGCAAAGCTTAATCGAACCAACTAATACTAACCCTTTCATAAGCCTTTGGTTCTGCTTCATGACTTTAGATGTAAACATCATGTAATTCTTACCTTCTATATGCATACTATCACTAATTCTGAAAGCTTCAAATATAAAAACTCAGCTGCATGCTTTCTTATACTCAAAAACTAGAAGCTTGTAGGACTTAGCATCACTAACATAGCTGGAATCACAGCTGTTCTACTCACAGTTTCTTGCTTACATAATCAGCTCTCAGTTTAAGTCGTTGCTTCACAAGAAAACTTGTTGCCTTCACTAGATCATCACCTTGCTGTAGACAAATAAGCCACAAGAATTCAGGAGGTCTCACATTTGGTTGTACCTTTGGATCATGCCCTTTCATTTCAGCTTGACTAAAACACACACCAAGAACTTGTCATGTTTCTTCTATCAACTCAGCATTAGGAGCATTCATCAAAAGCTTAGCTTGACATTTATGACCCAACATATACTCTTATTTGCCAATGTATTCCATATATTGGACTTTCCTCTTCTTTCTTCTTGCTTTAGAGCCAGATTTAGGCTGAATTTTTCCACACCAAAGAGGGCACTAACACGCCGTTACCGGATCCCATGAGAACTCCGAAGTTAAGCGTGCTTGGGCGAGAGTAGTACCAGGATGGGTGACCTCTTGGGAAGTCCTCACCCTCAGGTTAGGGGCACTAGGAAACAGCTTCTCTTCAGGTTAACACCCTGAAGGGGGAAGGCTGGGTACATCCGCGCCCCCCCCCCCCCCCCCCCCCCCCCCCCCCCCCGTGTAGGCAGGAGCCGTTGAGGCACTGGGTATGTTCTTTTTTTCTTTTTATTGCTCTAAGAATGAAGTTGTTCAGCTAAGATGTATTCCTTCACTTTAGCTCTTGGATATTTGACATCACGTTGCACTTTGCTTGAAACATGAGGTCTACCATTGTAAACCAAGATTGGTTTTTCATTTGCTTTAATTCCCTTGCCTTGATAGCACTTCTTGTGCTGAGGTGAAACGCCCACTTGATCACGATATGAGGTTGTATTGTAAGCTGTATTCTTAATAACCTGCCTTCTTGAACTTTAATCCGAACCTTTGATTTCTTTGCTACAACAATCTGGTTCACCACACTTTCTTGCTCAACAGATTGTAATGATGCAATTCTACCCTGGGTTGAACTTGATGTAATTAGCTTCCCAAGTGTAGCGTGATTAATCATGGGTTGAGTCCCAAGTGCCAAGTTTGTGTCTATCAATTTCTTGCACTTATCTTGCTTGATCTCAACATCCTATTGCAGTGCTATGACATTACCTTGATTCATTGCTGAATCCTCAACCACCTTTGCACACATTTTTCCATTCTTTTCAACATAAACATCAAGATGCATTGACCCATTTGGAGAAGGATTTTCTTTTGTCTTTTCAATCTCCTTACAGGGATGGAAAAATTGAATATCTAACACACAACATTTGTCATAGATATGCCTTCCATGTAGCTCAATAAATGCTAACGCAGCTTGTTTCCTTGAATAGTAGGTTACACAGGCCCCAACCTCCAAGGTTGATGTTGAATTAACTTCAATTCTTTCATTGTAAGTATAGGAATAAAAGACTTGGTAGAGGATATCCTTAGTAATAGGATAAAGAGCACTCAAAATCTTTACCCAGAGTGTAGTTGTGGCTTCCATTTGTCTTGATTTTGTGTAGGTAATTCAGCTAGACGATCACAAGAGTAGCAACAACTAGCTTTGAGTCGAGATTTATGCAATTCGGTTAAATTCTTGAACACCCAAGTGCAGCATTTGATCAACCCACTATATGTGCAGCAATATCTGAACCTTTCAGCCCAATTCTAGATCTATTCAGTTACCTTATGATGCTATCAGGTGCGCCAAAATTGCAGCAAAACTAGTCTCAATATAGCTTAATGCTAATGTAAAGGATTGCAACATAGAAGTAAATGCAACTTTACTGCAGAAGAGTCAAGAATCAGATCAATGCAATCTTTACTGTAGGAGATCAACAATCAGAACGAATCAATAAAAATTTGTGCTCAAGATCATGCTCTGATACCAATTGTCATGACCCGAGGTGGATCTTGGATCATGGCTAAGAGAATTAGAGCTTTAGGAGAGGAAGAATTGAGAAGGAGATGAGAAGGGATGAGAATTAGAGAGGATAGAGGGAAAAGTAGGAAGAATAGAGAGAAGTAAGAGAATTAAGATTGTTGTATTATAATGAGCACTTAAGCCTATTTATACTACATACTTACAAGTATATGGAAGTAAGGACAACCACAAAAATATCTAAAATATCCTAATTGCCTATAACCAATTTTCCCACCAAAACATAACTACTGACTACTTACTAGTACATCCTAATACAAGTATAGAGCTATTGACTACTACTAATGAATTAACACTACTTATCCAACATATTACAATCATGATAAGGGCCGAGGGTTTGATCTCTAATCTAAAGAAAGGTTTTCTTTGAGGTTTTGATTTTGATTGAGAGAATTCAAGTAACTTTGAAGTCTCGCCTTTTTGAGTGCTCTATTTATAAAGAAAATCATCCTAAAGCTAGAGGAGCTTTTTAAGTATTTTTAAAATTTTTATTATTTTTATTATTATTATTATTATTTGGAGATCAAATTGGATATAATCAATTATTGATTTTCAGTCAACTCAATTTTATTTATTAATTGAATTAAAATTTATAATTGTCTACAAATTGCCCCACTTCAAGTCAAGACGGTAACGCTTTATGTATCTGAAGTCGTAGACTTGAAGTATATTTTTCTAAAAGTTTTAAAGAATATATTTGTAAAAGTTCAAATTTTTTAATGGAAAAGAAAAAAATTTAAATTAAATAAAAAATAAAATTGGGGACCGTTGGGCACAGCTTCTCAATTTAAATTTAAATAAATTTTTTTTTTGTTTTGTTTTTTTTTTTTTTTTTTTTGAAAGGAAGAGTTGTGTCTACAATACAACTACAATTTTTCAAAATTTAGCTCTATAAATATAAATTTTTTGCTTAATAATTTAGTCATCAAAACTAAAAGAGAAGAAGAAAAATCAGTTGCAACTAGCTCCGAATTCAACTATAGTTTTAAATAGGTAAGTCTCAGATTTTTGAATTTTTTTTTTCTTTAACTTATTTTTTTATATTTCTTTATGCAAATTTGTATTGAAAATTTTCTATTTTTTTGTAATTTTTTGTGAATTGTTTTCTTTTGAAATTCTTTTTTTTTTTTTGCAATTTTTTTTTCTTTGTATTTTTCTTTTTAAATTTTTTTTAAAAATTTTTTCTGACAAAATATTTTTTATAATCTTTTTTTTTAATCTGAAATTTTTTATAAAATCTAAAATAAATCTTTCTTTTGGTTACTTTTTTTTTGTATTTTTTTGGAAATTTTCTTCTTTTCTTTTTTTTTCTTTGCAAAAACTTTTTTTTTGAAATTTTTTTGTGTTTAAATTCATTTATTCTTTCTTTTCTACAATTATTATTTTTTTTTTGATTTTTTTATGATGAGTTTTTTTTTGAGATATGAAAGTCGAATGAGCAATCACGATGTAATAAATAAATAAATAAGGACTAAAGTCACGTAAAATAAATGAGTTTTTTGTTACCCACCATTTTTTAGAAAGATTTGATAATGGTATAAAAGTTAGGGGACCTAATAATTTGACAGACAGAGGGAAACAATTTTTTTTTAAATTAATGTTTCACATGTCCTACCGTGAAACTTGAACTTCATATGCATTTAGTTTTGAGATTTCTTTTTCTGAATTTGTATTATCCTCTTTTTTTTAACCTTAACTAGTTGATACACCGTGCATCTTTGATAATCGTACGTGCACACGCCCATACATGGAGAGGGAGCACTGTGGATGTTGCATCTTATAATTGTGCACACGCCCTTGCATGGAGATTGGGCACCCTGGATATCGAGTCTTTGTATCGACCCCCTTTTTTTAAGCCTCAACCGTTTTGTATTCATGCATCTCTGATAATCCTACGTGCACACGCCCATACATAGAGATGGGGCACCATGGATCTTCCATCCTATAACCGTGCATACGCCCTAGTATGGAGATGGAGCACCCTGAATAATCGCGTCTTTATATTGACCCCATTTTTCTTTGAGTCATCAACCACTTGATAATGAAGTGGAAGTTACTTTTAATTTATAGTGGGACATGGAAGATGATGTGCCTTATATTTATATATTTTATTCTTCATTTCTGCAAAATATTTGATTTTTACACATGTGTTTTTGCTATAACCTTGGTACATTTAGGCTTGGAGTACAATGGAGCAAACAAAGGTGGAAAAGTGATAGAATCAAGCATAATCAGGGCATATTTGAAGACTACTTTGAGAAACCCGACCACGTGTGGAAAAGAATGGCCAATCGGGTTGTAATTCGGTAACCGATAGTTAATATATATATATATATATATATTATATTATATTATATTATATTATATTATATTATATAAATATATATTTATATATGAGGATGAGAGACCAAGGGGACGAAAAAGCGCCACACCGCACCACCCAGCCTTGCTTTTCTTTTAAATATCTAAACCTAATTTTTCAAGGGATCTTTTTCCACTCCTCCCCTTCTCCTCTCCTTTCCAAAGCCGCTACGAGATTCAAAGGGTTCTCAAATGCCGAAGCGCAGGTGGTCGAAGTGCTAAGGGTTTCAAAGCAAGGATCAACGTCAGCGTCAATTGGAGAAGTCTTCAAATCCTAGTTTTTATTAATTGTTTTTATTTTTGTTAGATTTGAATGATGTATAAAACTCTTATGGAGGAGTAAACTTGTAGTTTAGGGAAGAAGGGCGAGTAGCCGCCCGTATCTCAGATTTATATTATACTTTTGACAATGGATTTATGTTATGTTACATACGCACCCCTGTGAAAAATTTATGATTGTGTTTAGTATTTCTTTGTGTGTACTTTTAGCCATATTGAGATCTCCAAATTATTAGCGTTAGTCTACGAGCTTGTAGCCTAGACTATAACATAACTTGTTTTCACGCATGGTTATGGTTGAGGTTGTACCCAACCTTATACACAATCTTTTATACAAATTAATATTTAATTAGGAGTTAAAAAGGAATTTGTTAGTGCTATTGAGATAATCTATGCTACACCTAGGGTGATACAATGAGTTATACCCTTAGACTAGCTCATTATCCAAAACCCTAACTTAAGTATTAATACAGGTTTAATATTGAACTAAGAGCAAGAAAGGAATTAAGTAGTACTAATGAGATAACCTATACTTACACATAGGGTGATATGATAGGTTATGCCTTTAGACTAGTTTATTACCCTAAGCCCTAGTTTAAATATTAACCCAGGTTTAGTGCTTGTGGTCTAAGCCTCCTAAACCATTGTCATAGTAGAATATAGTGATGGGATACAAGTAAAGCTACCCTGAATTTATTGCTTGAACTAACCTTAATTGAATTGGCAACTTTAGTTCATATTTAGTTTACTATTTTAGTCCAAATCATTCAAAGAAACAAAACCCCAATTTCAACCACTCATTAATAACTAAATTCGACCTAACTCCGATTCCCTATGGATACGACACGTATACCCAATTTAGCTACGACAATCTCGTACGTTTATGAGTAGACAGTTTTAAAATACTCCTTTAAAACACATAAGAAGTCAATTTGAACTTGATTTGACATAAATATTGTTTTGAATTTATGTATGACTTTAAAGTCAATTTGGATTTATGTGCAATTCGAAAGTCAATTTGAGCTTGGACTTGACATAAATGTCGTTTTGAATTTGTATATGACGTAAAAGTCAATTTGGATTTATGTGCAATGTGGAAGTCAATTTGAGATTAGATTTACATAAATATCGTTTTGAATTTAGGCAATGATGTGAAAGTCAATCTGGGATTATGTGTGACATAAAAGTCTCTCTTTTTCTTTTTTTGTTTTTTCAAAATCACGTGAAACTCAATTTGGATTTAGGTGAGACGTGGAAGTCGTTTAAACTTGGATTTTACAAAAATGTCGTTTTGAATTTGGATATGACGTGAGAGTTGATTTGGATTTATGTCTGACATAGAAGTCAATTTGGATTTGGATGTGACTAAAACATTTTTCTTTTTTTTTTGAGACGTGGAAATCAAATTGGATTCAGGGGTAACGTAAAAGCAAATAGGGGTTTGGGTGTGACATAAAAGTCAATTTGAGTTGGGTGTGATAGGATGTAACTTAAATTTTTTTTTTTTTATGTTGATTTTAAAAGTGCTAAGAACACATAGCAAATAACACTGCCCAATTTTTTGTTTTTTTAAATGCGGCTGTGCTTGAATACATTATACCTTTAGAAAAGAAACTTACCTCGAGGATCAAGCCATCACGTAGTTCAAAGTGTGAAAAGTATTTTTTAAGAAAAATTTGACCGCTCACTGTCTATACTCTTGCTGGCCAAGAGTACCCATTTTTTAACCACCTTAGATTTTGTTATGATCGTAGGTAGTAGCTATTGAATGTATTTGAATATCCCTTATGGCGGGTAAGTCGGTTAGCTCTTGTCCTAATCCATTGTATCTAGTATTGCTATAAGTAGTTGATCCTAGGTTGTAATCTTCATTCATGAATGATAATAGTTACATTTCTCTTACTCATCTCTTGAATTCTCTCTAACTTCTCATCTCTTTCATTTCTTTTTCATCTACATTCTCTCTTCTCTTAGATTATGATTCAAGTTTACCTTGAATCATAACATTTAGTATCTGAGCCTAAGAATTGGCTTCCAATCATGTGAATTTGATCAAGAACGAGTTGAATTCAACTCAAATTAAAGCATACATGTGAATCCTAGTTCTGGATTCAAGATCGTGACTAAGAAGAAGATTAACATTGAACATTGAAGTTTAAAGAACACTTGAAGTATAACTAAACGCAAAGGACTTAAATTAAATCCGATTGATCCACGATCCAAGGTAATTGTCACTGATCCTTGATTTAGGATGTCAATTCAGCTGAGTGCAAGAACTTCCTGTGATTTCTTGCTCTTACTTTGAATTGTTACTTCCTTTATGTGTCAATTGCAGATAACGGCTAATGAGCTAAGCGATCGATAAAGAAGAGGTCATAACATTGTGAAGTGAGGGAATCCTTCTATTGTGCAATCAAGGAATTCAGCTTAAGCTGCAAATTTTTGATCGAACCTGAACTCAAAGATCAACCTTGTGGACTGATCCTTGCATTAGGATCTTAATCAAGCTGAGTGTAATACCTTGCGTTGCTTGAAATTACTTTGAGCTATAACTTCGATTCACTTGCATTCTTTCATTAGCTATGCCAGGTGGAGTCATGACTCAAGCTGGAGCAGCCTCATATGTAGCGGCAGTAGCTGCTGGTTTGGCTGAACATGAGGAAGAAGATGTTAACAATTCACCAACGACTAATTCTGTCGACATGATGTCTAACATGTCACAACAAATGACGTCCTTCTTTAAGGCACTCCAGCGTTCTCGAAAGATTCTCAGAATCTCAATGATCAATTTCGTGAGATGCAACAAATGATGATAAGGCAAAGTACCTTGATTAAGCAAACACAAAATTTGTGTCTGCAGGTTTCAAACAGAGTTTAGCAGACTGAGGGACCATCTTCATCAGACGTTCTATTGCTAGCTAGTCTATTGCAATCTCCTTCTCATCTTCCAACCTCAGCTTGCAATGAAGATGCTTCTAATGCTCCACGAAATTCCAATTATAGACAGCCAAGAAATGACATGGAAAACTTTGATGGCACACAACCTCAGTCTTGGATCCGGAGGTGTGAGAGATATTTCCAGTTTTATCACATATCTTAGGAAGAAAAGGTTGATATTGCAGCAGTATACCTGTGTGGGGATCAGGAGTCCTGGTATTTTGGCTTGAGAAGGAGCAAAACAGCCCTCACTTCGTTGGAATTTGTGCAGGAGCTATGTGATCATTTTGGTGATGAGGACATTGGGGATATTTTGGACAATTTTAACAAGGTTACGCAGACAACCTCAGTTAAGGAGTACATGACAAGGTTTGGAAACTTGAGAGCAAGAATGCTGATTGCTTATCCAGAGACAGCCGAGTCCTACTACATATCTAGTTTCATCAGTGGATTGAAACTTCGTATTAAGAATCAAGTCAAGGCTTTTTAGCCGGCTACCTTGACTCAAGCTTATGCCAAGGCTAGATTATTTGAAAACACTTTCATGGTGTCTTCTAAGGGATCACGATATAGAGGAGGACAAGTAAGTACTGTCCCTGCTAACACCAACAAGAATTCTAATGTGGAGGACAAGACATCTAAAAGGTTGTGTTATAAGCTTAACCAAAGGTATTTCATTGGGCACAAGTGCAATTCCAAGGCACTAATGGCAGCATCTGGTGTGGAAATTGAGAATGACAGTGAGGGAGTAGACACTCCATTAAGCTCAGATGAGCTGGAAGAAGAAGAAGAAGTGTTGCCCAATTATGATGATGCACTTGGAATTTCAGTACAAGCCATAACTGGTAGCGCATTTCATAACACAATTAGGATCAAAGGGGAAGTGAGCCACAAACCTATCCTCATATTGATTGACAGTGGTAGCACTTACAATTTTGTGGATCCGAAGGTAGTGAAGGCTGTGGGACATGAGATGATCCGGACCAACCCCCTCACAGTAACAATGGTAGATGGAAATTCCATTCTAATGCAGACCAAGTGTAAGCAGTTTTCATGGCTGATGCAAAAGCATAGTTTCACTTATGACTTCAGAGTCTTGAGGTTGGGTGGTTGTGACATGGTTCTAGGGGTCGATTGGTTGAAAACAATTAGCCCATTTTTGTTTGACTTCACTGAGCTTACAGTGTCCTCTGAAAGGAGTGGTCAACGGATTTAGCTGAAAGGGATTGTGGATTATGGACATCTGCAGATTATGTATGGAAAGAAATTGGAAGGATTTGTCAAGAAGGGAAATTACAAGTGGATAAGTCACCTATTTTCAATAAGAGCAGCAGCACCTAATTCACAGCAGGACATATCTTCTCCTGAGCTTAACAAATTGCTTGAGCACTGTAAGGATTTGTTTGTAGCTCCATCTACTCTTCCTCCTTAGAGAACCCTTGACCATGCAATTCCCTTGAAGGATGGAGCTCATCCTGTGAAGCTCAGGCCCTATAGATATGCTCATGCTCAGAAGGATAAGATTGAGAAGCAGGTAGAGAATCTGTTGAAGACTCACTTCATCCGGCAAAGTCACAGCCCTTTTGCATCACCAGTGATTCTGGTGAAAAAGAAAGGTGGAGCTCCTCGAATGTGTATTGATTATAGACATCTCAACTCTCTTACCATCAAAGATAAGTTCCCTATACCAGTCACTGACAATTTGCTCGATGAGCTGCATGGGTCTAGCTGTTTCTCCAAGCTTGATTTGAGACAAGGGTATCATCAAGTTAGGGTTCGAGAGGGAGACATTCACAAAACTGTTTTTTGCACTCACCATAGACATTATGAGTTCGTGGTGATGCCTTTTGGCCTGTCCAATGCTCCAGCCACCTTCCAAGCCTTGATGAATGACATTTTCAAGGCTTATTTGAGGAAGTTCATAGTGGTTTTCTTCGATGATATACTATTTTATATTACATCTTTTGACAAGCATTTGGAACATCTTCAATTGGTGTTTGGTTTGATGTGGTAGCATAAGCTTTATGCCAAGAAATCCAAGTGTACCTTTACTGCCTCAAGCATGGATTATGTGGGTCACATCATATCTGTGGAAGGTGTAGCCACTGATCCCAGTAAGGTTCAGGCAATGAAGGACTGGCCGGTTCCTTGGTTTAACTGGCTACTACTGCAAATTTATATCAAATTATAGTTTGATGGCCAAACCACTTATGGATCTCCTCAATAAAGATGCATTTGAATGGAATGAATCAAATCAAAAGGCTTTTCTTCAGCTCAAAACCGCCTTGAGTTTTGCTCCAGTGTTGGCAATGCAAGATTTCTAGCTTTCCTTTGAATTGGAGACTGATGCAAGTAGCATTGGGGTGGGAGTAGTTCTCTCACAGGCTGGCAGACCTATTGCATACTTAAGCCAGGCTTTGAACTCTAGGAACATGGGTTTTTCAATCTAGAAAAAGGAATATCTTGCTATTCTTCTTGCAGTTCAAAAGTGCAGACACTGTTATGATCGAGACTAATCTCAAATCATAACCTAGCATTGATGAGACTTTAGATAAGAAGAGAAGTGAACTGGAGATGAGAAAATACAGAGAGAATTAGATGAGAGAGAGAATTGATCTCAAAAAGATGTTTTTAATTATAAAAGTTATGAGCTCTTCAAGAGAGACTTTACGTACTTGTACTACTAATCACTTAAGATGGCTAAGCCTAAAATATCTAAAGATACAATGCACTTAGATCATAGCCTAACTGACTTTGGCACCCAAACTAACTAACAATGCTTAACTAGTGTGTCAACCTACTTACACACATCATTGGCTTATACTACCACTTATTACATCATGACTTATTCTAACTACAATCTTTCATGTACCCCAACTATGAGAATAATGACAATACTCCCCCCTTAAGAGAGTTCAAACTTTGAAGAACACTTATTGATGTAGGAGTTGGAGTTGAAGGTAACGAGCTCCTTGCTGAAATCTGTAAATGAAGAAAACTTCGGAAGCAAGAGCACATCTGAATCTGAATTTCACTGAAGTCCGAATCTGAATTTTCTGCGGGAAACTTGCTATTTCTTACTGGATGCTATCGATGCTGCTTATATGTATGGGTCTGCGGTCAAAGTCTTGCATCTGATTGGAGAATTCTCCTCATGTAGTCTTCCCCTATCACACAAAATCAGCCAAACACCAACTCCATAAACTACACTGAAGACCCCTTTGCTGAATCTGCTGCAAGCGCACATCCACTTCCTGAAGTTAATAAGCACTGCTAATCTTGAATTCTGCAGCTGAGAGCCACGACTTACGGTACCTATAACACTTAACTCGAACTTCATCTGTCTGATTATGCAAAATTCCATCGCTATACTGCTATGAAGCTTGGAGAATCCCTAAATTGTCCAGCTGAAGAAAAGACTTTCAGTTATCCCCAAGTACTCAAGGCTTCTTGGGATCCAGCTAGCACATTCCCTTGACAAATTAACATACTTAGATGTTGCCTCCAATGAGTGCAATGAGCTAAACAATAAATCCATATCAGCTTCATTGAAATCTGTTGGTTGTGCCTCTTGTTGGAACATCGAAGTTATGGAAGTCTTATCTTCCATTTCCCAAACTCTTGTGCATTCAATTATAGCTTGACTTTGATGCTTGCTTTCTCCAATGTCTACATCCACTCTCTTGTCTTGCCACAACATAAAGAGAGTGCACAAAAAACATCTGATACTTTGCTTTTTAATGCAACAATCCAGCTTGACTTCTTGAGTAATTGAGACATTGGTTTGTAAATTGGGAGTTTTGCACCACCAAGCTAAGTCCCCAAAACTCACAGTTGAACTCCAAGGGAACAAGGTCACCACTTGAGCTTCCAAAGAATCCCAATTGACTATCCTCAACCCGCAGTTCCCAACTTCCAGATTGTTCACAAGATTTTCAGCTCTTGCATGACCCTCATTCAGCCTTCGGCCCTTAATTGACTTGTTGTAGCTAGAGTGATTCAAATGAAGCAAACCTAATCCTTTAACAATGAGCACAAGTAAGAATACAAAATCCACCAGCCCATGAAACCAATGGAACATCAAAACAACTTTGCACTTCTCAAGATCGAAAACTGGTCTGTTTTGAACTTTCCTGCTGATGTGTGAACATATTTCAGCTTGTTCCACCTTTACCAAATTAGGAGGCCTACCATTAGTGTTCTTCGATGAATACAAATCAGCTCCACTCCATTGAGCCTGCATTGGAATCAAATCTTGCGAACCTTCTAGCTGAAAAAGTTCATCTATTAGCCTTCGATAAGTAGCAGCATGCTGCTGATTTGCATTCATGTCAATGAGCCTTCGGATTCCTTCAACCAACCCAATTTGCTATTGAAACCATCTCTTATCCATGCCCCAAACTTCCAAAACTGATTCAACTATGCTGCGATTAAGTCCCAAACCATGTAAGCTCTCAATTAAATGCTGCAGCAGCAGAACCCCTTTCTTCTTGGCAATTGACTTCAACACCTTGTTGATCCTCCTAAACAAGACCCCTTGGTACTTAAATTCAAATTGATCAATAGGCACTCGAACCCGTTTGTACACTCCCAATAGGTCAGCTGATTGCTCTTCATTCCCAAGTCTGAACTAAAATCTGAAATCAGGAACTTGGCATTTCTTTTGCTGAAATCTGAGATGCACATTAACAGCTTGGGTCACTTTCTCCTTCATCGAATATACTTGTCTTAACTTCTTAAGGCCTTGAATTCCTTCTCCCAGATCAGGAGAAGGCTTGTCATAATTGCTTGCACTTGGATAAGTCACAACTCCACTCAAATAAGGAAGCACATCAACCTGATCTTGCAAAACACCCAACTAACAGTGTGCCTCAGCTTGCTTAAGTACACACCTTTCTTCACCCGGCTTAGGAGGAGGTTTAACACTCATATTTGCACTTAGATAAACCTTCTCCCCACTTAAAGCACTCTGCAATGCCTCAAGTAATGGCATACAATGTCCTGCATCAGATGATGCCTCAACAGCAACCTGTTGTTTCCTAACAGAACTCGAGTGTTCTGCAGTGAAGAGGCTATAAGTACCCCTCACGGTCTAGTCTTGTACACCAGCTTGCCATGGAGAAGTACTTAGCACATTTTTTGTTGTATTCATTGATGCCAAATCAGTATAAGCTCCAACTCAACTGTGCTCAGCCTGCACTAGCAGCTGCTCTTGATTTTGTGCTGAATTTGCATCTTTCCTGATAGGACTTTTCATTCTCATTTCCTTCTTCAACATCCTTTTGATTCAAGATGATGCTCTAAGTCGACCACATACCAAAACACCAACCTAGTCTTCCCCAGTTCAATATTCTTCAGCATTTTTGCTCTTCAAGGTATACCTTATTCTTCTCAAGAAGTAAAAAGGTTGGTACACTCCCTTTGTAAACAACAATTGGCCTTTCCAATGCTCTCAACCTCTTACTTGAATAACACTTCTTGTGATTAAGGGAAACTTCCGAATTAATGTCAATGTTTTGCAAAGTGAGCTTAAATCTCAACTTCCTAAGGCTTAAAATTTCAGTGTATACTTGCAATTTCTTACCTCGTGGCACAAAGTCTTTCTCAACTAATTGCACCGGCTCCATTTCAGCCTGACTTGAATCCAAGCCATCAACATTAGAACCTATTTGCACCTCATTTGCTTGCGAGACCTGCGGCAGATCAAGACCTTTGTCCTCCATAGGCATAATGACCTCTTGCTCTAGCTCATTCTCTTGATTGGGCTTCTCCTCATGAACTACATCACTCTCCCCTGTCACTTCATCACGAACAAGTAGATGAACTGGTTCCACATCAATCCGATTCGCAGCTTGATAGGTCTAATTTATTATATAAATTTTGTTATTTTTTTTTTGGATTCATTTTTAACCATTTTACATCAAATTTTTATCGCTTTTGCTCGGTTTCACTATTTTTCGTTCATATTGCCATTTTCTTGCAAAAACACTTATTTTATGCTAAATCTTGCTAGATTTTATCATCAGCATCAACATTTGAATGCAAGATACATCAAACAAAAGCATAAAAATGAGATATATCAATCAAAATACTAGTTTTAGCAAGAAATCACCAAGTTCATGCACAATTCAATTCAACTTGCAAAAATGGGTAGCAAAATGCACAAATTAAGAGCAAGGATTGATTAAACAATACATTAACATGTCCAAGTAAATGTGTACTCTGAAGTTAAGTGGTGCTAAGCTCAAAAATCTAAAGAAAAATAGCAAGAACAACAACAATGCTGAGAATGAAAACCAGCCTGCACAATTCACTTCAGCTAGCAATTCTGGGTGGCAAAATGGACGAATCAAGTGAAAGAACCTCATGTACACTGCCAAAGTTGGAAAAATTTGAAGAAAAACAGCAAAGAATAGCAACTTGCAGAAAATGAACACAAGCCTGCACAATTCACTTCAACTTGCAATTTTGGGTGGAAAAATGAACAAATAAAATGCAAGAATGACTTAAAAAATACACTAACATGTCCAAGATAATGTTAAGACTGATTCTGGGTGGTGCAAAGCAAAAAAAAAAAAAAAAAAATGAAAAAAATCAGCAACTTGGTGAAATCTGCAGACCTAGGTGGTGAGCAGGAAGGAGGTGCAATGAGGTTTGAGCTTGCTATATTTTTTATTTTAAGTAATCCGAACCTCAAATAAATAGGGATACTTGGGATATCTTTTATCATCATTCAATCCAGAAAAATCAAATACAAAGTAGAGACATAAGGTAGAAATTCGTAGGAAGAAAGGAGGAGAAAAGAAGAAGTTTGATTTGAAATTTTGCATTTTCAAGTTCTTTTCTATCCTTCTCTTCATTAAGTTCATGAATTTTGTGTTAAATATGTCTTATATTATGTTTATCATGAACTACTTTTGTTATTCCAAGGCTACGATGTAGCCTAAGTTGTAATATACGCTCATTTCTAATTCAACGTATTCAATGTTTTATTATTGCGTTGTTGAAGTGTTTATCATTGTTCTTCATGAGTTTTATATGCTTGATCACCATTTAAGGCCTATACCGATTCATAAGGAGTCCAAGAGGAGATTTATGATAATTGCTAAGGTGATAAGCACCACAAATTGAGCGAATACTCGAGAGAGATTAACGCAATTTGTGTGGCTTTTAAGTGAAAGTCATAGATCTTTAAAAACTCCTTTCTTATTTAAATTCATGCACGAGAGTTATGGGTTAATATGTAAAAGAGCGTGCTAAATATTTCTCGAGAGAGAATATTGAGTAAATTAGGATTTTCAACAATCAACATGTAATAACAACTTGAATAACGAGAATAGAAAGGCGTATTGATGCAACTGGGTGAAATCAGATGCCTTGGATGTTACTAAATCATAAAACTATCATAAAAATCAGTAAGCTTACTTAAAAAAAAACCAGTTAACACATTTTGTTTCTTTTTATTTTATTTTATTTCATAACAAAATCTCAATTTTTTGATCTTTCAAATAGTGTTAAAACTACTAACTTCGGTACTTGCTCAATAACAATCCTCATGGGAATGATACTCTACTTATCATTTTATTACTTGATATGACTAGTGCACTTGCTAACGGATACACAAAGTAAGCATCACAGCTTCTACAGGCTTCTCCTCAAAATGCTGAGTCCTTAGCCCAAAAAACCTTCGATTCCGTTCCAACTATGCTTGTTGCATTGGAAAGATAATTTCCTCTATTTGAGCCTTCAATTGAGCTAATGTAATGAAATTAGCTCCTACTATAGTAGTGTTTGCAGTAACCTTTCCTTCTTCAACAGCCGAGCTCGTGCTGTAATTCATGTTTAAATTCTTGAACCAACACTATCGTTACTCATTGAGATGAGAATTGCACCACCCCCGTCAGGGATTCCTCACAACAGAGAATCAACTTTTGACACCAGCAAATCAATGTCACTGCTCAGCCGAAGACGATACTCGAACATCAAACCCCAACTGCGAACTTCGCGAATCAAGAGAACTTGAACAAACCCTAACAATAGCAATACTTGAGCAATTCTGGATTTGAATCTGAATTAGTTTTGAACTTTAACTACAATCATGACTTCAACACTTTGCTTACAACAATCCACAAGAATGAAGTCATATTTCTGCGATTCTGTTCTAAGTTCGTTGTTGATTTCACTTTCGAACAAGTACCTATTCAGTTTCAGATATTTCTTATAGAATCAACTAAGTTCCTATATACTTCTATGCTTATCAACACAATTTTCTCCAAAATTCAGCAATACTCAATCAAGACTTTCAGTTCAATAGCACAGAAGTGGATTCTGATCAATTGTAACATAGACGTTCAGAATATGTTACCTTCACCTCAATTAACTGAATTGCAAGCTTTGCTAAGCTGATTCTTCTAGTTTTGATCAAGGATAATCTGCTTCAAAAGCTCACTTCAACTTTACCAAGCCAATTTGCATACTTCTTGATCAGGATAAGATGATCTAGCAATACACTTACTTCGCTGCCTGCAACGTGTTCAAACTCCATTACTTGATTCACTTGTAACCGCCACTTATGTTTGATTGTAATCAAATTTCAACTAATCAAAAGAACGTGATTTGATGCAACTCCACCTTAGTGAAGCAAAGCTCAACTAAGCCTTAATGCAAATCAGCAAGATCATACACCGATCCTCAATGAATTAGTTAATCTTGTAAGCTTTGATCAATGCTTACTATCAACAATTAACTTTTGAATACGGAACTCAATTTTGAATCAAATTCAACCTTTTTTTTTTTTTTGGTTTCCAATTGATGACCGCAAGCTTTATCAATCAAGAACTCAAAATAGAACTCTTAATCAACTTGCAATGCGATCAAGGATATTTGATATCAAATCACATTTGGTTTGGAAGCCAAATGAGGCTCTGATACCAATTGTTATGATCGGGACTAATCTCAAATCATAACCTAGGATTGATGAGAGTTTAGATGAGAAGAGAAGTGAATTGGAAATGAGAAAATAGAGAGAGAATTGATCGCAAAAGAGATGTTTTTCATTATCAAAGTTATGAGCTCTTCAAGAGAGACTTTACATACTTGTACTACTAATCACTTAAGATGGCTAAGCCCAAAATATCTAAAGACACAATGCACTTAGATCATAGCCTAACCAACTTTGGCTTCTAAACTAACTAACAATGCTTAACTAGTGTATCAACCTACTTACACACATCATTGGCTTATACTACCACTTACTACATCATGACTTATTCTAATTACAATCTTTCATGTACCCCAACTATGAGAATCATAACAGACACTATTTAGAAGGGCATCATTTCATCATTAAGACTGATCATCGAAGTCTTAAATACTTGTTAGAGCAAAAGATCACCACTAGAGTTCAAAGGAAGGGCCTTTTGAAGATGTTGGGTCTTGGTTACTCAATTGTTTACCGAAGTGGGAAGGAGAACATTATTGCTGATGCCCTTTTTCGAAACATGGAGGGAGCAAATCAAGCGGCTTGTTGTGCTGTTTTAGTCCCTCCTCCCAGCTGGATGGAGGAAGTTTTGAACACTTATGAGAATGATGCATTTGCTCTAGATTGCCTTGCTGCTACCAATATCAAGCCAACAGCTTGTTCTGCTTCTGATGTGACTGTATGCAATGGGTTGATCAGAATTAAGGGCAAGGTTTACGTGGGAACTAGCACGGAATTAAAGAAGCAGGTGGCCTCAGCTTTTCACCCTTCTGTTTGGGATGGGAACTCTAGAATAGAAGGGACTTATCAAAGATTAAACTAGTATTTCTACTAGTCTAGAACGAAGAATGAAGTGATTCAATGCGTGCAACATTGTGAAGTTTGCCAGCAAACAAAGAAGGAACATATTCCTTATCAAGTGCTTCTTCAACCCTCAGAGATTCCCGAAAAGCCTTGGCAACATATTAGTATGGACTTCATAGAAGGACTTCCAAAGTCTGAGGGAAGGGAAGTCATTTGGGTGGCAGTTGATTGGTTTACCAAGTTTGGACATTTTGTGGGTCTTTCTTATCATATTAATGCTGCCGAGCTTGCGAAGTTGTTCTTAGATCACATTTTTAGACTACATGGACTGCCTCAGATTATTGTTTCTGATAGGAGTAAGCTCATCATCAGCCGTTTTTGGACAGAACTGTTTCGGTTACTGGGTACAACTCTTTCCTTGAGCTTTTCTTACCATCCTCAAACGAATGGCCATATAGAGCGAGTGAATCAATGTGTGGAGCAGTATTTGAGGAGCATGACATTCACTAATCCCAAGCATTAGCATAGCTAGTTAACATTAGCTAAGTATTGGTACAATACACATGCCCATATAGCCCTCAAGACTACACCTTTTAAGGCCTTGTATGGCTATGAACCTCCCTCACCAATTGGATTGCAAGGAGTTGTTTCTATAGTACCTGGAGTTACTGATTTGTTAGAGCAACGAAGGCAATTGATATTGCAGCTCAAAGATCAACTGCATTTAGCACAATCTCGCATGAAATGTTTTGCCGATAGACATAGAACTGACACAACTTTCAATGTAGGTGATTATGTTTACTTGAGGCTGCAGCCTTACAGGAAATCTTCGATGGATGTTCGAAGGAATGTCAAGATTTCAGCTCGCTACTTTGGACCATACAAGGTCCTGCAAAGGGTGGGAGCTGTGGCCTACAAGCTCGAGTTACCACCAAAGTGTTCAGTTCATCCAGTTTTCCATGTATCACTGTTGAAGAAGCAGGTTAAAGAAGGTTGTTCAAGTACTCCAGTTCCTCCGGCTGTTGCAAGTAATGGAATATTATTGTAAACTCCAGAGGTAATCTTGGATACCAGGCCCAAGTCTTCCCGCAGGATAGAGGCTCTCACTCAATGGGAAAATTTGGATGCTCACCAATCTATTTGGGAAGATTTGATCTTCATTCATAGTCAATTTCCTACTTCCATTCTTAAGGACAAGAATGATCTCAAGGGGAGGGGAATGTTATGATCGTAGGTAGTAGCTATTGAATGTATTTGAATATCCCTTATGGCGGGTAAGTCGGTTAGCTCTTGTCCCAATCCAATGTATCCAGTATTGCTATAAGTAGTTGATCCTAGGTTGTAATCTTCATTCATGAATGATAGTAGTTACATTTCTCTTACTCATCTCTTGAATTCTCTCTAACTTCTCATCTCTTTCATTTCTTTCTCGTTTACATTCTCTCTTATCTTAGGTTATGATTCAAGTTTACCTTGAATCATAACAGATTTGGTGGGGTATTTTACCAATTTAGCCACATATTACACCATTTGTGGCAAGGCTTTATTTCTTAGGGTAGTACCGCTTCAAGTACTTACCGTTGATAGGGCCAACTCGAATGCCTTCAGCACTGACAATTTTATAGGCCCCATTTGTGTAGACTTCTTGAACCACATAAGGTCCGTCTCATTTTGGTGCGAACTTGTTCCCTGATTTGTGGGTGATGATGATGGGTCTTCGATCTGCTAGAACCATGTCACCAACTTTAAAGGAACAAGGCCGAACCTTTTTGTTGAAAGTGCGCAATAAGCAAGCTTGGTAGCTCTTGTTCTTGTGCTTGAAGCCTCTTTTCATCCAATGCTTCTAATTCTTCCAATTGTAAGAAAGTGTTGTCCTCAACTCTGAGCCCCTCTTACGGTACAATTCTTAGTGAAGGAATTTGTAACTCTAATGGGAGAACTGCTTCTACTTCATACACTAATGAAATGGGAGTTGCCTGTGTAGGAGTGTGATGGCTGGTCTGGTAGGCCCATAAGGCTTCACCTATTCTCTAGTGCCAATCCCTCATGGACTTCAACATGATTTTCTTCAGCAAATTGCAGAGAGTCTTGTTGAAAGCTTCAGCCTGTCCATTTGTAGCGGCATTGTAAATCGAAGATCTGTGCTCAGTGAACTTAAACTTCTCCCAAAACTGGGATACTAAGCTGTTGTACAACCAGTTTCCATTAGCGGTTATAATGAACCGAGGGACACCATAATGGTACATTATGTGGATTCTGAGGAATTCTGCCACATTTTCCTTCTTCACTTCTCTGAGCGGGACCGCTTCAGCCTATTTTGAAAAATAGTATGTCGCTGCCAAAATGAATGAGTGACCAGCTGAAGACTTTGGCATGAATGGTCCAACAATGTCAAGACCTCATCCCTCAAAAGGCCAAGATGTTGTCGTCAGGTGCAATGGCTCTAGAGGTTGATGTAAAAAGTTTGCATGAAACTGGAAAGCATCGCACCTCTTGGCATAGTCCATAGAGTCTTGTACCATGTTTGGCTAGTAATACCCCATCCTTTTCAAATGGTTGTGAAGTTTGGGACCGGATTGTTGTGCACCACCAATTCTTGAATGAGCCTTTATCATAGCCCAGTTGGGCTCCTCTTGCCAAGGCAATGACGAAGGATGCTGTTGAAAGGGTGACAATAAAGAACCCCATTGTGGTAACAAAATCGATCAACACGATAATGAATTTCTGACCTATGGTGTCTATCATTAGGCAGCGTTCCAATTCAATGAGTGGTTGTCTCCAATCTTCTTCTGCAATGTCGTATATAGAAATGGCGTGGACTATAACATTTTTATCTCCTAAATCTTCTTCTGCGAGTAGTGGGACAACTCACTTGCTGCATGCCGAAATGTCCACTAATTCGTCTACCCCCTGTGCCATGGTGGCTGCAAGATTTGCAAGTGCATCAGCCATACTGTTAACACTCTTGTGAACATGCTCAACCCTCATCGAGTCTAGCTTGTCTTATAAGTTGGTGGCATGCCTCCAGTAAGGGGTTAAGTCTTCTTTCTTAACCCGTAGTCACCTAGTAGCTGGTGAATGACTAATTTAGAATCGCCATAGATGTCAAGGTCTTTGATTCCCATTTCGACAGCCATCTCAAGCCCCAACATTAGTGCTTGGTATTCTGCCATGTTATTGGAACATCTCTTTGTGAGCACAAATGAATAAGGTAAAACATGCCTTTGAGGTGAAACAAAAACTATGTCGGTGCCTGCCTCTTCAAGTCGTGATGCTACATCAAAGAGCATCTCCCATGGTTCAAGCACTTCGATGAACATAACATCTTCATCAGGAAGATCATCATTTAGTTCCACTCATTCGGGAGGAATGCTCGGCTAAGAAGTCAACTTTATGGCACAAATACTATATCATATTGCTTCATGTGGACATCCCAACGTGCTAAACGTTCCAATAGGACCGATTTGAAGAGTACATTTTGGTGGGAACTGCCTTTGAAACTAAATGCACTGTGTGAGCTTACATGTAATGCCTCAGCTTCTGAATTGCAAAGATGAAAGCAAGACACATCTTCTCTATAGGTGAACAGTTATGCTTCGCTCCTACTAGAGTACGACTCGGATAGTACAATGATCTTTCATTGCCATCATCAGTTTCTTGTGCAAAAAGCGCCCCAGAGATCGTTCATGAGCTAATGTGTAGATGATCAAAGGCCTACCAATGATTGATGGCCCCAAAATAGGTGGGTTCATCAAATACTTCTTTATGCTTTCAAATGCTTTGGAAAATGAGTTGTCCCACTCAAAAAGAGCTCCTTTCTTCATTAAGTGGCTAAAAGGTGGACAACGACCAACCAGGTTGGCAGTGAATCTCCTCATGTAAGTGAGGCATCCTTGAAGGCTGCGAAGCTGGCTCAAATTACGCGGCACTGACATGTTTTGTATGGCATTGATCTTGGATTGATCAATCTCAATTCCTTGATGGAGGACTATAAAGCCGAGGAACTTTCCGGAGGAAACTCCATAAGCGCACTTAAGGGGGTTCATTTTGAGGCCTACCTTCCTCAATCGCTTGAAGACAATTCGTAAGTCAGAGAGGTGATCAGCTTCTTTTCTTTGATTTTACCACGAGGCCATCAATGTAGCAATCCACCTTCTTATATAGCAAATCATCGAGGGTCTTCTACATTACACGTTGATACGTGGCGTCGGCATTCTTCAAACTGAAAGTCATGACTTTGCAGTAGTAAATCCCTTTGGGTGTGCAAAAGGCAGTGGCTTTTTATCCTTTGGAGCCATTCGCAGTTGATTATAACCAGCGGTGCAATCCATAAAGGAAAAAGCCTTGTGTTCAGTAGCGGCGTCATCCATGAGCTTCGAGATGGGTAGAGGAAAATCATCCTTTGGGCAAGCATTATTTTGGTCCTAAAAATTAATGCAAACTGTAAATTTTCCGTGCTTCTTTCTTTCCAGCACAATGTTTGAGATCCAAATTGGAACTTCTAGTTCAGGGATAAAACCTGTGGAGATTAGCTTGTTTATTTCAGCCTCAGTTTCTACCGCAATATGTATTCGAAATCATCGATTAGGCCATTTTACACGCTTAGCTCCCTTCTGGATCTTGAGATGATGTACTGCAATGCTTGGATCCAAACCGAGCATCTCTTTATAGGACCATGCAAACACATCTTTGTACTGGGCGAGAATGTCCTAGAAATTTTTCTCTTCATCGGTACTAAGCAAAGTGCTTAGAAACATAGGGCGTGGCTCATATGAGGTGCCCAAGTCAACTATTTCAACTCGTCCATCGGTTCTTGCCCTCCATCCACTAAGAGTGCTGGGATTTCTGACACTACTGCAATTTCTTGTTCAAAGCCTTCATTGGCAGCTATCTCCCTAACAGTCACATGGTAAGAGCCAGTGATGATTTCATCCTGGGGCACTTTGACCTTGTCCAATAACTCCTACCTGGGTCATGGAAGAATCTACTTCCCCATTTTCTCCTCTTGTAGGGTCAGATGACTGGGCACCTTTGACTTCTCCAAAGGTTGGTTGTTTGTATCTGCCTTTGGGTTGGTGAACACTACGATTCTTCCCTTTTCCTTTAACATAACCTCAGTACTAATTTCGATCTCCATGGTGAGTCTCATAAGTGAAGGGATGGTGCTTCGAATTTCATCACCCCTGTTATTAGCTTGTGTCACCTTTCTTTTTTGCTTTGGTGTTGGTTCTTTAGGCTCTTTGATCGATTTGAGCCTTGCAAAAACCGATTCTCGATCTTGGGAGACTAGAGCTTCTCTTTTTCACTATCATCAAGTCGGTTGAAAATGAAAACCTAAAGTTGAGGCGTCGCTAGTCCCGACTCTCCACCTTTTAACCTCTCATCATAACTAGTACGTAGACGATCCTTTTTGAACTTAGTGAAAACAGAATCTCTTGAGCGAGCTCCTTCTTTTTTTAAAGTGCTAGGGTCATGGAGATTTCCTAATATGTTGAAAACTGAATCATGAGGAAGAAAAGGGGACGAACGTATGCGATTGAAGGCTGTAATCCTGACACCATTGTCTTTTGCTTCATCATCCGATATCTCCACGGCAATTTTGTGTCGAATGGAATTCTATTTCCCTTTTTTCTTAATGAAGATCTTTACTGGTTTAGGTAGAGCAAAACCCAAACCAACTTTTGAAAGCTTCATGCTTCCATCTTTCTCCTATTGCCTTGTAACTCCATGTGGTTTAGCCTCGATCAACTCACTAAGAAGCGGCGGGTTAGAGAAGTTATACCCATAGTTTTCCTTGAGCTTGTAAGCATTTGGGACAAAACCCTCCTTAGTTCGAGCACTTGGTAGAAGCTCCTTCTCTTCAATGAGGCTACATGAGGATCGAAGAAACCAAGAAAGTGGTGGACTATCCACTTGAGACCGACTCGATCTAGTGTGTAGAACCACAAGTTTTTCCTTCAATGTTTTTATATTGATGCTACAACGTTTCTCATTCTTCCTTGGTGATTCATCCTTGCTAGTGGGGAAAACTGCAAAAGGTGACTCACCCTTCTTACGTCGAGACTTTGGTATGTAGCAAAGTACAGGTCTCATGGATGGAATTTTAGCTGTCACAGGCATATTTGGTGTGGTCATGCTTATCAAACCCTCCACTTCAATGGGACAAAGACGAGTTTGAGGCGATTGATTTCCATCAAGTGGTGGTGATGTCGGCTTTAATTTCCATTTAGTACCTTCTTCCTGATAATCACGATTTCCTTTGGAGCTTCCTCGATTGGAGTGTCTTGTTCTCCATAGTACTGGCATTTTCTAAATGTGGCTCAGCCTTGGAGAAGGGTTTGCTATCAGCATTGACTCTTCTTTCACTTCCATTCCTTAAATACTTAAAGCATTGATTAAGGGTCCAAACCATAACACCGTTCTCATGGATCCAAGTCCGGTTAATAAATTGTAAGTTGTCTTGGAATCAATTACTAGGAAAAGGGTGGTTGCAGTCATATCCCCGATGGTAAGGTCCAAGCGGATCAACGCCGATTGCTCACTCACTGTTGAGGTTGAAACTTTGGATTAACAATTGACTGTTTGAAAGCTCTTTGATGGAGATACCCAGCTGCCTCATCGTAGACTTTGGCATGATGTTTATGCCAGAGCCACCATCAATTAAGATACGGTTTACTTTTAGCTCACAAATGTAGCTGGCAACGAACGAAGGACAGTTATGAGGCTTTGAACCAAGCAGAAGGTCATTATCTATGAAGGCTAAAGAGGCTATACATGCTGCACATCTCACTAATGTCTCCTCTACAGCCTTATCTTCCCTCATTTTGTATGTGTAGGGTGTCGGATTTTGGAGAGCCCATACTAAATTTGGGCAGAGTTCTGTCGGCAACTGTAGGATGCGATTCCAGCCTAAACGTGCTAGTAATGCCTGAAGGGTCGCCAGGATCTCCACATACTCCATAGTAATGGACCAGCTTGCTGCTTACTGATAAAAGGCTTCTATTTCTTCATGCGCTTCATCATTGAATTCAGGGACTTTAGAACAAGTTGTAATATACACAGTGACCTCCCAGAAGTAACCCTTGGGAAAGAACTCTTCAAGGGTAACAGGAGGATGCGGCTTTGACCTCTTACTTTTAGCTTTTGGCTTCTTACTCCTGCTCTTTCTAGAATGGTAAAACCTTCTCTTGACTTGCTTACCCTTTTGGTGAGGTGGAGTGGGGTGAGATTATCTCCTGGATTTCTTGCATGTGACAAAGATCCAACTTTCTTCATCATCCTTGATATGTCCCTCTGTCTCCCCTAACTCTTTCGGATAAAACAGCTCTTCATGGATTATTATGGGCTCTACACTTCCAAATTGGATGGAATGAGAACATTCTTTTAGTTGAGGGTTTCTGCGAGGCAAAGGCTTCATTGTCGGACTTGCAATAGACCTGAGCATCAGCTACGTCCTCATATTCTAGGACAATCTTCCCTTCATTCACTAGCCGCATGATGCGCTCTCTCAGGGTAATGCATTTTTTAATAGGGTGACTGACCACCCGATTGTACTTGCAATATTTTAGGCCGGAAGTTTGTCCTACCTCATCAGGATGCTTTGGTTCTAGAAGGATAATGAGATTCTTCTCCAGGAGATCATTAAATATGCTAGGAAGATTAGAGTTAGGAAAATGATACACCTTCTGCTGCAACTCTTTTAGAGTTGGCCGTCTCCTCTTAGTTTCTCTTGGCAGGGAGACCTTCTTCTCTTCAACTCTTCTCGGCTTGCTATAGATTTTCACTGGTGTTATGTTCATGGCCATAGTCTTCTTCACAGCAGGCTTGGCTGGCTTTTCAACATTCTTTCCTTCTCTGTGGTCCCTTTTGACATCAAGGATAAAAGAGGTCGCGCAACCATGATTAGCCAAGTTCACCTCGATATCATGCACACGGGTTGCTAACTCCTCAAAAGTTCTAGGCTTTAGTGCTTGCAAGATGTAGGACAGTTCCAACTTCATACCTTGGGTGCACATCTCCATCACTGAAGTTTTTGAAAGAAGGTCTCTGTAATCAGGGTTCAGAGCATGCCAGCACTGAATGGTTCACATCCCTCCATTGCTTTGTGTTCGTGAGTTCAACCATAGAGACAATGCAACGAGTACTATAAAACCTTTTGAGGAACTCAGTTTTCATATGTTCCCAGCTATCTACAGACTTCAACTCCAGGTCAGTATACCAATCAAAGGTTGTACATTTGAGAGGCAAATGAATTGTTTCACTAAAAGGTTTCCCTCAGTTCCAGCGTTGCTACATGTCTCGGCAAAGTAGGCAATGTGCTGGCGCAAGTTCTATTTCCCATCAAATTGCTGGAATTTAGGGGGTTGATGCCCAGTAGGCATCTTGAGGTTGTTAATTCTTTGAGTGTATGGCTTTTGATATCCTTGGTTACCATACAATGAACTACCCAATTAGACCTTCACAGTGTTGGCGATCATCTCCTGCATTTTCTAAACTGATAAAGCTGCAAGTGACATCGATTCCAGTGTCGGTGCAGGCTTTAAGGCGGCAATAACCTTTGAAGGATTCGTCGACACTTCTCCATCATCAGAGTTAACACCATCATTATCCACAACAACCTTCCTAGCGTCCCTCCCGGACTCATGGTCAGAGACTTTATTGTGCAAAGTATAGATTCGAAGGCTTTGTTCATGGATTTGTACATCTTTCTCTCTTGCCACCCTGCTAATATTTTCCACCATCACTTGCAATTTGGCTAGTTACTTTTCCATGGGGACAGCGCTAGTTACCATTACAGGCACTTTAGTTGACCCAGCAGATTCAATAGTTTTCCTTTGCAACGAAATGGGCGCGAAACCACTGCTATCATCCCCATCCATTGGCTAGCTGAATGGCAGGAATGTTGGATCAATACGAGCGGACAGACTTCTCACACCAACACCTTGGATTTCTGGGTCTTGACAGGATCTAAAGATAGGTGACTCTTGATGGGCATTCGAACCACTAAAAGGCCTCTTGGAAGAGAGGAGAGCTTCTATAAATTTTGATTTGCTCCTTATTATGACTCGAATATCTTGGTTGCCAACTTCAGGAGCAGTACAGGCAAACTTATGAGCCATCAATTCTTCAACTTTCTGCGAACTTTGAGTGGTGTTCTTCTTAGATGCCATTTGATTTCTTGGTGAAAGAGATGAAAGGTGGAGAAAGTACCACTGAGCGTGCCAAATCTGTAAACATAAAATTCGAGCAAAGCAAAAATTGTGCCAAAAAATAAATTTCTCTGTATTTCTTCATAAAATTGCGGGTACAACTATATACATATATCAAGTATAAATATACAAAAACTCCTTTGATTCAATCTCCTTAGGCTAGGCTTTGTTGAACACCGATGATGAACTTGATTTCTTGAAAAGGGCACAAGGCTTGTTCTTAATCCAGAAATTTCTTCTTCAAAGTATGAAAGAAGGCAAGTGGCTTCACTTCCTTGAAATAGAGAGCACGTGTCTTAATACTCTAACTTAAAGAGTGATTTGGATCTGGAAGCTTGAATGAGGGCACGAGGTTTGATCTCAATCAAGAAATTTCTTCTTTAATGTAGAGGGTAGAGGGTTTGATCTCTAATTTGAATAAAGTTTTTCTTTTGTGTTTTTTGTTTTGGTTGAGAGAATTCAAGGATTTTTGAAGTCTTTCCTTGTCTCCCTTTGATTTGAGATCCCCAAAAATGAAGAATGAGTGCTTCATTTATAGAGAAAATCAACCTAAAGCTAGAGGAGCTTTTTAGGTAATTTTTAAATTTTTACTATTTTTATTATTAATAATTTTTTCCAGATCAAATTGGATATAGCCAATTGTTGGCTTTCAATCAACTCAATTTCATTTATTGACCAAATTAAAATTTATAATTGGTAAAAATTTAATTATCTTCACCCTCAAACCCCAAATCTTACAATTCAAAAACTTCGCATGTAATTTTGTAAATAATAACAAAATAGGAAAATGGAAAAATGATAAATATGCGTACTATAATATAGAACTGAAAGAATAAATACTACTGGAAAAATTAAAAAAAAAAATGAAGACCTAATACAATTGTTGTTTATTTATTTTCAAAATAGAATACTTAATAAAGTGTTTGAGAAGTGTTTCATAATTATTTTGATTGTATTTGACCATAATAGGGTGTGTGCCGACACACAGGTATCGTATGTCGACACACAATCTTGCAAAAGATCCCAGGCATCTGTGTGTTGACACACAAGTCTCCAAAACCATGTGTGTTGAAGTGTGTGTCAGCACACAACTTCAATACACAATCTTACAGTACCCTGGGTGTTGAAGCAAGTGTCGACACATGTGTGTCCATACACTGCTTCGACGCACAGGACAGTTTTGACCATTACTTTGTACGATTCAAAGTGGGTTTCGGCAGTTTGCTTGCAATTGTTTTGAGACGTCTTTTGATTCCTCTTTCTCTATAAATAATCCTTGGTTGAAGAACACATTGAAAATACGTGTGAAATATTGCAAAGGCTTGTTGATAGATTTGTGTGAAAAACTTTGAAAGTTCATTCTCAAACACATCTCTCTTTCTTCCTCAATACATATAATCCTACTTTATTGCTTTGGTTGTCGTTGTATCTCTAAGACTATTTCACTAAGGAAAGTGATTACGCACCTCGACACCGGAGATCATTTGGTTACCCGTTTGTGAAGAAATACTCCAACACTCTTAAGATGGCTTCTTCATTGCGAGAGATGACAGCCAACTTTGTGAAATTGGACCATTTTGATGGTGGTAACTCTCGATACTGGAAAAGGAAGATGCATTTTCTGATAACAATATTGAATGTGCTGTACGTCCTAAATACACCAATTCCTGATCCTCCAACTGAGGAGGAAGAGACATTGGCCTAGCAAAGTAACCGCTTCAAGTGGGAGAACGAAACTACATATGAAGGGGACACATCCTCAATGGCATGACTAATTTCCTTTTCGACATGTACTCCAACGTTCCTACCGCCAAGGAACTATGGGACATGCTTGAAGCACAGCACATTATAGAAGACGCAACAAGTAAGAGGTTTTAAGGTAGTCAATTCAATAGTTATAAAATGGTTGATAATCATCCGGTAATGGAACTCTTTCATGAGATAGAAAGAATATTAAACAATTTTAAGCTACACAGTATGAATATGGATGATACTATTGTTGTATCCTCTTTGATAGACAAACTTTTGCCTTCTTGGAGAGACATTAAGAAAAGTCTCAAGCACAAGAAGGAACACACGTCTATAGAGGAATTAGCCAACCATCTTTGAATTGAGGAAGGATACAGGTTGTAGGACAAGAACTTAGATCACCCCGGCGACATTGAAAAAATAAATGTCATGAAAGAAGGACAATCGAGCATGGGACCGAAACAAACCGGACACTTCCAAAAGAAACGTGATGAGAAGAGGCCAAAGCCTATTTGTTGGGAGTGTCAAAAGCCTGGTCACTTGATGAGGGACTATTTTCACCTTAAAAACAAGAAAGGCAAAGGGTTGGATCATTGCACCAAAAATTCGAATAATAATTTCATGGCGATGATATCAGAGGTCAACCTAGTCCAAGATGATGACTCTTGGTGGGTTAGGCTAAGAAACATGTTTGCCAGGATAGGAGGTTCTTCAAAGTGTTTGAATCCATAGATGACGGAACTATGTTGTTTATGGGTAATGGAGCGACCATACCAGTTAAGGGTAAGGGAAAGGTTGATTTACTTTTCACTTTCGGGAAAACCCTTACCTTAACCAATGTGGTTTTTTGCCCTAGATTTAAAGAAGGACCTCGTATCTGGTAGCTTATTAAATAGGTTTGGGTTTAAGTTGGTCTTTGAGGCCGACAAATTTGTATTGTCCATGGGGGCATTTGTTGGAAAGAGTTACTTGTATGAAGGGATGTACAAAATTAATGCAAATAATAAAATTGTTAGTTCGATGTATGTGCTTGATACTTAATTTCTTTGGCATCAAAGACTAGGTCACATTAATTTCCACAGAATGCATGAAATGGCTAATTCATCATTGATTCGACATATTGACAAAGTTAATGACTGATGTAAAGCATGTATGCTAATGAAAATAATATGATTATAGTTTCCTTCGGTTCTAAGGTAAACAAGCTTAGTTGATTTAGTTTAGTGACTTGTGAGATTTTAAGACCACTCCGATTTGCAGAGGAAAGAGATATTCATTACTTTTCTAGACGATTGCTGTCGATATTGTTATGTGTATCTTATAAATCATAAAGACGAATCATTTGACAAGTTTAAGGCATTTAAAGCTGAAATCGAACTACATTGCAAAACTTTCTTGAAATGCCGCAGATCGGATGGCGGTGGGGAGTATTATGATCCCAAATACTTTGAAACAACGGGAATTATACATGAGTTCACGGCACCTTATACACCACAACAAAATGGCGTGGCTGAGCGGAAAAATTGAACTTTAACCGAGATGGTCAATGCCATGTTGTTTTATTTTGGACTCGGTGATGGATTTTGGGGTGAGGCCATGCTTATGGCCTATCATATCTTGAACTATGTTCCTAGTAAGAAAAGTAAAATTACCCCATATGAAAATTGGAACAAACGAGCCCCTAATTTGAGTAATTTTAGAGTTTGGGGGTGTAAGGCAGTTGTTAAAGTCGTTAAAGTCCTTGAACCTAAACAGAAAAAATTAGATGAAAGAGGCATCGATTGTATATTTGTTGAATATGCGGCTCATAGTAAAGCCTATCGGTTCTATGTGATTGAATCAAATGACTATGTCAACTTAAATACCATAATAGAATCGAGAGATGTGATATTTGATAAAAAAATTGGTTTTCCTCAATTCCTAGACCAAAAGATGTTCTACTTTTTGAAAATGACATTCCTATGTCGTATGATGGAGACCATCATGAGAGGGAAGAAATCCCTGATGACACTCTAGAATTCCGAAGTAGTAAAAGAGCAAGGAAAGAGAAGTCTTTCGGACCGGACTTCTACACATTTTTGGTAGAAGGTACTGGAGACTATGTGGAACATCAAACTCAATATTGTTGTGTCATAAAGTAAGATCCTATGACATTTGATTAGGCTATGAAATCTAAGTGGTAAATGATGAGATGGATTTCATCATGCGTAATAATACCTAGGTTTTAGAGGATCTTCCATGAGGAAACAAGTCCATCGGGTGTGAGTGGATCTTCAAGAAGAAGATGAAATTTGATGGAACTATTGATAAGGTCAAAGCCCGTTTGGTGGCTAAAGGGTTTACCCAAAACATGGGATAAACTACTTTGATGCATATGCTACGGTGGCAAGGATATCGACGATAAGAGTACTTACAGCTCTTGCCTCTATCTACAAGCTAGTGATTTACCAAATGGATGTAAAAATGGAATTCCTAAATGGTGAGCTGGAAGAAGAGGTGTATATGGAACAACAAGAAGGGTTTGTCGTTTCAGGTCAAATGGCACCAAAAGTTTGATTTAGTTATTGTAAACAACGGATTCATAATCAATGAAGCAAACAAGTGTGTCTATAGCAAGTTTGAAAACGACAGAGGATTCACTATTTGTCTTGTTGCCGATGACATGTTCATTTTCGGTACTGATTTGGAACAAGTAGAGAAAAGTAAACAATTTTTCTCTAGGAACATTGCTATGAAAGACATGGGTGAGGCTGAGATTATTCTCAGTATAAGGATTATAAGGAGGGCTGACTTGCTATCCTTGTCTCAATCTCACGTTGAACAGATTTAACTTTGGTGCTTGTGCACCTATGTGTACACCGATGGATCCAAATGTCAAACTTGTACCAAATGATGGTACTCCGGTGGGAACAAATGGAATATGCCAAAGTCTTAGGATGTCTTATGTACGCTATGACTAGCACAAGGTCTGATATAGCCTTTGCTGTAGGAAAGCTAAATAGATACACTAGTAATCCGAGTAAACTACATTGCATGTAGTATATCATGTACTAAAATACCTTAAGAAAACCATGAACTATGGTATTTCATTTCGAGGGTATCCTCCTATTTTGGAAGGATACTCTGATGCCAGCTGGATCTCCGATGTGGAAGATCATACCTCTACAAGCGGATGGGTTTTCTTGTTTGGTGGGGGTGCGGTATCTTAGGGTTCCAAGAAATAGACGTGTATTTCAGATTCCACTATGGAAGCGGACTTCATAGCTCTCGCATCTGCGGCAAAAGAAGCTGAGTTGTTAAAGGATCTCTTGTATGAGATTTCTTTGTGGACTAAGCTGATTTCGCATGTTTCTATCCGTTGTGATATTCAAGCTACGCTCTCAAAGGCGTATAGCGAGGTGTATAATGGAAAGTCCAGACACATTGGTATAAGACATAGTATTGTGAGACAACTCATTAAAAAAGGCATCATCACTGTGGACTTTGTGAGAACAAGTCAAAATTTGGCGTATCCGTTTACTAAACGTCTTGGTAGGGACTTGGTTCTAAGAACAAATGAAAGGATGGGGCCGAAACCCGTCTATTTAAGTCACCAATGATCGACCCTCAACTCGACGCAGGGTACAGTGCCAGGTCTAGGTTCAATAAGAGAGTTCTGTCATCCGTGTGACAGCAAGCACTAAAAGAGAAATGTCAATCCCGCTTGTCAATCCCGCTTGTGAAGTGCTCGGTAACCTGTGAAAGATGAATAGAGAGGATGAGCTTATGCTCTTAATGGATCCGAGTTTATATTATTATTCAATGCTGTGTTTTAGGGACATGATGGTCCACCTTAGTGAGTGTAAAGTTTGGCCGGTTCAAAGGAGTGATTTAATGACATGGGTTTGGCTCTGAAACACTCATAAAGGGTATAGAACACATGGCCATAAATGTGTCGATCTGGGAGATGAGATGTGTGTAGGGAGTAAGTCCTGTGTGTGGAGATGTATTCAATTAATCAAATGGAAGGTATGCTTCAAAGCTTAGTCTACCATTTTCATTCCAATTAATTGTGACGTGTCTTCACTAGGTGGGGGTTCAATCAAAGACACCCTCATTGACGTATAAAGGCTTCTTATTATTTTGAGAATGAATGTATTTTGAAAAAGGTGGGGGAATGTTGATGTATTTTTAAAATAAAATACTTGATAATGTGTTTCATACTTGTTTCGATTATATTTGGCCTGAACAGGGTGTGTGTCAACATACAGATACCATGTGTCAACACACAATCTTGCAAAACCCATCCCAGAAATTTGTGTGTCGACACACAGGTCTTCAGAACCATGTGGGCTGAAGTGTGTGTCGACACACAGCTTCACCACACAATCTTACAGTACCTGTGAGTTGAAGCAAGTGTCGACACTCACTTCGACTCACAGCTTTACAGTGAGCTGTGTGTTGATGTTTATGTCGACACACAGTGGTTTTTGGTGGTCTGTTTGCAATTGTTTTGGAACATCTTTTGGGTCCTTTTTCTCTATAAATAATCCCCCACATATTTGGTTGAAGAACACATTGAAAATGCATGTGAAAGATTGTAACGGCTTGTTCATAGATTTGTGTGAAAAACATCGAAAGTTCGTTCTCAAACACATATCTCTTTCTTCATTCCTACATATAATCCCACTTCATTGTTTTAGTTGTCGTTGTATCTCGAAGACTATTTCACTATACTTGAAATAAATCTTGAGGAAAGTGATTACGCGCCTCGATACCTGATATCGTTTGCTTACCCGTTTGTGAAGAAATACTCCAACAATTGTAATGTAATAATATATAAAATTATTCTTTTTACATCACGGGATAATAATATTATAATATATTCTAATGTAACTGGATATTAGTATGAAGTCTTTTATTCTTCAAATCTCTTAAAATTTTGAACTTTGAATGCTACAATAAAACATTGAATTTCACAAAAATAGAAAAAAAAAATATTTATTGAAGAATCTAATACATTTTAAAATAACAATAATTATAGTTTTATATTATATAGGAAAACTCCGATACACTAAATTAGAAAAAAAAAATATATAGATGTGAGAGAAAAGCAGAAATTATGATTTTTAATTGTAAAAAGGTGATGATACAGAAAGAGAGAAATTATAATTTATAATTGAAAAACCTAAAGAATGATATTTCATATTAATAAGGTTTGAGCATTTATCACTTAGGTACCTTACATGATTACAATAATATATACAAGTTATGCCAATTTTTCATTAAAAAGATTAATGAATTATGATAAAATATTTATTGAATCTTAATGTGAACTACCGAAATTGCCACAATCATGTGTAATTTTTGCATTTTTGGGCAAAAAAATCAAATTCTAATTAGGATACTAATAATATATTGTCCAAATCGTGTTCAATTATAGAATTTTTCAATGAAAGTCTATCAATTTTCTACAAAAGGATATCTAATTGATAAAATTTTAAAATTTTATGGTAACTAAGTGATAAAATATTTAAAAATCAAGATACCCTATTGTATATATTGAAATATCAGGCTACCTAGGTGATAAATAGTCAGACCTTGGGGTACTTAAAGGATAATTTCCTTTAATTTTATAACCCAATTGTATTTTCTTCCACATTATGTTTATATAAACAGGATACATTAATTTGATACATATTGTAGTTTACTTATACGAATAATCAAACTAAAAAAAAGAAAGGAAACGAAAATTAATTAACCGTAGTTACTTTATTTAGTGAGAATTCTTATTATCATGGTAATAATGTGACTTATGGATGATAATAGTCACAAAATTAACGTGATAATATGACCTCTTTCTCCATCAAATTTGTCCTCATTCATTTGCTTTATTCTCCAGTGCTGAAGAAAATTATAGTTGGTATGCGATTATAACTATTACGTTATATATGCAATAGACTTGTAGAAAAAATTTGTTTCAAAGAGTAAATATTAACTGTGATCAAAAAAAAAAAAAAAAAAGACTACATATTAACTATATAAAACAAATAATAAAACTCGACACTTGCATTGAGGAGATTGGGTGCACTGATTTGCGAGCTACATGATCGTTTTCTACTTGGTTGAATCAGAGAGATGCAGGGTCGAATGTTAGATCAAAGATAGATAGGGTTATGAGGAATCAAGCTTGGCATGAGAAATTCGAAACAGTGGCAATGATTTTACAACTGGGATTATCGGATCACGCACCAGCTCTAATCCGATGGGCTCACCAATTGAGTTCAGGAAAGCGATCTTTCAAGATGGGAAATTAGATGTGTGAGATGGACAGTTTCTTGGATAATATTGCACAAACTTGGTCGATTAATAAAGGAGGTACACGTCAATTTGTTCTGTGAGAAAGATGATGGAAGCGAAGAGGGTGATTAAGAAATTCGAAGTCAAATTTTCGTGGGGCATTCTGTTATGAATGGTCTTGGTTTGTATTCAATTAGTTGTTGTATTAGTTGTATCAGCCTTCAATTAACCATGTAATGCTCTTATTGTCTTGTTTTCGAGGGAAAGCCGGTTTAGGTGGTTAGAGAGCTAGATATTTTGTTGTTTTTGCCGCCTTTAGCTTTGGTTGGTATAAGCAGCTTGATTCATCTTTTGTATTACTCATTGAATGAAATAGAAATATCTTCTTCCTTTAATCTCAATTCTCTCTACTTCTCATCTCTATCTCAATTCTTTCTTATCTCACATTCTCTCTCGTAGGTTATTATTCAAGATTGATCTTGAATTATAACAATTGGTATCAGAGCTTGCGTTTAGCTTGCAAAATGCTTCGATCAAGCTGGCTAAAGGTAAGAAAGCTGATGTAATGACTAGAGGTTTAAATGCAAGATCGAATCAAGCAGAACAATTTGATCAGTTGCTATAGCAAATGCAAGAATTGATGCAACAGGAAATGCAGGATCTGATGATGACATTGCAGCAATCACAACAACAGTTCCAACAGTAGTTAATTGGAATGCAAAAACAGACTAATAGGCAAGCTGCATCTCTAGAAGCTGGTATGCTTCCTGCTTGAGGCAGACCTCCCGAGCCTCTATATCCAAAACCAGCTGAAGATCATGCTGAAGGGATGCAAATGATGAAGAATTCAGGAGTTCGTCAGCCAAAGGTGGAGATTGATGCCTTTGATGGAATACAACCTCAATCTTGGATAAGGAGGTATGAAAGGTACTTTCATTTTTATTTTGTTCCTAATGTTCAAAAGGTGGAACTGGCTACAATTTACTTGCAAGGAGATCAAGCAGTTTGGTTTCATAGCATGATGATGAGGAATCCAACCATATCTTGGCAAAACTTTGTTGATGAATTGTGTGAAAGGTATGGGGATGAAGATCTGGGATAAGTAATTAACAAGTTCAATAAGGTAGCTCAAGTGAGTAGTGTCAAGGATTATATGACTCGATTTGAAAATCTAAAAGCGAGAATGATTTCCATTAATCTGGGTTAAGCCTAAGATTAAGAACTTGGTGAAGGCTCTTAATCCTCCTACATTGTCCAAAGCATACTCCAAGGCTAGAGTGTTTGAATCCACATTCTTAGCAGTACCTGAAATTTGAGAGAAAGGCATGGCAGTCCTACCTTTGCAGCAAGCAACACTAAGTGCAGTCAAGACCTTGAGTTTGGAGGAAAAGAAGTCCCAGAGGTTATGTTTTAAGTGCAACCAAAGATATTTCTTCGGTCACAAATGCAATCCCAAGCTAATGGCAGTGACTGATGATGATTCAGATGAGAATCAAGAGGAGGTAACTGATCAAAGCATTCAAGTGGAGGAATTGCAAGAGGAATCAGAAGAAGATGAGGCTGAGATATCAGTTCGAGCTTTGAATGGTAATGGGACACACAATACAATCCATATCAAAGTAGAGGCAAAGCACAAGTCTGTATTGATCCTAATCAATAGTGGAAGTACTCAGAGCTTCTTGGATCCCAAGATAACGAACATAGTGGGTCATGAGCTCATAAAAACAAGTCCCCTAGCAGTGACAATAGCTTATGGGAATTCAATGCTAACTCAGATGAAGTGCACGCAGTTTCAATGGAGTATGTAGGGCCATCAGTTCTCGTAGGACTTCAGGGTGCTGAAGTTAGGAGGTTGTGACATGGTCTTTGGGGTGGATTGGATGAAAACAATCAGCCTAATTGTGTTTGACTTTGCTTAATTGACAGTGTCATTTGAAAGAGAAGGAGTCCCAGTCCAGTTGCAAGGTATTGTTGAGCAAGGAAGCTTGCAAATTATGAGTTGCAAGAGGCTGCAAGGAGTGATTAGAAGAAGTGATATTCAGTGGGTTGGCTAGCTCTTTTCAATCAATGCAGAACCTATGGGGGCTCAGGTGAATTCTAACCCTTCAATCAATAGGTTGTTGCATGACTTTAAGGATATATTTGAACAACCAACTTCCTTGCCCCTAAAAAGGCCCTTAGACCATGCTATTCCACTCAAAGTAAACTATAATCCAATGAATCTAAGGCCATATAAATATCCCCATTCATAAAAGAATGAGATAGCAAGACAAATAGAAGAGCTATTGAAAACTCATTCCATCAGGCATAGCTATAGTCCCTTTGCTTTCCCAGAAATTATGGTCAAGAAAAAGGATGGAACATTGCGAATGTGTATTGACTATAGGCATTTGAATTCCCTTACTATTAAAGACAAATTTCCAATTTCCATAATCGATGATCGACTAGATGAGCTCCATGCTGCAGTTTACTTCTCAAATAGACTTGAGGCAAGGTTACCGTCAAATTTGTGTAATAGAGAAAGATATACACAAAACAGCCTTTGGAACACATCATGGACACTTTGAGTTTGTGGTTATGCCGTTTGGTTTATCAAATCCTCTTGCCACTTTTCAAGCTTTGACGAACTCCACCTTGTTCTTGTCTTCTTTGATGACATACTAGTCTATAGCCCAAAATGAAATCCCATGTGTCCCTTCTGTTTCAAGTATTCAATACCATGCGCAAACACCAACTCTTCACCAAACTCTCCAAGTGTTCCTTTGCCCGAACTCAAGTAGAATACTTGGGTCATGTAATTTCCTATGAAAGGGTCGCAACTAATGTATCCAAGATTCAAGCTATGAAAGATTGGCCAGTTCCCACTTCTCTTAAGCAATTGAGAAGGTTCGTAGGCCTCACATGCTAGTACAGAAAATTCATCCAGGGCTATGGAGTCATTGCTAAGCCCTTGAATGATCTTCTTAAGAAGGATTCATTTGTTTGGTCTCCAACAGCTCAAGAAGCTTTTGAGAACTTGAAGTTGCCAATGTGTATAGTCCCAGTTTTGAAAATGCTTGATTTTAGTGTATCCTTTGCTATAGAGACCGATGCTTGCAGTAGGGGAGTAGGAGCAATGTTATCTCAACCGGGGAAACCTATTGCTTACCTCAGCCAAGCCTTGAGTCCAAGACACTTAAGCTTGTCAATTTATGAGAAGGAGTACATAGCTATTTTAATGGTAGTATAGAAGTGGAGATAGTATCTTGAGGGCCATTACTTTGTGATCAAAACATACCATCAGAATCTAAAATATCTCTTAGAGCAGAAGATTACTACCAGGGTACAGTGCAAAGGATTGATGAAGATGTTGGGATTGAACTATTCCATTAAGTATTGAAAGGGGAAGGAAAACACTACAGCCGATGCTCTGTCAAGGAGACAGGAAGGAAGTAATCCAGCATCTTATTCAGCTATTACAGCCCTTTTGCCTTCTTGGATGGGTGAAGTACACAAGTTTTATGCAGAAGATCAGTTTGCTCGAGAGATCATAACAACTTTGAGTGTTCAGAAATCATCAACAGAGGCTGCTGATGTTACTTTGATTAATGGCATTATTAGAGTAAGGGGCAAGGTTTACATTGGGACAGCCACAAATTTGAGGGGAAAAAAAAGTCATCTTGGCATTCCATTCTTCAACTTTGGGGGGACATTCTTGTATTGAAGGGACTTATCAAAGAATTAAGTAGGACTTTCATTGGCAAGGAATGAAGAAGGAAGTAATAGAACGTGCGCAAACTTATGATGTGTGCCAGTGGACTAAGAATGATCATGTCCCTTATCTGGGGCTACATCAACCTCTTCCTATTCCTAAAGGGGCATGGCAGCACATAAGTATGGATTTCAATGAAGGGCTTCCCAAGTCTAAGGGAAAAGAGATCATTTGGGTGGTGGTGGATCGTTTTACAAAGTATGGGAATTTTATTGCACTTACTCATCCTATTTGTGCTAAAAAAAACTTGCAAAGGTGTTCTTAGATAACATTTGCAAGCTTCATGGACTCCCACAAGCCATCTTATTTGATCGGGACAAGCTCTTCACAAGCAGATTTTGGCAAGAATAGTTCAAGCTTTTGGGATCCGCCCTTGCTCTAAGTTCTTCTTATCATCCACAAAAGGATGACTGAGAAGTTGAACCAATGTTTAGAGCAATATTCGCATAGTATGTCATGTTATAACCCCAAACAATGGTGTAGGTGGCTGTCATTAGCAGAGTTTTGGTACAACACTCATGCTCGTTCCTTTTTAGGCACTACTCCATTCAAAGCTTTGTATGATTATGATCCTCCTTTTCCAATTATGTCACAAAATGAGACAACCAATGTAATTGAAGTCGAGGACGTCTTGCAACAAAGGAGACAGCTAGTCCGATAGCTGAAGGACAATCTGCAACTGTCCTAAGCCCGGATGAAATTCTTTGCAAATAAAACGAGATCTGATCGATCCTTTAAGGTTGGAGATATGGTGTTATTGAAATTACAGCCTTATCATCAATCTTCTATGGCAATACGCAAGAATGTGAAGTTGAGTGCACGATATTTTGGTCTCTACAGGTTTCTGAGAACCTTCGGTCAGTGGCTTACCACTTCGATCTACCTTCGGATGCTGCTATACATCCAATTTTCCATGTTTCTTAAGAAACACATTGCTACTGATGTAGATTGTTCAGTTCCACCTCCTGTTGCATCATCTAATGGCCTAGTTCTTCAAGAACCACTGGCAATTATGGATTTCCGCACGATTTTGCAACAAGGCAAGAAGGTCTAGCAGGTTTTGATTCAATGGGCCAACCTTCAAAATCTGATGCAACTTGGGAAGATCTTAATTTCATTAAGAGTCAGTTTCCTATGTTTGATTCTTGAGATAAGAATCTTCTCTTAGGGGGGAGTATTGTCATGAATGGTCTTGGTTTGTATTCCATTACTTATTGTATTAGTTGTATTAACCTCCAATTAACCATGTAATGCTCTTATTGTCTTGTTTTGGAGGCAAGGTCGGTTTAGGTGGTTGGAGAGCTAGATATTTTGTTGTTTTTGTCTCCTTTAGCTTTGGTTGGTATAAGTAGCTTGATTCATCTTTTGTATTACTCATTAAATGAAATAGAAATATCTTCTTCCTCTCATCTGAATTCTCTCTACTTCTCATCTCCATCTCAATTCTTTCTTATCTCCCATTCTCTCTCCTAGGTTATGGTTCAAGATTAATCTTGAATCATAGTACATTCATGCCCAAGTAGGAAAAGCTCGAGATGCTCTTCAATAATAAGACTTGACAGGATATTGTACAGGAAACGTCTAGTTTTTAGAAAATTTTGCAAGAACAAAGAAGCATAAAATGATAGCCAAATGTTACCGCCCAATGGGGGTGTATACGATCAGAGCCTCTTACGAGTAGCTTGAATAAAAATTGATTCGAACTCTAATTAATCGAGTTTGAGTATTAAAAGATACTCGATTAATAAATGAGTACCAGTCGAATAGTGAACTACTCGTCTCGATACTCGATTAAATACCCGACTCAACACTCGATTAAATACTCAACTCGATACTCGACTTGTATGAAGTACTTCTTGTGTATTATTTTCTTCTGAAATAGATGGCTTGTGACCTTAATAGTAGAATGAAAGAAGAAAGATTGAATTCTTTGTAAAAGATGACATGTTACATTTGTGGTGGAGTGAAAGAATTTGCATTTGGTTTGCTTGTATTTTTTTAAACATAGCTTTTGATGCATATTTGTTATTAATATATAGGTGATTTATTGTTGTATATTTTAAAATATAGTGTAGGCAATAATTGAATATCCAAATTGAGTATAACCAATTTTGAGTGTATGAAATAATCTTATAATGGAGCTAATTTGTTGAACATTCATATTGTTGGAATTTGGGGGTAGTGTGCTTCAATGTTGATGTCTTGTAAAAATACCTCAATCTGCCACTTTCCTTATTGTAGTTGGATTCTAAGTCCACAATTTTTTCCTTAACTTGCAAGAATTCTTCTCTATAAATATATTGCCTTGGTAAGTCTTTCAAATTATGAAATAAAAAGATTTAAACTTGAAACTCAAACATGTAAGCAAAAGATTTAAATATTTTTTAATTCAAAATTAAGTTTGAGTCCAACTTAAAAGATTGAAATCTTTTAAATTTAAATTAAATTTGAGTCCAACTCAAATCCAATACCCCAACCCTTGTGTTTTTTTTTTTTTTTTTTTTTTTTTTTTTTTTTTTTTTTTTTTTTGTAACAAGGGACTGGGTTGCCCAACCAACCCCGGCCCATGAGAAGGCCCAAATTTTCTATGAGCAGGTAAGTTATGAGTATATCCTCAGTGAGAATCGAACTCCTGACCCCTGGACGATGACCGCATGGACAGGAGATGCCACAAACTGAGATGCTCTCATGATGGGCAATACCCAACTTATGCGTACATGTTGGTTATAAAACTTGAAGCTCTAGGCTTTCTTCTGGAATCCTAGCCGTCATTTGTCGTTTCGCTTCCCGTTTCTGCAGCACCACTTTGCACTTTCTTTCTCTGTCGAAATAGTTCTCTTCTCCAATGCTGAGCAAGTTAGGGGTACTCCAACCATCTCCCCATAGTACACTGCTAACATGGGTATCGTGTTAACCCTGGGGGTCGGAGTGTCATTCATCCCTTTGTACCTCTGTTGGGGCATAATTGACTTAGGGCAGTAGATTCTCCACCGTGCGGTGATTTCTACGATCAATTCTTTTTCTTCTATTATTTTGTTAAAGTCCTATCTTTCATCATTCTTGTAATCTCGAAATCACATTAATTGAAATAAAAAGTTATATTTTGATCGCTCATTCACCCTATTACAGTAACATTATAAATCGTTTATTATAACGAGTAATCATAATATGACTCACGGGGGCTTTATTATACCTGATATGTCCAAAATTGAGCCCTTAGATGGGAAGAACTATAAGATGTGCGCTGACAAGATGGAGTTCTTCCTAGGCCAAATAGAGGTTCATTATACTCTATTTAATGATAGAGCCCCACCGAGGACAAATAAAGATTTGGAGAAAGAAGACTGTACTTGTAAAGGTTGCTTCTCCATTATATGACATCACCTCTTTACCAAATTTATAATATGAAAACCGCTAAAGAAATATGAGAATTGTTGTTAAACAAATATGGCTCTGAAGATAGCATGGCTAAAAATATGTATGTAGTAGGTAGTTTGCTTTTACCATCGTTGATGCAAAACCTATTCTCGATCAAATCCATGAATACAAAACATTATGCACCAATATTCTGAATGAGGACATGAAGTTTTGTGAAATGTTTCAAGCTAACTACTTAATTGAAAAGTTGCCTCCTTCTTAGGAAAATTATAAAGCATCCTTAAAACACTAGAAGAAGGACACAACTTTACAGGAACTAATCTCCCATATTAATTTAGAAGATTAGAACCATAAACAAGCCTACGAGAAGTGATCTGAGCACTCCTCCTTGGCGGCTAACCTTGTTAAGTCATAAAACGCAGGAAAGAAAGGCAAGTTCAAGGCCAATCTCGAGGAAAGAGGCCACTGGAAAATGCTGATGATGGAAAGAGGAACAAAGGAACACGCTAGACTTGTGGAAAGACTGGCCACACCTCAAGGAATTGTAGGAAGAGATTTGGACCTGGAAAGTACATAGAACATTGGCCCCAGGCTAATCTCACTGAGGAGGGAGACGTGTTTGTTGCAATGATCTCTGAGGTAAATATGGTTGGAAACACTACCGAGTGGATTATAGATAGTAGTGCCAGGAAGGAGACGTGTTTGTTGCAATGATCTCTAAGGTGAATATGGTTGGAAACACTACCGAGTGGATTATAGATAGTGGTGCCACAAGGCACATCTACAACAATGAGGACCTGTTCCATGAATATGAGATAGCCACTGATAGGGAGAAGGTGTACTTGGGCAATTCTAGTTCGATCCCTATCTTGGGCAAGGGAAAGGTCCTCCTTAAACTCAACTCTGGAAAGATTCTGCGTTTGCTGAATGTGCTGCATGTTCCTAATGGGAGTAGGAATTTAGTCTCGGGTGCATTGTTGAACAAAGCAAGCTTTAAGTTGACCTTTGAGTATGTGATACTAACTTCGTCAGGAAAGAGTTTTGTAATGGTGGTCTTTTTGTACTTGATGTAATGAATGAGAATGCTTCTACTTCTGCTCTTATTGTTAAATCTCTTCATTTATGGCATGCTCGACTTGGACATGTAAATTATAACTCGGTTAAGGAACTTAAACAAATGAGCTTAATCCCTAATTGTAATTCAACCAAACCTAATAAATGTGAAATATGTGTCGAGGCCAAACATTCACAGAAACCATTTAACAAATCAATAAAAAGGATCTCGCATCTACTCGAGCTAGTACATTATGACCTAGGTAACTTTAAGAGCACTATGAGTAGAGATGGTAAAAGATATTGCATCGCCTTTGTAGATGACCACTCGAGATTCACTAATGTTTATCTCCTAAATACTTAAGATGAGGCTGAGGAAATATTTCTTAAATATAAAGCTGAGGCTGAGAACTAATTAGACCGTAGGATCAAGAGGGATAGATCTGATAGAGGTGGTGAGTATGATGCTACGTTCATAAAAAAACATTATGAGAACCTTGGCATAATTCATGAGGTCTCAACCCCTTATATACACCTCAACAGAATGATATAGTTGAGAGGAAAAATCAAACCCTTAAAGAAATAATGAATGCCATGCTTATTAGCTTAGGGATACCCTCGAGCTTCTGGGGGGAAGCCATGTTGTTTGCCTGTCATGTACTGAATAGGGTTCCACATAAAAAGTTAGATATAACCTATTATGAAATATGGAAGGGCTACGTGCTTAAAAGTGTGGGGATGTCTAGCTAAAGTAGGAATTCCTAAATTTAAGAGAAGTAAAATTGGTCCTAATGCTGTAGATGCTATCTTTATTGGTTAAGCCATAAATATTGCTGCACATAGATTCATGTTATTGAATGATTCAAGCCCTAGGCTCGGTATGGTAATGGAATCTTGAGATGCTGAATTCTTCGAGACTAAGTTTCCCATGAAAGAATCTATGCATGCTTCATTACCTGATTCTGTGCCTGTTGCATCTGCATCATTATCTAGTCATGCGCCCCCTGAACTCGAGGTTCAGGAACTTAGAAGAAGTAAGAGGGCTCGAACTGAGACTAGTTTTGGCCTAGACTTCATAACTGCATTCTTGTCCGAATGTCAATAGTTTGATGAACATGTTGTGAGTGCATTCATGCTAGAGGAAGATTTAAAACTTATGATAAGGGCATGAGAACCGTAGATGCTCCTTTTTGAAGAGAGGCTATCAGTAATGAACTAGACTCTATAACGAGTAATAACACTTGGATTTAGTGGACCTTCCTAGAGGATGCAAACCTATAGGGTGTAAGTGGGTGTTTAGAAAGAAATTAAGGACTAATGGGTCCATAGAGAAGTTCAAGGCCAGGCTGGTGGCTAAAATGTACACCCAAAAACAAGGAATAGATTTCTTTGATACTTACTCACCCATAACCAAGATTTCCACTGTGAGAGCCCTATTAGCTCTAGCGTCTATACATAACCTTGTAATACATCAAATGAATGTTAAAAATGCATTTTGGAATGGTGACCTTGAGGAAGAAATTTGAACAACCTGGCGGATTTAAGGTTCCTGGTATGGAGCATAAAGTGTGTAAACTTGGAAAGTCTTTGTATGGACTCAAGCAAGCTCCTAAAGAATGGCATCAAAAATTTAATTGTACCCTAGTCACGCATAGTTTTGTTATAAAAAGTGGTGAAGCTTGTGTGCATTCAAAGCATGTTGATAATGACTATGTGATTGTCTGTTTGTATGTTGATGGCATGCTTATCTTTGGAACGAGTGTGAATATTATGAATGACACTAAGTCTTTCTTGAGTACATGTTTTGATACGAAAGACTTAAGTAAGGCCGATGTGATACTTGGGGTTAAAATAATTCGAATACCTGAGGGTTCGACCTTGAGTCAATCCCATTATGTGGAGAAAATATTGAGGAAGCTTGGTCACTTTGATAACACATCTGCTAAGGCTTTGTATGACCCAAATGTTCATTAGATGAGAAACACAAGAGATAGTGCATCATAGGCTGAATACGCTAAGATAAATGGTAGCGTAATATTTTTAATGAACTATATTCGTCCTGATATTGCCTCTGCCGCTAGTAGACTTAGCAATTACACCATAACCCAGTGACGAGCATTGGAATGCCTTGAGAAGGTTAAAGGTGCCATGAATTGGGGTTTACACTATAAAAGGTTCCCTGCTGTGTTAGAGGGATATTGTGATGCTAATTGGGTGTCTAATTGTGATGAAATTCATTCTACTAGTGGCTATTTATTTGTGCTTGCTAATCGTGCTATTTCGTGAAAATCATCTAAACAAACTTGGTGGTACTAAATTAACCATGGAGTCGGAATTTATTACTCTTGAGCTGGCAGGTTTAGAAGCTGAATGACTGAGGAGTGTCCTGGGAGACATTCCATTATGGAGGAAACCCATGCCGTCAGTGTCGTTGCACAGTGACTTATGAGCAGCCATTGGAGTTGCTCAAAGTGAGGTTTATAATGGCAAGCAGAGGCATATTTTCTTCAGGAATGGTGTCGTGAAAAATTTGATCACGAACAATGTGATCTCACTCGAATTTGTGAGGAGTGAGAAAAGCTGGCAGATCCTCTAACAAAAAGCCTTGCAAAAAAATTTATAAATGAAACAGCAAAGGGAATTGGTCTAAATCCCCTGTGTTTGTCCTAATCCTGGTGGATACCCATCTCGGGAGTTACTTTCGATGTTCAATGGGCGAAACGAAGTCAAAGGCTGGGAAATTTGTGATAACCACTCGAACCCTTTCCATGTTTGATGTATGACTGGTTGTAGGATCTGCTGAATTTTCTATGAGGAAGGTTGAGCTTAATGTTCTTAATGTTATCCGTATCCCTTTGTAGTGGTGTGGGGTAGCATACCTGATGGACGTACTACTGCCATGGGGTGAGGATGAGCCTTTGGCTCTTGATAATGTCCATAGCCTTTTATGGTGGTGCGGGGTAGTGCACTTGATGGATTCACCTATGGGACTGTGGGGGTAGAAAGTTCTCCTGTCGAGATCTCTAAAGCTATTCTGATACCATGTTTCAGATTATTTTCTGAGGAACCTCATACATTCTAATCGCGGAGTGTGCTTCAGCCTCGAGAACCACATGAACGGGTTAGGTATATCTACACAATGACTGCTCATGGTTCAAGATCTTGCTCACAAATGGATGGCTGTGGGAAATGCTTAGTTAATACGTGCCATTTCTAGTCCAAAGGACAATAGCATCGTCAAGTGCGGCTCTCACTGCCTAATAACATTTTTTCCTTCCTTCCTTTATCAAAATTGAACCATGTGGGGGATTGTTGGAATTTTGGTGTAGTGTGCTTCAATTTTGATGCCTTGTAAAAGTACCTCAATCCGCCATTTTCCTTATTGTAGTTGGATTCTAAATCCACAATTTTTTTCCTTAACCTGCAAGAATTCTTTTCTACAAATACACTACCTTGATAAGTCTTTCAAAATATGAAATAAAAAGATTTAAACTTGAAACTCAAACGTGTAAGCAAAAGATTTTAATCTTTTTAATTCAAAACAGAATTTGGGTCCAACTAAAAAGTCAAATCTTTCTAGTTTAAATTGAATTTGAGTCCAACTCAAATACAATACCCTACTTAGCGTACATGTTGGTTACAAAACCTGAAGCTCTAAGGGTTTCTCTGGGAATCTCAGCCGCCGACCCCCCTTTTCACTTCCTGTTTCTATTGCCCCACTTTGCACTTTCTTTCTCTCTCAAAATAATTCTCTCCCAAAATAATTCTTTCCTCTAATACTAAGCATGTTGGAGTGTACTCCAACCCATCTCCTCGGAGTACACCGCTGAGGTGGGTGCCGTGTTAACCCTGGGGGTCGAAGTGCCATTCATCCCATTGTACCTCTATGGGGGCATAAACGACTTGGGGCAATGGAGTCTCCATAGCGAGGATATTTCTACGGTCAATTCTTTCTCTTCCATTATTTTGTTAAAGTCGTTTCTTTCATCATTCTTGTAATCTCGAAATCACATTAATTGAAATAAAATGTTATATTTTGATCGCTCTTTCACCCTATTCCACTAACAATCTAAATCCTTTATTATAATGAGTAATCATAATGTGACTCATGAAGGTTTTATTAGACCTGATATGTCTAAAACTGAGCCCTTGGATGGGAAGAAAAGATGTGAGCTGACAAGATGAAGTTCTTCCTAGGCCACATAGAGGTTCATTATACTCTTTTTAATAATTGAGCCCCACAGATGACCAATAAAGATTTCGAGAAAGATAGCCATACTTGTAGAGGAATGTTTCTCCATTATATGACATCGGCTCTTTACCAAAGTTATAGTAATATGAAAACCGCTAAAGAGATATGGGAAGCATTGTTAAATAAATATGGCTCTGATAATAGCGCGGCTAAAAAAATATGTACGTAGTAGGTGATTAGCTTTTATCATGGTTAATGAAAAACTTATTCTTAATCAAATCCATGAATACGAAACTTAGTGCATTATTATTCTGAATGAGGGCATGAAGTTTTGTGAAACGTTTCAAGGTAACTGCTAAATTGAAAAGCTGCCTTCTTCTTGGAAAAATTATAAAGCATCTTTAAAACATAAAAAGGATATGACTTTATAGGAATTGATCTTCCATATTAATTTGGAAGACCAAAACCGTAAACAAGCCAAGGGGAAGTCATCTGTGCACTCCTCCTTGGTTGCTAACCTTGTTGAGTAAAGAAATGCAGAAAAGAAAGGCAAGTTTAAGAAGCCTTGGAACAAGGGTAGACCTAATGCTCGAGAAGAAGGCTCTAGCAACAAGCAAGGCCAGTCTCAAGGAAAGAGGCTGTCGGAAAATGCTAATGATGGCCAAAAGCGGAACAAAGGAACATGTTGGACTTGTGGACTAGCCACACGTCAAGGAATTGCAGGAAGAGATTCGAAACTTGAAAGCACATAGAACACATGAAGGAGACGTGTTTGTTGCCATGATCTCCGAGGTGAATATGGTTGGGAACACTGTCGGGTGGGCTATTGATATCCGAGGTGAATATGGTTGGGAACACTGTCGACTGGGCTATAGATATTGGTTCCACGAAGCACATCTGCACCAATAAGGACCTGTTCTATGAATATGAGATAACCACTAATGGGAAGAAGGTGTACATAGGCAATTCCAGTTCGGTCCCTATCCGGGGCAAGCGAAAGGTCCTCCTTAAACTCAACTTTGGAAAGTCTCAGTGTTTGCTGAATGTGCTACATGTTCCTTATGTGAGTAGGAATTTAGTCTCGAGCACGTTGTGGAAAAAAGCAAACTTAAATTTGACCTTCGAGTCTAACTAGTTAATCCTCAATAAAAATACCAACTTCGTCAGGAAAGGGTTTTGTAATGGTGGTCTATTTGTACTTCATGTAATGAATGAGAATGTTTCTACTTCTGCTTATATTGTTAAATCTCTTAATTTGTGGCCTGCTCGACTTAGACATGTAAATTATAACTCGGTCAAGAAACTCTAACAAATGAGTTTAATCCCTAATTGTGATTCAACCGAACCTAATAAATGTGAAATATGTGTCAAGGCCAAATATTCAAAGAAATCATTTAACAAATCAATAGAAAGGACCTCGAGTTTACTCGGGCTAGTGCATTCTGACCTAGGTAATTTTAAGAGCACAATGAGTAGAGGTGGTAAAAGATATTACATTGCCTTTGTAGATGACCACTCAAAATTCACTAAGGTTTATCTCCTAAATATTAAAGATGAAGCTGAGGAAATGTTTCTTAAACATAAAGCTGAGGTTAAGAACCAATTAGACCATAAGATCAAGAGGGTTAGGTCTGATAGAGGATGTGAGTATGATACTATCTTCTTTAAGAAACATTGTGAAAAACTTGGTATAATTCATGTGATCTCAGCCCCTTACAGAACTCAACAGAATGGTATAACTAAGAGGAAATATCGAACCCTTTAAGAAATTATGAATGCCGTGTTTATTAGCTTAGGCTTACCCTCGAGCTTTTGAGAGGAAGCCATGTTGTTTGCCTGTCATGTACTATATAGGGTTCCAGGTAAAAAGTAATGACTCATAAAAATATTAAACTTCAAGGTACTTGAGTGATAAAAATTTTAAACTTCAGGATATATTATTGTATATTATTGAAACATTATGGTACATATGTAATAAATGTTAAAATTTTGCAGCACTTTGATAACTTTCCTATAATATATTATACAGCAATTCAAATTGATTAAAATTATTCTGTTGAAACAATAACAAATTAACATCCAAGTTGCTTTTAATTATTTCGATCCAATTCTTGCCCGATGTTGTGATGTTAAATGTCTGTTGTCCAAACTTGTTCATTTCAATACAATCTAGATTCATATGATAAATACCACGAAAGTTTTTGTACTATTTAAAATTATAATTTTTTTTATTTTAAAAGAGAAGTCATTTTCACCGAAATGCACAACAAACAACAAAAAGTGGAAAAACTAGTTTCTAAAATCCACCTTTTTGCCAAAAAAAAAAACGAAGCAGAAGTGTGCCAACGGGTTTTCAATTTTATAGAAAATATAAAAATAAAAATAAAAGAAAAGGAGGAAGCGAACATCACGTGGCTCGAATTGATCCGTCGGCATTTGCCAACTCACACCCACTGCGCCATTACTTGTAAGTCAAACGTCGGTCAACCCTCCAACCCACTTTACCTTTTTTTCTTAAGCGCAATACCTTATAATTAATTTAGAATAATGTTATTATCGGATAAAATTATTATTGCCAACAAAATTGTTACTTTTAAGACAATCTTGTGAATCTTATTTTTTAAAAGCATATCATTGTGCAAGCATTAATAATTTTTGCCACCACATAACAACTCCCTTAATTTAATTGAAATTTTTTTGGATCTACAATTTAATCGAATTTATAATTTACTTATTATAAAATCTATAAATTTATTATTTAAATATTTTGATATTTTTAAAATATAATATAAATTATTTCGATATTTGAAAATTTTATTATTTGGTTATCTACACTGAAATTCAATAAATTATTATTTATATTTTGTTAATTTTCACTAAAAATATACTAATATACAAGAAATATCATTGGAATCTAATGGAAGTTTTGCTAAAATTAAGTGTCATACCAAGAGATAATCAAAATTTAACAATAAATATCGATATATTATAATAATAATATTTTATGTTAACATTTCACAACAAAAATCCACTAAATGCTAGTAGGTACTAGATATACAAAATTTATAGTCCGTAGAGCATTTTACCTTTTAACTGAAATGCATCAATTTAAAATATTAATACCTGCTCTCCAATCCCAGCAGTTAATGATGCATGTAAGTATGATGCTATTGGGTTATGTAGCTCTTCTATGTGGATGATTATTATCCATAGCACTTCTAGTCATTACATTTCAAAAAGATATAAGGATTTTTGGTAAAAGAAAAAAATTGTTAAATGAGTTATTTTTTTGGGTGTGATCCAATACATGAATGACAAAAACAATCTTTTACAAAGTAATTCCCTTTTTTCTGTTAGTAATTATTATAGATCTCAGTTAATTGAACAGTTGGATCATTGGAGTTATCGTTTGATTAGTCTGGGGTTAATTTTTTTAAAGTACAAATGAAATATTCGCATATTTTTTAAGTATTTTAAAACATAATTTATAAAGTGAAAAATAATTAAATTATCAAAATTACAAATAATTATAGAATAAATATATAAAATAAAAAATAGGGTATATTACATAGTAGTATTTTGAGGTTTATTATATTAATTTTTTAAAATAAATTTTTAGTCCAGATATTTATATATATTTGATAAAATAGTCCAAAAATTAATATATAATGGTGCAAATAGACCACTTTTTATTTTTTTACACTATTATTTAGAATATTTTATTAAATATATATAACTTTTTAAACAAAAAATTTATTTTACAAAATTTATATATTAAAAATTAATATAAGTCACCCTAAAATTGATTAAATTATAAAAAAGAACAAAACAATTTTTATGGAGTTCTTTATATATATATATATATATATATATGGAGTGCAGTGGTGGAATAAAGGAGCGTAGTTTTGTTGAAGCGAATCGTACTCTGGTTCTCTAAGGGCCATGGCCAGCTAAGAGCATTAAAAGCCCTCCCTTTTTTTTGTTATTTTTACCAGTTTTATATTTGGTTAAATACTTTAACCCTTAAATGATAATTAAGAAAAAAACACAGAATGCTTTGAAGAGGACTCCTGTTGCTTTCGGAGCCAGCGGGCAGTGAAGTCGATGTTACAGCATAGCGTTTCTACGGTTCAAATTTTTTGCCCATGTATCAACACACGGATTCCTTGTATCGACATATAAGTAGGTAATTTTTGAATACTTTTTTTTGTAATTTTGAGTACATTATTAATTATTAAAAGTATATTTTTTAGCTATGAAATTTTACTTTTCTACATAGTAGAACTTCTGTGTTACAGCCACACTTGGTAAATAATGTTAAGGCCATGGGAGGAGCCATTATTCAAAATAATATAAAAATAAAAAAATATTTTTAAAACTAGATTTTTTTTTTAAAAACAACTTTTTTTTTTTTACTTTTTCAATTCTTCAATATATTTATAATTTTCTATATTGATAATATTTTATGTATTATAATAACTAAAAGGTTATTTATACCAAAAGTCCTTTTACTTTTCTTATTATATCAATTTAGTCCTTGTGCTTTAAATTGTGTCAATTTAATCTCTCTACAATTTATATTGTGTCAATTTAGTCCTATGATTGAATTCAAGTTAAGTTATGGACGTAATTTTTAACGGTACAATTAAGTTAGATGCAAATAATTCATTGAAAATCCTTCATTTGGCTCAATTTAACCCAACCTATGGCCGAAACATTAGAAATTTCATTAAAAACATAACACAAATTTTACTATAGGGACCAAATTGACACAATATCAATTGTAAAAGGACTAAGTTAGTACAATTAAAAGTACAATAACTAAATTGACATAATAGACAAAGTATAAGAACATTTGGTGTAAAAAAACCATAAATAAATGAAATTAAATTATTTCTTAAATTTTAAATAAAATTATTTATACACAAATTTAATCTAAATATTTAATAAATAATTTAATTTAATTTATTTGTTAGGATTAAGAAAGTATTATAAATTTAAAAAATTATAAATATATTGAAAAAAGTAAAAAAATAAAAATAAAAAAGTCAAATAATGACAAGAATGTTATTTGGAAAAGTATTTTTCTTTAGAAGCTAGTTTTAAAAATATTTTTTATTTATTTTGGGCTTCGGCTCCCATGGGAGAGCCTATAGTGTAAAACTTGATACTTGTCGTTTGTATGTTTATCACGAAGTGACATAGAAATTTAAAATTTATGAAAATGGGTATTTATCCTCCTTTTAGTTAGAAATTGACAAAATATTGGAAGTGAAATTTTTTGTGATGTTCCAATTCTTCTGTTGCATGGGAATTAACTTACTTAAGGGTGTTAGGTAAATTCTAATTCTTGGAAGTTCTATTTTCTATCTTGACAATCAAACACAAATACATACTTTCTGTAAAATTGATAAATGAATTAAACTATTGGAAAAGACAACTTCAGTTAGGAATTAATTATTGTATTAACCAAACAAGGCCTTGACACACACACACACACACAAAAGCTGTCCAGGCCGAGCTCATAAAAAATTTTAGCTTGACTTGAAACCTGTCGAGCTTAGAAACTTTAAGCTTGAGCTGCAGGGTTTTCGTAGGATTGGGATTGAGCTCGAATCCAACTCAGGGAGCTTCAATCTATGGGAATCCTTATTTAGGCTTATTTGAGCATGGTTCTGGTTCGATTTTAGGCTTAAAGTAGGCTTTTTTTGAGCTTGAGCTCCGCTTGATATAGTAGATTTAAACTAACAAATGTGTTAAGTTATATCATTTAGGCTCACGAGTTTACGAATACGATTATTACTAAGATCGGGCTCAACTTGTTAAATTGAAAGAGCTTGCTCAACCTTTAAGAAAAGCTAGTAAATTTCAAGCTGAAGCTCAGTTCTGTTGAGTTTGAACTAGCTCTTTGAGATATAAGCCAAATTCATCTTATTTAGGCTCTTTAAGTCAATTCAAGCTCGTTTAGGCTCAAAGTTAATTCGAATTGACATATTTAGACTCATAAATTACACTAGTATAAATTACTGATCATTTATACTCTTTTAGACTAACAAGCATATGGTTAGCTTGAGCGTACAATCAAGTAAAATTGTGATGATATTGATAGTACCAGCATATTATTGAAATGGCATAACGTCGCCCTTGCCATATTACTCAACATGGTGTATTGGACTGCAATAGTACCACCATCCATCCATCATCCATTGTACACCATCATCATGTTACATGCATGGATGGTATCTCATGTAGCTGGCCTACTATAATTAAGTTGATGTGGGTCCAATTTTCCTACATCATGTGGCATCAGTATATAGGATATTGTGAGGTTAAAAATTCCAGCTAAAATCAACTTTTAAAGAAACAATAAAGAAGTAGTACAGGTAAGACAAATGGGCTCACTTGACCAAATCAAAAGCACTGTACATGTCATTTGGAGTGATTAGTTGACGACCATCAAGCCTAACGCTCCTTATGTACAACCTCATATGCCTTAAACCTTGTTAGAACAAAAATTCATTCATAAACTTTTACCCATCAACTAAGCTATAGAGATAACTGGTTCTTCACTCTAAATACTAATATAGATCAAGCACAAGATATGAAAGGACTTGTATATTAATCACGTTTCAAGTCAAACAAATATTTGCGTGAAGGGGCATGCACATGTTAGTGTTGGTAGTTTGTATTGTAGAGCAGTGTATAAAAGTGTGGGAATCTATCCCATATCGGAAAAGAAGAGGATGAGACACCACTTTATGTTAATGTATTTTCAGAATGTGTAATGAATAATATGTAAAATGTTTGTGGAATATGTATATAAATGTGTTTAAGATTGTCCCATTACCCAGTTCTAAGTGTTGAAGGCTTGTTAGATATGTGTGTCAACACACGGGCCATGTGTGTCAACACACAATCCAACAGAACCGCAAGGGGGCTGCTGTGTGTCGACACACATGGCCCGTGTGTCGACGCGCAGTCTTTACAGAAGCGCACGGAGGAAATATGTGTGTCGACATACAGGTTTACAATGACACACAGGTCGGTTTTGACTGTTTGTTGCGCGGTGTTTTCTCGATTTTTGGCGGTTCCTTTTGGGGTCTTTTGGGACATCTGTGGGGCTTTATATACAAGGATATTTCCCCTATTTTGAGGATGCTTTTGAACACATATCTTGAGAAAAAGTTTGCATGAAAAGAGAAAAGATCAAAAGTGTTTGTGCAATTGCTTTTGTGTTTTGTGTTCTTGTTTAAGAAATATCAATCTCCCTATATCTCATTCAATCTCTTCTTGTACAAACTCTCGCTTCATACTTGGTTGTTGTTGTATCCCCGAGGATATTTTATATACCGAAATAAACTTAAGGAAAGTGATTACACGACCTGAACACCTGAAATCTTTTGGTTACCTAGTTGCAAGGATTTTGCAAGATTTTGAAGATTTGTTTTAACACTTTATAAGTGCGTGTCTCGTATGGGCCATTAGATTATTGGTTGGTTATGGGCTTAACAATTCTTGTTACTCTTTGTGGGCCAGGGGAACTATAAAACCATACTAACACACCCATGCTAGGGAGGCACTAATGGCAAGTTTGTCGGCATATTATGCGGCACTTGGCTGCAGGGGCGTACTATGATCTTCACCAAACTGAATAATAACAAAATTAATCACATTAAATAATTTTGTATTTGACTAATTATTAAATATAGTTAATTCAGTTATTTATTTGCCCAACATTTGTCACAATCTTGGGATTGTGATGGCCAAAGTGGGAGACTTAGGCCCGAATCTTGAAAATAGAGGTTAGATGAGAAAAAATAAGAAAGAGAGTTGAGATGAGATAGGGAATTAGAATTAGAAAAGATGAGAAATTAGAGAGAAAAGATAAGAAAAGTAAGAATATTTCATTAATTTGCTTGGATGATTTACAAAATTGAATTACAACTCTATTTATAGAAAAATACATCAAATGCTAAAAAATACAAAATAAATCTAGAAAATATCAATTACAATCCAAGATTCCCCTCCAATGGCTAGTTGGAGGAGCGCCAAACAATCGGACAAAGGCTCCTAACGGCTAGAAATGGGAGGCATTCAGCTGAGGCGCAGCACAGGGACGCGGGCTGGGGACACCGACACAAGCGCGGCACTGGCACGCTCGCTAGGCCGGGACGCGGCATAGGACAAGGCCTGGAGACTCGGCTTGGATGCGAGCTAGGACACGGGCGGCAACAACCTGGGACACAGGAGGGTAGCGACCTAGACAATGTCATGACATTGTCATGACACACGACCGCACGGACCTGGGCAGCGAACCGGCACGGACCTAGGCAGCGACAAGGCACGGCTTAACAATCGATCTTGACACGGTCTCGACTACCTGCTTGATATCTAGACAATGTCAAGGGAAACCAAAAGAGTCATGACCATGACAATACACCACCCCCCCCCCCCCCCCCCCCCCCTCTCTCTCGCCAATCCTTGTCCTCAAGGATTGAAATCCGAAAATTGGCCTTGGATGAAGGCCCAATCCTCCCAAGTCGTGGCGTCATCTGGCATGTTTTCCCATTGCACGAGAACTTAGGTCATCTTCTCACCTTTGTGCGTTAGGGTGCGTTGCCTGAGTACCTTCTTGGGTTGAACCTCGGGGTGGCCATCCTCGTCACAACTAGGTAAAGACACACTATGCACAACATTATCTCCAATTTTTTTCTTAAGCCGTGAGACGTGAAAAACGGGGTGGATTTTGGATTCTTGAGGCAATTCCAATCTATAGGCAACCTTTCCTACCCGTGCAAGTATCTTAAATGGGCCATAATACTGAGTGGCCAATTTGACGTTACGCCTCATGGCAACCGAGGTTTGGCGATACGACTGCAACTTCAAGTACACAAGGTCTCCTACATTAAATTCCCGTTCGGTTCTATGTAAATGAGCCTGTTGCTTATAACGATGTTGCGCCTCCACTAGGTGTTCCTTTAAGAGGTTAACGATAGTTTGCCGTTCATTAACCAAGTCTTCGACCCCAGGGGAAGAAGATACATAAGGGTAGTCTATAGCCAAAATCCTAGGCTCATACCCATAAAGAGCAAAGAAGGGCATAGACTTAATAGAGGAGTGGTAGTTGGTGTTATACCAAAATTCTGCAAGCGCGAGCCATTGAGCCCATGCCTTCGGTTTGTTCAAGGCCATAGCACGTAGATAGTTCTCTAAGCACTGATTAACACGCTCGGTTTGGCCGTCGGATTGGGGATGATAGGAGGTACTCATGTTGAGTTCCACGCCCGCCAACTGAAAGAGTTCCTTCCAAAAGATGCTTTGGAAGGTGCCATCCCGATCCGATATTATGTTCTTAGGTAGCCCATGTAAACGATATATATTGTCAAGAAAAAGTTGGGCCACTTTAGTGGCTTTGAAAGGATGTGTTAATGATATGAAATGAGCATACTTAGTAAAACGATCAACGACCACTAATATGATATCCTTACCCATGGACTTTGGCAAGCCCTCAACAAAATCAAGGCTTACACTTTCCCAAGCTTGGCTTGGAATGGGCAGCGGCTGAAGTAGGCTGGGGTAGGCCACATGCTCGATCTTGGTGTGTTGACATGCGTCGCACCTAGAAATCCACTCACGAAAGCTGGTTTTCATATTAGGCCAATAGAATAAACGTTTAGCTCGTTTTAGTGAACCATGGACACCGGAATGGCCTCCAACCGGGGAATCATGCAAAGCGTGCATGATCCGTTGGCGGAGGTCCGTGTGCTCACCAACATAGACGCGGCCCTTGTAGCGAAGGACACCGCTATGGTACGAGAAGGGGCCTTGACCCTTAGGATCAAGGGTGGCTCGGGTAATGTGGTCCAAGGCTTGATCATCATTGTTATAACTACCTTCAACCTCATGGACCAATTGAGGTATGACGGTCGTTAAAATAGAACAAGACCCAAATGCGACCTCTTCATCACGTCTAGATAATGCGTCAACGGCCTTATTCTCAAGACCCTTACGGTACATTATACTATAGCTTAGGCTCATTAGTTTTGACATACCCTTTTGTTGAAGTTGAGTAGTTATACATTGATCCAATAGAAAACGAAGACTAGAGTGGTCGGTTTTTATAATGAAATGATGATCTAATAAGTAATGCCGCCACTTTTCCATAGCCATTAGCACCGCCATAAGCTCTTTTTCATAAATGGATGAGCCCAATTGGCGAGGACCTAAGGCCTTACTAAGGTATCCCAAGGGTCGACCGTCTTGACAAAGGACAGCCCCAATGCCTATCCCGCAAGCATCCGTCTCAAGAATGAAAGGTTTACTAAAGTTCGGAAGAGCTAGGACTGGTGCCGTTACCATAGCATGCTTAAGGGTCTCGAAGGCAAGTTGTGCACTCTCATTCCAATGGAAGTCACCCTTGGAAAGGAGGCTAGTCAAGGACTTACTAATTGATCCATACCCCTTAATAAACTTACGGTAGTAACCCGTTAGTCCAAGGAATCCCCTAAGGCTCTTAAGGCTTTTCGGTTGGGGTTAAGAAGTCATGGCTTCAATTTTACTAGGATCCATTGCTACCCCTTTTGGACTAATGATGTGCCTGAGATATTCAATATGATCAAATCCAAACACACACTTACTCATTTTAGCGAACAATTTATGGTTACGAAGGGTCTCGAGGGCCTCTCCAAGATGCACAACGTGAGTGGTCATACAAGGACTATAAACTAATATGTCATCAAAGAAAACGAGAACAAATTTACGAAGGAAGGAAGAAAAGACCTCATTCATAAGCGCTTGAAATGTGGCCGGTGCGTTGGTGAGACCAAACGGGATGACCTTGAATTCATAATGTCCATGGTGAGTAAGGAATGCGATCTTGTGTATGTCCTCCTCCCGAACCCATATTTGGTGATAACCTGCCCTAAGATCTATCTTTGTAAACACACATGCTCCACGCAACTCGTCAAGTAAATCGTCAATAACCGGAATGGGAAATTGGTCCCTAATGGTTATGCTATTGAGTTGACGATAGTCCACACAAAAACAATACGCACCATCTTTCTTGCAAACTAATAAGACCGGTGACGCAAAAGGGCTACGGCTAGGTTGGATAATAGAGGAAGACAACATCTCCTTGACTTGTTTTTCTATCTCGTTCTTTTGACTATGGGGGTAACGGTAAGGCCTTATGTGTATGGGCTTAGAATTGGGTTGGGTGGGTATGGCATGATCATGGGCATGGTTTGGGGGTAGGGACTTAGGGATGTCAAAAACATCACTATAATTCTTAAGGATGGGTCCAAGGGCGGGGTGGACATACAGTTGTTTTTCCTCACTACCAATGGCCATGAATAGATGACCTACTACACAATTAACCTTCTTTTTAAGAAAACGAGCAAGACCTTTTTCGGACATAGCATGTAAGGCGGCATTATCAGATGTGCCTTGTAAGTGAACAGGTTTACCATCCTTAAAACATGAAAATTTAAGATTTGTAAAATTAAAAGTAACCGGGCCATACCTTTGGACCCAATCGACTCCGAGAACCATGTCGCTTCCTCTTAGGTCAAGCACCTGTAAGTCATCCGAGAATGCATGGCCTTGCACTTTCCACTTTAAGCTTGGGCACTTTTGGTAGCTCGTCAAGTTCTCCCCATTAGCAACAGTGACGGTCATCACTATGGTCGGTATGGTCTCAAGCTTGAGTTCGTTGACGACTCTCGAATCAAGGAAGCTATTTGTGCTTCCACTATCAACTAAGATTGTAAGGGCCCTTTTCTTGACCGAACACTGCAATCTCAAAGTATTATGAGTAATTCGCCCCGAGAGGGCATTCAAAGAGATCTCCATCGCACCGTCCCCTTCTTCTTGAGGGATCTCTTCCTCAATGTCCACCAAGTCCTCTTCATCATCATCTTGGACTTCTTGACCCTCCATACTCTGGAGTTGTTTGTTCTTGCACACGTGCCCGGGAAAGTAGCGTTCATGACACTTAAAACACTGCCCGGGTTCACGCCTAGGGACATTGGAACCGGATGAAGGCACGGGCGCGCGCCATGCTGTCGCGCCCTGGGACACAAACGCTTGGGACTGGCCAGCACCCTGGAAGGACACGCTTGAGCCCGACCTGAAGGAGGAGCCCGGCCTGGAGCTGTTTGACGATCTAGTGAACCCGGTTTTGGGACCCGTAGCCCCCTTGATTTCAGCTATAGTAATTTCTTGCAACTTGGCTTGCTCTATGGCGTAACTCATTTCAGTGGGACGGTTGGCCTTGACGGCCGCGCGTATGGCAGGTTTGAGACCACCAATAAAACTTGAAACGAAATAAGACTCACTTAGTGTAGGGTGGTAGATCATCATCCAGCTGCGCAACTCTTCAAATTAGACTTCGTATTCCTCCACGGTGCCCGTTTGAGTGGTCTTGTTGAATTGCTCCACAACATCTTGCAAGGATTTGTCACCAAACCTCTTGCAAAGTTCGTCAATGAAGAATTGCCATGTAATGACGGGATGCCTTAGCTCTAAGGCATGGAACCAAATATCACCATAATCGTGCAAGTGCGAGGATGCCAAACTGACCCATTCATCCGTTGGGACTTGATACCAACGGAAGTATTTCATGCATTTCGGATCCAAACCCGTGGGTTCTTGCCATCAAATTTGGTAAAATCAAGTTTAGGATTGCAGTGTGCGGACCAAGAACCAATGCTAATTTCATTACCACTATGTTCCCCATCCTCGGAACGGGGATGGTGTCGTAAGTCTCGTTGGTCAGGGACACGGCGTGGTGGTGGTGGTGGTGGTGGTGGTGGGATCCCGTGGCCTCCCATGTGGACATAGTTGCCTCAACCCACATGATCTTGCGTTGGAACTTCGGGTGCAACCTCGGGTACGGTTTCTGGCCGCTTTTCTTGATTCATGAGCATGCGGTTCACGGACTCAGCCAATGTCGCCACGGTGTCTTGAAGCCCACGTTGGGTTTGTCCAAACCCCGTGAACTCGGTAGTCAAGCGATCCACTGATGCTTTAAGTCCCTCGCTTGACACACTTAGGTCACGGACCAATGTGTCCAGTCTATCAAGACGTCTCTCAACGGTCAAGATTCGTTCTTGCGAGTCGGTTGTCTCCTCAGATGAAGACATGTTTGTAGCGGTTCGGTTGTTGCTAGTGACAGCCAGCTTTCACGATCGTATGTGCTCTGATACCAATTTGTCACAATCTTGGGATTGTGAAGGCCAAAGTTGGAGACTTAGGCCCGAATCTTGAAAATAGAGGGTAGATGAGAAAGAATAAGAAAGAGAGTTGAGATGAGAGAGAGAATTAGAATTAGAAAAGATGAGAAATTAGAGAGAAAAGATGAGAAAAGTAAGAATATTTCATTAATTTGCTTGGATGATTTACAAAATTGAATTACAACTATATTTATAGAAAAATACATCAAATACTAAAAAATACAAAATAAATCTAGCAAATATCAATTACAGTCCAAGATTCCCCTCCAACAGCTAGTTGGAGGGGCGCCTAACAACAAGACAAAGGCTCCTAACGGCTAGAAATGGGAGGCATTCAGCTGAGGCGCAGCATAGGGATGCGGGCTGGGGACACGGACACAGGCGCGGCACTAGCACGTGCGCTAGGCTGGGACTCGGCATAGGACAAGGCCTGGAGATGCGGCCTAGACGCGAGCTAGGACACGGGCGGCAACGACCTGGGACACGGGAGGGCAACAACCTGGACAATGTCATGACACACGACCGCACGGACCTTGGCAGCGAACCGGCACGGACCTAGGCAGCGACAAGGCACGGCTTGACAAGCGATCTTGACACGGTCTCGACTACCTGCTTGATATCTAGACAATGTCAAGGAAATCAAAAGAGTCATGACCATGACAACATTGTCGTTATGTTTTTTGAATAATCTTCTTAATTCATTCTCCTTCATTGTGGGATTGTTCTGTTTGAATGTACTTCAAAAATATTCCCTAAATTAATCTAATTAACGCAGCGGAACAATTTAAAATTTCTAATTTTAAACCTATAGGTCATTTAAAATTCCTAATTTAAATTTACAAACTTAAAATTCCTAATTTTAAATCTATATGCCTCTACTATAATACATTTATAATAATAACATAAAAAATAACTAGCATAATAAATATTGTAAATAAATAGAGAAGCGAAAACTAAAAGAAAAGGAAAGAAGAAAACCTGGATGTACACTCCAAGAAATAACCAAGACCGTGAGACCTTCTATGCAATCTCCTATGAACATCCTGAGTGTAGGCTCTGAAAAATATTAAACTAGAGGAAAACTTTTGTTGGCCCTAAAGCCAATATTATTGTAATTGTGATGATAACAACCATTTAGCGAGTCATGAGATTTAAATTATTCTAATCTTGTCTTTAAGTGGCTTAATAGAAAGCTAGGAACATCAAGATTAATTATGGATACAAAGCTTTCGAAAAGATGATAAATCAAGAGGAAAAGAGATAAAAGCTGAAGAGAAGATTTATCCAAATTGAAGAGAACGCGATCCGAGTCCGAGTATCCTAAAGTTATTTATTTTTATTGTCTAGGACTTAGGATCGGGATATATCAATTGAGTCCAAGTCTCAATATTGATATGTGATGCTCTTACAAAAGTATTTTTGAAAAATATTTTCGAAAGTTGATTTATCAAATTTTATTTGAAAAATATTCAAGTCAAAATTAAACCTATCTAGCTTATCAATTAAATATTTTTTAAGATTAGTACTTTGCAAAGTATGATCAAATCAAATAAAGATAAAATTTTAATGGGTGATGATTTAGCTTGATTTACGAAACAAATTATTTTTATGATCAAATTTAAGTGGGAAATAAATTAAAAAAAAAATTGAACAAATATAGCAATCAATCAATCAATTTTTTAACTTAAGAAATGTGATAAAAGTATCCCACCAATCAAGCAAATTGATCAAAACATATAAATGCACCCGGGTAGGCTGAGTGTCGACACACAGATGGTATGTGTCGACACACAGGCTTACAGTAGCCACCATTGGTGTGTCGACACACAGACTGAAAAAGCTCAAAACGGCTACTTTTGACTTGATTTCTTTCCAAAACCTTTTTCCCAACTTTTTGAACGTCTTATTGGCCTTCATTTGCCTATAAATAGGGCTTGAATACTTTGGTTGAAATCATCCAATACTCTCTAAGCATTCTTTGATAAAAAGTTCTCTTACATACTTGCGCTTTGAAGGTTTGTTTTTAAGTTTTGTTTAAAACTTTTATTAGAGCATCACTTGTTCTCTTATTATTGATCTTTGAGCTTTATTGGCATATCCTTAGCCTGATCAAGTGTCAATTCACTCTTCACAGAGTAACGAATTTGAGTGCTTTAATTCTTTCATTGCTTTATTCAAATTTGTTGCATTGTAAAAGTTGGATCCTGAGCCTACGGTTACAAAGGGATCGGTTGTAAAAGGTTGGTCTTGAGCCTATGTACAAAAAGATCTGTTGTAAAGGTTGGATCCTGAGCTTGTTTTTAAAAAGGATCATCGAGCTTAGTTAAAGGTTCAGGTGACTAAGAGTAGTCACTTGAGAAGTGGACTAGCTTCCGGTTTGGAAGTGAACCACTATAAAAATCTTTGTGCATCCCTTTTATTTTTGTTTTTATCTTTTTCATTTAACATTTATTATTTAGCTTTTAGTAAAATTTTTTGTTCATAAATTAAAAATTTTCATTTATCACTAAAGGACCTAAGTCACCCCCCCCCCCCCCCCCCCCCCCTCCTTAGGTTATTATTTGGACCTTCAACTTTCAACAGAAATTTCTCCTTTTTTAATTCTCTGAAAGTCAATACACTAAAAAAATTATAAAATTAATTGATTCTAAACCTTGATTCCAGGACCCCTATTTATAGTAGGCTACTGGACTGAAAATACCATAAAATTTCAATGTGGGATGGCAAAAATTGCACAAAAAACGTAGCCATTAAAAACGAGCCCCCAAAACGGGCCACGTGGCACTTTCTAGTTGGTCCGCTCCTAAGGGCACAGATCGATGCTATAGGGCATCCTAGAGCGTGCCACGTGGCATGCTATGATTGGTCCGCGCCCGAAGGCGCTGATTGTCCCCTTGTGGAAGGTCCAGAGCGTGAGGTTCGTCCTTTCTGTGAGACGCAGATCACGACCTGATTTCTTTTTCTTTTTTTTTTTTTGTTTCCCACGTGTAAAATTTCATCTTATGAATTTTATTTTAAATTTTAATTTTATTCATCTAATGAATACTGTTTAACAAATTTAAATTTACTTATCATATGAATAAATAATTAATCTCATAAATTCTTTCAACATTTTCGGAGGGTGTAAAATTAGAGGCTTGTGCGGGGACCTTAGGGACAATTTAAATCTAGCTTCATATGGGTTAAATTAATTATCATCTCATGATAAAATATAATTGTCATTTAGTAGGACTTAATTCCACTGAATTAACCCTACTTGCCATTTATAAGCTTCCTAGTTACTTAAAGATCCACAACTCCTTGCAAATTCGATTAGTTGATCTGCAGTCCTGTCACCAAGACACTGATGGACTACCAACTAATCACGATTATAGTCAACATGATATTGAGTACCCTATTCTGATTGCTTTCAAACCTTGGCAACAAAAATAGAAGAGTTTTTAGGCAGCTCTTTCTAAATTTTTATGACCAATCCCCTGTTTTTGTTTTAATTTACCCTTTGGAGGTTCCTAATTCCCTAAGATGAATGCTCCCACTAAGTGGACTCTTATCTTAGTACTCATGATACCCTTTCTCACTCTCTCTCCTTGTATTTTTATCAGTTCAGATAATGAGTAATCGCCATTAATCGATGCACACGGAACTGATTAAAGGACCAAAATAGGTAAATCAAGATTATATCCTGTTGAGATTAGCTATCAATATTTGCATCAAGAATTCCAGTTCAATTGAAGGAGCTACATCTCTATGACAGGCTCTTCAATTGAAAATTCTTAACACACTCTAGTATCAATAATCTTTCTTATAAGGTGCTCTCATACTACCTAATAGCCCATCAAACATTTTTTTCAAAAATTGGGCATCTCTACTACAGTCGATTTTTCAAGTAATTCATTCTAGAATACATTCGATATTAATGTTCAAACCTAGCACCCGGCTACCTTATTAACCTAGGCCACTGTTCAAAAATGTTCTTTCAACCTAGTAGATCTTTTAGTAGTAAACTACCGAACGAATGAGCATCTTTGATTCTCCTTATGTACAGAACATATAAATATATTTTCTAGTAAGCTTAAGAGGACAACAAAATTGATTGCAATGCGTTATAAAATTAAAAAGAAACACGGTCTAAAAAACAAAACTGTAAAAAAGTTATATAACATACATAAACACATTTCTTAATTTTAGCGAACAATCAAGGTAATGAGTTCATAATCCCATATTAAGATGTATGCCGTGGTGTCCCAAACAAACTATCCAATTCTCCCAGACAGCGGGCTGTATTGAGATATCAGTAAGGTGAGAACTTTCCTCAATTAATTTCTTTTTTTTATAAACTCTTACTAAACAAAATTAACACACCACCTTTCCCTTAGCTTCTAAGGTCATATGATAGAGCTCTTCAGGAAGGCTAACGTAGTACCCTAGTTAAGTGCATATCGTTACCTAGACATCCATACAAGTGCACAAAGTGCTCCACGATGGCATATGGTCGCACCTGTTTTCCTGCACTCCAATCTATCTCTAAGAGGTATGATCTTGTACACTGCAAATGAATGCCCTCCTCAGGGAGTGGATGTAATACCCGGTCTAATTAAATTAGACTCGGTATTACAATATATAAAACTCAGAGTAATTAAATTGAATTACGTATTATAATACAATTAAAACTCGCTATTATTTCAACCGGGATAAAAATAAGTACAATTGGGTGAGTGTGGAGCAAGGGAAAAAAAAATTTTTTTTTTTTTGAGTGGGCAGCAAGGAAGAAAAAAAAAAGAAAGAAAATTTTGAGTGGGGAGCAAGGAAGAGAAAAAAAACCGGGGGGGGGGGGGGGGGGGGGGGGGGGGGGGCGCTATAAATACCCCTAACCCCCAACCTCATTTCCTCACCCCTCACCTCTCGACTCTCTCTCTCTGCTCTCAGTTTTCTCTCTCTACCACTCAGGACTCTCTCTCCTCGCCGGTATAGATTCGGTCATCACGCCGGCGTCACCACCTCTTAGAAGCTAAATTTGTTAGATTTAAGCAAGTGAAGGTAAGTATATTACTCCCCCTACTTGTTTATAAAATATGAAGATTTGCTTTACTGGGTTTGATATATAAGACTTATATTTGAATAATTTGTTAGTTTGTTAAAATAGGTTCAGGCATCTGTATTTGGTTAACTATGTGATTTCTACTCTTGTGAGTTGAATTATATGGATTTATACGCTGAGTTGATGTTGAAATATATGAATTTTGACAGAAATTTTATATGTTGAATTATACGTGAATTTTGGAAGAAATATCTACTCTTATGATTTATACATGGATTTGACGATTAGATGTGTAAATTTTGAAAGAATTGGTAGTTTTGATTATGTGAAAGAAATTGATGTGAACTTGTGATTTGAATTTTAAAGGTTTTCATGAGAAAAGCGTACAGATAACTACGTTGACCCTCTGGGGTCTATCGACAAAAGAAATGTGAAATATGAAACGTGAAAGTCGATATGTGTGACCCTGCCGGGGGAGTAATACCGGCACATAGATCTATGTCCGATCCTATTGGATCTGTCGACTTAGAACTGGTTCAAATATGTGAAATGTGAATGTTGACCTGTGACCTTGTCGCGGGAATAATACAGGCCGTAGTATTCAATGCGTCTGTAAGTTTTACCAAAGTGCGTTTGCAAGTTGATTTGTAAATAAAAGATATGTGCCACCATAATGTGAATTTTTCTGATGAATTGACTTTTACTGGACTTGATTGGAATTTTATCTATTTTAAATAATATGCCTGATCTAGGTAGGGAGTGTAATGTACTTACAGAGCGTGTTGTTTGCTCACCCAATTCATTTATTTTCCAAATTAGTAACCCATGGCAAGTTCCTGAAGGAAGGAAATGATGAAGCGTCTTACTATCTCGAGACTTAGTTTATTTCGCGTAATTAAATAATAAATGAATTTTGTTGTAGCATATTAGAACTATCTAGGATGTGGTAATTTTAAGCTTCCGCTCTACTAGTATTAAAATATTAGTTTGATGTATTTGGGATTATGTTTTATATGAGAACGGTTTATATGATTTTGAGGAATTTTTGATTGGAAATTTTCGGGCTTCGTACTATAATTAGGGGATTCGTTATAGTACGGCCGTGTAGCATCCTTTAACTTAAGCCTATTCGGTATTAACTTTTGGGAGTGTTACATAAAGTTGTATCAGAGCCCGGTTTATGAACTTTGAGAAATTTAAGTGTGAAGGTCTGAACACTAGGTTATGAATTTTGGGAAATTGTATTGAGAACCCTAAGTTATTGAGAAATTTAAGTATTGAAGTGAGAGCCTTAGGTTATGAACATTGGGAAATCTAATTGATAGGATGAGAACTTGGTTTATTAATGTTAAGGAAATATAGTTGACTATTTGAATTAGTAACTTCAACTATATTGGAGTTTAGAAGTTGTTTAACAATGTAGTTCCTTATGTAATTTGAATAAAGGTGAAGATGAGGGACACGAGCGAAACATTGGCATCCCTGAAAAGAAAGTGAACCCTGATGGGAAAAGGCAGGGTTCCACCCCCGATCGAAGAAGTCCTTAGTGAATCGGAGGAGGATACAGTAGAAGAGCACCCTAATGAGGAACGTGTTCCCTTGCAGAACAGACCCACTGGACAAAACGGCCAGAACTCAGGTGACTCCTCTAATCCGTTTGATGTTGCAACAATGCGTCAGCTCATGGTTAATCTTTTGCAACATCAACAACAAGCTCAAGCTGTGCCACCCCTCACTCGATGCATTTAAGAGACTCCCTTTGAAAGGTTGTCAAAGTTGAGGGCCCTAAAATTTGAAGGAGCAGATGACCCTCTAGAAGCTGGATACGAGAAATGGAGACCTTATTTGAGGCCATGTCAATAGCCGATGATGATAAGGTTCGAGCAACCACCCCATTTCTTAAGGGGAATGCGGAGTTTTGGTGGACTACAGTCAAAGTGGCATGTCAAAATGCTACTGAACCTTTGAGTTGGGAGAAGTTTAAAGAGACCTTCTACAATCAGTTCTTCCCTGAAGCACTCAGAACGACGAGAGAAAATGATTTCTATGAGCTAAGTCAAGGAGAGCAGATGACGGTATCGCAATATGCTAACAAGTTTCATGAATTGGGACGTTTCAGCCCAAGCCTCATGACATCAGAGACAAGTAAAGCAAACAGGTTTGAAAGGGGATTGCTTCGGCGTTTGTCAAGTGTCATCTTTAAGAGATACAAGGAGGTTCTTGAATGTGCTCTAAAGGTCGAAGCAGATCTGAAGTTGGAAGGGCAGGAATATGCTGCCAAGAAAAAGTCGCCAGATGGAAAATTTCAGGGAGGAAAGCCTAACCAGTTTGTTGGCAATGACAACAGGTCTCGTACGAAGAATCCAGAGAGCTCTAATACTGGGTTCAGAAGATGCGAGTACTGTGGTAAGGAACATGCTGGCGAATGGTACAGAAAGTTAGGGGTGTGCTTCCAGTGTAAGGAGAAAGGATACATAGCCCGTAATTATCCTCTCAAGAATAGAACCAGGAATGACAGACAGGGACTTCAGGGTAACGCTAGAGTTTTTGCTATGATCCAGAAAGACGAGACTGCTAGTGACCGTGGGGTGACAGGTACCCTTTATATCAATTCTACGAATGCGTATGTATTATTTGACACCGGGCCTCCCACTGTTTTGTGGCTAAGAAATTTGCCTCTAGGTTGACTTGTGAGCCAAAACTAGTAGATGAGCCCTTTTATGTGGCATCCCCACTGGGGTATGATGTGCTTGCTGATCTTGTGTGTAAGGACTGTGTGGTTACAAAAGGCGACGTGAAGTTAGAGGCAGACCTAGCACTCTTAGATATGGAAGATTTTGATGTGGTTCTAGGAATCAATTGGCTATCTTCTTATCACGCACATTTAGACTGTTTTGGGAAAAGGGTCGTGTTTCAAATTCCTAACCAACCATAGTCTGCTTATCATAGGAATGAGTTAAATGCTCCTCTGAACTACCAGATTTGAAGGTACAACTCCAGGAATTGTTAGATAAAGGCTTCATCCGACCAAGTGTCTCACCATGGGGCGCTCCAATATTGTTTGTAAAGAAGAAGGGTGGCAGTATGAGGTTATGCATTGACTACAGAGAATTGAATAAGGTGACTATTAAGAATAAGTACCCCTTGCCTCGATTTGACGATCTGTTTGATCAACTTCAAGGTGCTCAGGTCTTTTCTAAGATTGACCTGCGATCTGGTTATCATCAACTAAAGATCAAGCAGAAGGATGTGGCTAAGACTGCTTTTCGAACCAGGTATAGCCATTATGAATTCTTAGTTATGCCTTTCTGGCTGACAAATGCACTTGCTGCTTTTATGGATTTGAGGAACAGGGTGTTTCAACAATACCTAGATCGATTTGTTGTAGTATTCATAGATGACATATTGATCTACTCAAAGAGTAGGGAAGAGCACGAGGAATATCTGAAGATAGTATTGCAAACCCTGCATGAGCACCAGTTATATGCCAAGGTGAGTAAGTGCGAATTTTGGCTTGCTAGAGTGGCATTCTTAGGCCATGTGATATCCAAAGATGGGATCTCAATGGACCCAAGAAAGGTTGAAGCGGTATTGGGTGGAATCCACCTACAAATGTAATAGAGATTCGAGGCTTCTTGGGACTGGTAGGTTACTATAGGAGATTCATGACGGGGTTTTCGAAGATTGCACTTCCCCTCACCCGTTTGACTCAAAAAGGAGTGAAGTTCGAATGGACCAATGAATGTGAAAGAATCTTTCAAGAGTTGAAGAAGAGGTTAGTATCTGCCCCTATACTTACAATACCTACGGATGAGGGCAACTTTGTCATTTACAGTGACGCTTCAAAGAAAGGGCTAGGTTGTGTGCTAATGCAGAAAGAGAAGGTGATAGCCTACGCATCACGACAATTAAAGCTTCATGAAAAGATTTATCAGACGCATGATCTGGAGTTGGCAGCAGTGGTATTCGCTTTAAAGATCTGGAGACATTACCTATATGGAGGATCATGCCAGATTTATACCAACCACAAAAGCTTGAAATATCTGTTTACTCAGAAAGAGTTAAACTTGAGGCAGAGGAGATGATTGGAATGGATCAAGGATTACGATGTGTCCATTAATTACCATCCTGGAAAAGCAAATGTAGTTGTAGATGCACTAAGCAGGAAGTCAGTAGGCAACTTAGCTGCCTTGATCACTTCTCAGCCTAAGCTACTCAAAGACTTGGAAGAAATGCAGATTGAAATGTGCATCAGTGATAAAAAGGGGAGTGTTCTAGCCTCTCTGGGTGCACAACAGCCATTGTTAGAAAAGATCAAGACCGCGCAGCAACATGACCCGTCTTTGATGAAGATGAAAAGTAAGATGATCAATGGGAAATCTTCAGACTTTCTGCTGCATGACAATGGAGCATTGTGCTTTGGAGATAGATTATGTGTACCTGATGACCCAGCAATTAAGAGGGATATCATGAGAGAAGAACACAATTTCAGCTTTTCGGTACATCTTGGAGGCACAAAGATGTATAGAGACCTGAAAAACTGCTTTTGGTGGAGAAACATGAAGCGACATATTGCTGAGTTTGTGGCTAAGTGCTTGATCTGTCAACAAGTGAAGGCCGAACACCAAAAGCCTAGTGGATTGCTATAGTCATTAGAAGTGCCTGAATGGAAGTGGGATCGAATTTCCATGGATTTCATCATTGGCCTACCGAGGACGGTGAGGAAGAATGATGCGATCTGGGTCATTGTGGACAGACTTACGAAGAGTACACATCTTGTGCCTATTGGATTTAATACTTTGTTAGATAAGTTGGAGAAGTTATACATTAAGGTTGTGATGCGGTTGCATGGCGTGCCTATTGAAATTGTTTCTGACAGAGACCCAAGGTTTGTGTCAAGGTTTTGCGAAAGTCTGCAGAAAGCTTTGGGAACTAACTTGAGTTTGAGTACCGCTTACCACCCTATAACAGATGGGCAGACTGAGAGGACTATTCAGACATTGGAGGACATGCTGTATGCCTGTGTTATAAACTTTGGGGGTAGTTGGGATGACTACATGAGTTTGGTAGAGTTTGCCTATAACAACAACAATCATTCTAGTATTGGGATGGCACCGTATGAAGCCTTGTATGGACGAAGATGCAGAAGTCCGTTGTTCTGGAATGAGGTTGGAAAAAGGAGACTGTTAGGTCGTGAAATTGTACAAGATGCTGAAGAAAAGGTCAACCTGATCAGAGAGAAAATGAAGATAAGTCAAGACAGGCAGAAAAGTTGGGCAGATAAGCATATAAGACCATTGGAGTCTTCAGAAGGTGAACATGTTTACCTAAAGGTATCTCCAACTAAAGGTGTGATGAGGTTTGAAAGAAGGGGAAAGTTAAGTCCGCGCTTTGTAGGACCATTTGAGATTTTGGCAAAAGTTGGAGACGTGGCTTATAAAGTAGCCTTACCACCAGAACTGTCCAGAATACATAACGTATTCCATGTTTTTCAATTGAGGAAGTATATTTTTGACCCTTATCACGTGATACGACACGAACCGTTGCAAGTACAACAAGACCTGACTTATGAAGAACATCCGGTTTGCATAATCGATCGGAAAGAGCAAAAGTTAAGGCATAGAACGATCTCATTTGCCAAGATTCAATGGAGTAATCATGCTCATAGAGAAGCAACATGGGAGACAGAAGAAGAGATGAGAAGCAAATACCCGAAATTATTCGAAAACGAAGGTAAGTTTTGAGGACGAAACTTTTGTTTGAGGGGGTAAGGATGTAATACCCTGTCCAATTAAATTAGACTCGGTATTACAATATTTGAAACTCAGAGTAATTAAATTGAATTACATATTATAATATATTAAAACTCGCTATTATTTCAACCGGGTAAAAATAAGTACAATTGGGTGAGTGGGGAGCAAGGGAAAAAAAAAAAAAGAAAATTTTGAGTGGTGAGCAAGGAAGAGAAAAAATAGGGGGGGTCTATAAATACCCCTAACCCCCAATCACATTTCCTCACCTCTCACCTCTCGACTCTCTCACTCTCCGCTCGGTTTTCTCTCTCTACCACTCTTGACTCTCTGTCCTACTGGATTTAATACTCTGTTAGATAAGTTGGCGAAGTTATAAATTGATGTTGTGATGCGGTTGCATGGCGTGCCAATTGAAATTGTTTCTGACAAAGACCCGATGTTTGTGTCAAGGTTTTGGGAAAGTCTGCAGAAAGCTTTGGGAACAAACCTGAGTTTGAGTACCGCTTACCTCCCTCAAACAGATGGGCAGACTGAGAGGACTATTCAGACATTGGAGAACATGCTGCGTGCCTGTGTTATAGACTTTGGGGGTAGTTGGGATGACTACATGAGTTTGGTAGAGTTTGCCTATAACAACAGCTACCATTCTAGTATTGGGATGGCACTGTATGAAGCCTTGTATGGGCGAAGATGCAGAACTCCGTTGTTCTGGAATGAGGTTGGAGAAAGGAGATTGTTAGGTCCTGAAATTGTACAAGATGCTGAAGAAAAGGTCAAGCTGATCAGAGAGAAAATGAAGATAAGTCAAGATAGGTAGAAAAGTTGGGCAGATAAGCATAGAAGACTATTGGAGTTTTTAGTAGGTGAACCTGTTTACCTAAAGGTATCTCCAACTAAAGATGTGATGAGGTTTGGAAGAAGGGGAAAGTTAATCCGTGCTTTGTATGACCATTTGAGATTTTGGCAAAAGTTGGAGACGTGGCTTATAAAGTAGCCTTACCACCAGAACTGTCCAGAATACATAACATATTCCATGTTTCTCAGTTGAGGAAGTATATTTCTGACCCTTATCACGTGATACGACAGGAGCTGTTGCAAGTATAAGAAGACCTGACTTATGAAGAACATCCGGTTTGCATAGTCGATCGAAAAGAGCAAAAGTTAAGGCATAGAACGATCTCATATGTCAAGATTCAATGGAGTAATCATACTCATAGAGAAGCAACATGGGTGACAGAAGAAGAGATGAGAAGCAAATACCCGGAATTATTCGAAACCGAAGGTAAGTTTCGAGGACGAAACTTTTGTTTGAGGGGGTAAGGATGTAATACCCATTCTAATTAAATTAGACTCGGTATTATCATACATGAAACTCAGAGTAATTAAATTGAATTACGTATTATAATACAATTAAAACCGGTTATTATTTTAACTGGGATAAAAATAAATACAACTGGGTGAGTGGGGAGCAAGGAAAAAAAAAAAAAAAAAAATTTGAGTGGGAAGCAAGGAAGAGAAAAAAAAAAGGGGGTCTATAAATACCCCTGACCCCCAACCTCATTTCCTCACCCCTCACCTCTCGACTCTCTCTCTCTCCTCTCGGTTTTCTCTCTCTACCACTCTCGACTCTCTCTCCTCGCCGGTACAGATCCGGTCACCCCGCCGGCGTCACCACCTCTTTGAAGCTAAATTTGGTTGATTTAAGCTAGTGAAGGTAAGTATATTACTCCCCCTACTTGTTTATAAAATATGAAAATTTGCTTTACTAGGTTTGATATATAAGATTTATATTTGAATAATTTGTTAGTTTGTTAAAATAGGTTCAGGCATATGTACTTGGTTAACTATGTGATTTATACTCTTGTGATTTTAGTTATACTGATTTATACTCTGAGTTGATGTTGAAACATGTGAATTTTGACAAAAACTGTATATGTGGATTTATATGTGAATTTTGGAAGAAATTTCTACTCTTATGATTTATACATGGATTTGACGATTAGATGTGCAAATTTTGAAAGAAGTGGTAGTTTTGATTATGTGGAAGAAATTGTTGTGAAATTGTGATTTGAATTTAAAAGGTTTTCATGAGAAAAGCTTATAGATAACTACATTGATCCTCTGGGGTCTGTCGACGAAAAAAATGTGAAATATGAGATGTGAAAGTCGATCTATGACCCTGCAGCGGGAATAATACCGGCACATAGATCTATGTTCGATCCTATTGGATCTATCGACTTAGAACTGATTCGAATATGTGAAATGTGAACGTCGATCTGTGAACCTGTCGCGGGAATAATACCGGCCGTAGTATTCAATGCGTCTGTAAGTTTTACCAAAGTGCGTTTGCAAGTTGATTTGTGAATAAAAGATATGTGGTACCATAATGTGAATTTTTCTGATGAATTGATTTTTACTGGATTTGATTGGAATTTTATCGATTTTAAATAATAAGCCTGATCCGGGTAGGGAGTGTAATGTACATACTGAGCGTGTTGTTTGCTCACCCAATTCATTTATTTTCCAGATTAGTAACCCATGGCAAGTTCCTGAAGGAAAGAAATGATGAAGCATCTCACTATCTTGAGACTAAGTTTATTTAGCGTAGTTAAATAATAACGGAATTTTGTTGTAGCATATTAGAACTATCTAGGAAGTGGTAATTTTAAGCTTCCGCTCTACTAGTATTAAAACGTTAGTTTGATGTATTTGGGATTATGTTTTATATAAGAACGGTTTATATGATTTTGAGGAATTTTTGATTGGAAATTTTCGGGCTTCGTACTATAATTAGGGGATTCGTTATAGTACGACCGTGTAGGGTCCTTTAACTTACGCCTATTCGGTATTAACGTTTGGGGGCGTTACATAAAGTGGGATCAGAGCCCTGTTTATGAACTTTGAAGAAATTTAAGTGTGAAGGTCTGAACACTAGGTTACGAATTTTGGGAAATTTTATTGAGACCCCTAGGTTATTGAAAAATTTAAGTATTGAAGTGAGAACCTTAGGTTATGAACCTTGGGAAATCTAATTGATAGGATGAGAACTTGGTTTATTAATGTTAAGGAAATATAGTTGACTATTTGAATTAGTAACTTCAACTATATTGGAGTTTAGAAGTTGTTTAACAACTTAGTTCCTTATGTAATTTGAATAAAGGTGAAGGTGAGTGACACGAGCGAAACATTGGCATCCCTGAAAAGAAAAAGAACCCTGATGGGAAAAAGCAGGGTTCCATCCTCATTCGAAGAAGTCTTTAGTGAATCAGAGGAGGATACAGAATAAAAGCACCCTAATGAGAATCGTGTTCCCCTGCAGAACAGAACCACTGCACAAAACTTCCAAAACTCAGGTGACTCCTCCAATCAGTTTGATGTTGCAACAATGCACCAGCTCAAGGTTCATCTTTTGCAACATCAACAACAAGCTCAAGTTGTGCCTCCCCTCACCCGACGCATTGAAGAGACTCCCTTTGAAAGGTTGTCAAAGTTGAGGGCCCTAAAATTTGAAGGAACAGATGACCCTCTAGAAGCTGAAAATGGGATACGAGAAATGGAGACCTTATTTGAGGCCATGTCAATAGCCGATGACCATAAGGTTCGAGCAGCCACCCCTTTTCTTAAGGGGAATGCAGAGTTTTAGTGGACTACAGTCAAGGTGGCATATCAAAATGCTACTGAACCTTTGAGTTGGGAGAAGTTTAAAGAGACCTTCTACATTCAGTTCTCCCCTGAAGCACTCAGAATGACGGGAGAAAATGAATTTTACGAGCTAAGACAAGGAGAGCTGAGGACGGTATTGCAATATGCTAACAAGTTTCATGAATTGGGACGTTTCAGCCCAAGCATCTTGACATCAGAGACAAGTAAAGCAAACAGGTTTGAAAGGGGATTGCTTCGGTGCCTGTCAAGTGTCATCTTTAAGAGATACAAGGAGGTTCTTGAATGTGCTCTGAAGGTCGAAGCAGATCTGAAGTTGGAAGGGCAGGAATATGCTGCCAAGAAAAAGTTGCCAGATGGCAAATTTCAGGGAGGAAAGCCTAACCGGTTTGGTGGCAATGACAAAAGGTATCGTACGAAGAATCCAGAGAGCTCTAACACTGGGTTCAGAAGATGCGAGTACTATGGTGAGGAACATGCTGGCGAATGGTACAAAAGTTAGGGGTGTGCTTCCAGTGTAAGGAGAAAGGACACATAGCCTGTAATCGTCCTCTCAAGAATAGAACCGGGAATGACAGACAAGGACCTCAGGGTAATGCCAGAGTTTTTGCTATGATCCAGAAGGACGAGACTGCTAGTGACCGTGTGGTGACAGGTACCCTTCCTATCAATTCTACGAATGCGCATGTATTATTTGACATCGGGGCCTGGGCCTCCCACTATTTTGTGGCTAAGAAATTTGCCTCTAGGTTGACTTGTGAGCCGAAACTACTAGATGAGCCCTTTTATGTGGCATCCCCATTAGGGTATGATGTGCTTGCTGTGTAAGGACTGTGTGGTTACAATAGGTGACGTGAAGTTAGAGGCAGACCTAGTACTCTTAGATATGGAAGTTTTTGATGTGATTATAGGAATCAATTGATTGTCTTCTTATCACGCCCATTTAGACTGTTTTGGGAAAAGGGTTGTGTTTCAAATTCTTAACCAACCATAGTTTGCTTATCATGGGAACGGGTTAAATCCTCCCATGGGAAGTAAGGACTCTAAGACTTATAATATGATGATTTCAGCCCTAAATGCAAGAAGGTCCCTGAGGAAGGGATGTCGAGGATTCCTTTGCCACATATTTGAAAGTAGAAGGGACGACGTGAAGTTGGATGGTATTCCCATTGTTTGGGAATTTCCTGATGTCTTTCCAGAAGACTTGCACGGTTTAACTCCAAGTAGGGAAACCGAGTTTGAAATTGATCTAGTACCTGGTAGTGGACCCATATCCAAAGCTCCTTATTGAAAGGTTCCCTCTGTACTACAAGAATTGAAGGTACAACTCCAGGAATTGTTAGATAAAGGCTTCATCCGACCAAGTGTCTCGCCATGGGGTGCTCCAGTATTGTCCGTAAAGAAGAAGGATGGCAGTATGAGGTTGTGCATTGACAACAGAGAATTGTATAAGGTGACTATTAAGAATAAGTACCCCTTGTCTCGAATTGATGATTTGTTTGATCAACTTCAAGGTGCTAAGGTCTTTTCTAAGATTGACCTACGATCTGGTTATCATCAACTAAAGATGAAGCAGAAGGATGTGGCTAAGACAGCTTTTCGAACCAGGTATGGCCATTATGAATTCTTAGTTATGCCTTATGGGCTGACAAAACACCTACTGCTTTTATGGATTTAATGAGTAGTGTGTTTCGACAGTACTTAGATTGATTTGTTGTCGTATTCATAGATGACATATTGATCTACTCTAAGAGTAGGGAAGAGCACGAGGAACATCTGAAGATAGTATTGCAAACCTTCCATGAGCACTGGTTATATGCCAAGCTGAGTAAGTGTGAATTTTGGCTTACTAGAGTGGCACTCTTAGGCCATGTGATATCCAAAGATGGGATCTCAGTGGACCCAAGAAAGGTTGAAGCGGTATTGGGATGGAATCCACCTACAAATGTAACAGAGAGTCGAAGCTTCTTGGGACTGGCAGGTTACTATAGAAGATTCATTAAGGGGTTTTCGCAGATTGCACTTCCCCTCACCCGTTTGACTCAAAAAGGAGTGAAGTTCGAATGGACCAATGAATGTGAAAGAAGCTTTCAAGAGTTGAAGGAGAGGTTAGTATCCGCCCCTGTAATTGCAATACCTACGGATGAGGGCAGCTTTGTCATTTACAGTGACGCTTCAAAGGAAGGGCTAGGTTGTGTGCTAATGCAGAATGAGAAGGTGATAGCCTACGCGTCCCAACAATTAAAGCTTCATGAAAAGAATTATCCAATGCATGAGCTGGAGTTGGCAGCAGTGGTATTCGCTTTGAAGATCTGGAGACATTACCAGGATGGAGGATCTTGCCAGACTTATACCGACCACAAAAGCTTGAAGTATCTATTTACTCAGAAAGAGTTGAACTTGTGGTAGAGGAGATGGGTAGAATGGATCAAGGATTATGATGTGACCATTAATTACCATCCTAGAAATGCAAATGTAGTTGCAGATGCACTAAGCAGGAAGTCAGTAGGCAACTTAGCTGCCTTGATCCCTTCTCAGCCTAAGCTACTCAGAGACTTGGAAGAAATGCAGATTGAAGTGTGCATCAGAGATAAAAAGGGGAGTGCTCTAGCCAATCTTGGTGCACAACTGCCATTGTTAGAAAAGATCAAGACCACTTAGCAACATGACCCATTTTTTATAAAGATGAAAAGTAAGATGACCAATGGGGAATCTTCAGACTTTCTGCAGCATGAGAATGGAGCATTGTGCTTTAGAGATAGATTATGTGTACCTGATGACCCTGCAATTTAGAGGGATATCATGAGAGAAGCACACAGTTCCTGCTTTTTGGTACATCCTGGAGGCACAAAGATGTATAGAGACCTAAAAAACTGCTTTTGGTGGAGAGACATGAAGCGAGATATTGCTGAGCTTATGGCTAAGTGCTTGATCTATCAACAAGTGAAGGCTGAACACCAAAAGCCTGGTGGATTGCTACAGTCATTAGAAGTGCCTGAATGGAAGTGAGATCGAATTTCCATGGATTTTGTCGTTGGCCTACCGAGGACGGTGAGGAAGAATGATGCGATCTGGGTCATTGTGGATAGACTTACGAAGAGAGCACATTTTCTTCCTATTTGGTTTAATACTCTGTTAGATAAGTTGGCAAAGTTATACATTGATGTTGTGATGCGGTTGCATGGCGTGCCAACTGAAATTGTTTCTGACAGAGACCCGAGGTTTGTGTCAAGGTTTTAGGAAAGTCTGCAGAAAGCTTTGGGAACTAACCTGAGTTTGTGTACCGCTTACCACCCTATAACAAATGGGCAGACTGAGAGGACTATTCCGACATTGGAGGAGATGCTGCGTGCCTGTGTTATAGACTTTGGGGGTAGTTGGGATGACTACATAAGTTTGGTAGAGTTTGCCTATAACAACAACTACCATTCTAGTATTGGGATGGCACTGTATGAAGCCTTGTATGGGCGAAGATGCAGAACTCCGTTGTTCTGGAATGAGGTTGGAGAAAGGAGATTGTTAGGTCCTGAAATTGTACAAGATGCTGAAGAACAGGTCAAGCTGATCAGAGAGAAAATGAAGATAAGTCAAGACAGGCAGAAAAGTTGGGCAGATAAGCATAGAAGACTATTGGCGTTTTCAGTAGGTGAACCTGTTTACCTAAAGGTATCTCCAACTAACGGTGTGATGAGGTTTGGAAGAAGGGGAAAGTTAAGTCCGCGCTTTGTAGGACCATTTGAGATTTTGGCAAAAGTTGGAGACGTGGCTTATAAAGTAGCCTTACCACCAGTCTTGTCCAGAATACATAATGTATTCCATGTTTCTCAATTAAGGAAGTATATTTCTGACCTTATCATGTGATACGACACAAACAGTTGCAAGTACAAGAAGACCTGACTTATGAAGAACATCCGGTTTGCATAATCGATCGGAAAGAGCAAAAGTTAAGGCATAGAACGATCTCATATGTCAAGATTCAATGGAGTAATCATAATGGAGTAATCATACTCATAGAGAAGCAACATGGGAGACAGAAGAAGAGATGAGAAGCAATTACCCGAAATTATTCGAAAACGAAGAAAAGTTTCGAGGACAAAACTTTTGTTTGAGGGGGTAAGGATGTAATACCAAGTCCAATTAAATTGGACTCGGTATTACAATAGATGAAACTCAGAGTAATTAAATTGAATTACACATTATAATACATTAAAACTCGCTATTATTTCAACCGGGTAAAAATAAGTACAATCGGGTGAGTGGGGAACAAAGAAAAAAAAAAAGAAAATTTTGAGTGGTGAGCAAGGAAGACAAATACCCCTAACCCCCAATCACATTTGCTCACGTCTCACCTTCCAACTCTTTCTCTCTCCTCTTGGTTTTCTCTCTCTACCACTCTTGACTCTCTCTCCTCGCTGATGCAGATCCGGTCACTCCGCTGACGTCACCACCTCTTAGAAGCTAAATTTGTTGGATTTAAGCTAGTGAAGTTAAGTCTATTACTCCCCCTACTTGTTTATAAACTATGAAAATATGCTTTACAGGGTTTGATATATAAAACTTATATTTGAATAATTTGTTAGTTTGTTAAAATAGGTTCAGGCATCTATGCTTGGTTAACTATGTGATTTCTACTCTTGTGATTTGAGTTATACGGATTTATACGCGGAGTTGATGTTGAAATATGTGAGTTTTGACAAAAATTGTATATGTTGATTTATACGTGAATTTTGGAAGAAATTTCTACTCTTATGATTTATACATGGATTTGACGATTAGATGTGTAAATTCTGAAAGAATTGGTAGTTTTGAATATGTGAAAGAAATTGTTTTGAACTTGTGACTTGAATTTTAAAGGTTTTCATGAGAAAAGCTTCAAGATAACTACGTAGACCCTCCGGGATCTGTCGACGAAAGAAATGTGAAATATGAAATGTGAAAGTCGATCTGTGACCCTAGCGTGGGAATAATACCGCCACATAGATCTATGTTCGATCCTATTGGATATGTCGACTTAGAACCCGTTCGAATATGTGAAATGTGAACGTCGATCTGTGACCCTGTCGCGGGAATAATACCGGTTGTAGTATTCGATGCGTCTGTAAGTTTTGCCAAAGTGCGTTTGCAAGTTGATTTGTAAATAAAAGATATGTGCTACCATAACGTGAATTTTTTTGATGAATTAATTTTTACTAGATTTGATTGTAATTTTATCTATTTTAAATACTATGCCTGATCCGGGAAGGGAGTGTAATGTACTTACTGAGCGTGTTGTTTTCTCACCCAATTCATTTATTTTCCAGATTAGTAACCCATTACAAGTTCCTGAAGGAAGGAAATGATGAAGCGTGTTACTATCTCGAGACTTAGTTTATTTGGCATAGTTAAATAATAAATGAATTTTGTTGTAGCATATTAGAACTATCTAGGATGTTGTAATTTTAAGCTTCCGCTCTACTAGTATTAAAAAATTAGTTTGATGTATTTGAGATTATGTTTTATATAAGAACGGTTATATGATTTTGAGGAATTTTTGATTGGAAGTTTTCGGGCTTCGTACTATAATAAGGGGATTCGTTATAGTACGGCCATGTAGTGTCCTTTAACTTAAGCCTATTCGGTATTAACATTTGGGGGCGTTACAGTGGCATCCATCCACTATACCGTTGGACTGGCAACGGAGGCCGTGAAAATCCTAGAAATTCGCTCCCACTTGATATTCTGAGTTAGTGAACTTTCTAATTGCTTTAGCAGACAAAATAGAGCAAGAAATCCACCTAACCATTCCCCAATGTATGCAATGATTATCAAACTAATCTACCTGCTACTCTTTAGCGGCAGAACCGTATCGAGTTATCAAATATGTGAGAACTATTCTCAATTAGTATGTTTTTTAAGCATAATTAACTCACCATTCTGCCTTGGCCTCTAAGATAATATCACAGCGCTTCCGAGGAGTCCAATATAATATCCTAGTCTAGTGTATACCCTTACCAGGACTTTGGTACAAGTCCACCAGATACTCCATGGCAGCGTGGCCGCACCTATTTTCTTGTACTTCAATCCATCTTGAAGAAGTCTAACCCTGTACACCGCAGATAAAACGCCTTCCTCAGGGAGTAACGCTTATCCAGTGTACGATTAGACTGGCAATGGATGTTGTGAGCACTCAACTCCTTAAATGGTGGATCTTTATTTTAGTCTTGATTATCCCATAATCATTATTAGAATCATATTCTAAATTTTATTTAACTATTAAATAATTTCTAACCGCATTAGTTTGCCTTAATTATCCTACATATTTAACTCTAATCTTATTAGGCTTTATACAAAATATTTTTCTTTCCAAATAATTCAACAATTGAGTGTCTAATCCTATTAGATCTATTTGGAAATACTACCACTTAAGAAAATTAAATATAGCATATGGTCGGCATAATTAGGCTTTAAAACACATTTGGAGTGATTATCATATAATCTACACTAGAATCACTTTCTAAAATTAAATTAAATACAACAACAATCCCAGTGCCTTAAGGGCTCCCGCAAAAGCGGGTCGCGGGGGGGGGGGGGGGGGGCGGCCGGTAGATGTATGCAGCCTTCCCCCTTCAGGGTGTCAACTTGAAGAGAGGCTGTTTCCGAGGACCCCCAACCTGAGAGGTAAGTCTTCATCGCCTCATGGGGACCTGTGAGCAATGAGCAGTGAGCACTAGGTCATGAAAGCAAAAGAGTAAGCCATAGCATAAAAATGCCCTAGAGGAGACTACGAGGCACAAACTTCCCTAGAAGGCAGCTAGTATAAGCAACTATGCTAAGTAAACAAATAAACATATAAACAAATAAGCAAATAGGCCGATAGGAGACAGATAGGCATATAGGTAGATAGGTACAGCCTAATAAACCTATACACCTATGAACACATAAATAACAGAATAAGTAGCAGTGTGAGACCGCTACCTCTGCTACTCCTATGCTAGTCCTCCCTCGAGCCCTAGCTCTATCTAGGGCCATCTCCTTCCGTTGGTTTAGGTGGGTGAGGTCCTGCCATATGACTGTAGTCCTTCCTCCTTTGGCCTGTTTCATCCTCTTCTTCCTAGTGTGGTATGAAGCTGATTGAGATACCTAACTGGAGCAGTGGATGGTCACCTCCTGGCGTGCCTAAACCACTTCAAATACAGCTTCTTCAAATTTATATTCTTTCTTCTATCGAGGCCACGCCCCACTATGCCACATACCACATCCCTCATTGCCGCCCCTGGGACCGCAAGTCCATATGTCTAAGCTGTGGAGTAGGCATATCGTAGAGTCGTGGCACTAGATCGAGATTACAAGTGGACAGATGCTCCTACACCGCTACGTCGGGCGCCTATCCTAGTCCTCCACACAGCTCTGTCTAGAGCCATCTCATCATTTAGGTTGAGATAGGTAAGATCCCGTCGTATTGTCTCCATCCAGCTCTTCTTTGGCCGTCCTCTCCCTCTCTTCCCATCTGCTATGTGGAGTTGTTCACATCTTCAGACAGGTGCAGTGGTGGGTCTCTTTCTAATATGCCCAAACCACCGCAGACGTTGCTCCCTCAACTTATCTTCTATTGGGGCGACACCCAGTTTACTTCTCATGACCCCATTTCAGATCCTGTCCCTCCTTGTGTGTCCGCACATCCACCTTAGCATTCTCATCTCCACCACCCTCATCTTTTGAGTGTGGTGACACTTTACAGGCCGCACTCTGCCCCGTAGGACATAGCTGGCCTTACTACCGTCTTATAGTATTTACCCTTAAGTTTTAGCGAGAATTTCCTATCACACAGTATAGCCGTTGCCTTTCTCCATTTGTGCCAACCCACTTTAATCCTGTTGCTGACATCTGTGTCCACTTCGCCATTATTCTGCACCATGGAACCCAGGTATTTAAAGCATGCTTTCTGAGGTATGTGCTCTGTTCCAATCCATACAACTTCTGCGCTTGGCGTGGTAGAGGTGCTGAACTTAAGTTCCATAAATTCCGTCTTAGATCTACTGAGCCTTAGACCCTTTGATTCTAGGGCCAACCTCCAAAGTTCTAGTTTTTCATTCACCTCCACTCTAGATTCACCCACTAGGACTATGTCGTCCGCAAAAAGCATGCACCAAGGTACATCCCCTTGGGCGTGCCTAGTGAGCCCGTCCATCACCAAAATGAACAGAAAGGGACTCAAGGCTGATTCTTGGTGTACTCCTACAGTAATGGGAAAAGCGTCTGTCTCCCCTTCCATAGTGAGCACACTAGTTTGAGCATCTTCTTACATGTCCTAGATGACTTGTATGTAGGACTCCTGGATGCATTTCCTCTCCAGGACCCACCATAGGACTTCTCTCGGCACTCTATCATATGCCTTCTCTAAATCGATGAAAACCATATGAAGGTCCTTCTGTCCATCTCTGTAGTACTTTATGGACCTCCTCAGGAGATGGATGGCTTCTGTTGTTGATCTACCTGGCATAAATCCAAATTGGTTCTCTGAGACTCCTGCTTGGGGGCGAAGCCTTCCTTCTATGACCCGCTCCCATAGTTTCAGGGAGTGGCTCATTAGTTTGATTCCTCTGTATTTGACACAACATTAATTCTAAAATTAAATTAAATGATAACAAAAATAATTCTTATTATTATAAGAAATCAATACTAACAGCTACGCTATCCCAAAAAAAAAAATTTAATTAATTTTTGTTAAAATCCAAATCAACGTCAAAAAAATTCAAATTTTTTTTTTATATATTATAAAAATATTGATTCGAATCTCATTAGGTCAATAGTCTTACCTGATTTTTCAATCTTATCAATTATGTAAAATCATATCATACATATCAAAAATACAGTTTTTGAAAGTCATTCTTTTACAGATCTAAACTAACCCTTTAATTCAATCGTAGTTCCTATTAAAATTGTATTGACAAGTACAATTGCTAATAAACTACATTTAATAACTCATTTAGCTTTTTCCTTTCTTGTAATAAAATTTCTATTTTATATATCCACAAATATATTTATTTTGATTTAATATGCGTATATTATGAATGTAATCAAAACCTGGCTCTGATACCAGTTGTTGGGATAATGCAATGGAACAATTTAAAATTTTTAAGTTTAAACTTAGAGGTCATTAACTAGCATAATAAATACTCAAAATAAATAGAAAAGCGAAAACTAAAAGAAAAGGAAAGAAGAACACCTAGATGTAGACCACAGTGTCGCTCCAAGAAATAACTGAGACCACGAGGCTTTCTATGCAATCTGCTCTGAACACTCAGACTGTGGGCTCCAAAAAATATTGAATTAGAGGAAAATTTTCAAAGGAAATTTCTCCTCTTTTAATTCTCTAAAAGTCAATAATCTCCAAAAATTATAAAATTAATTGATTCTAAACCTTAATCCCATGACCCCTATTTATCGTAGGGTACTGGACTGAAACCATAAATTTTTGATGTGGGATACTAAAAATTGCATAAAAAACAGCGTCGTTTAAATTAAAGCAAAATGGCCACCTACAACGTGCCACGTGGCATATTCTGGTAGTTCCATACCTCAAGGTGCTGATCGATGGCGTGGGGCATCCTAGAGAGTGTCACGTGGCACGCTCTGATTGGCCTGTGCCGAAGGTGCGGATCACACCCTTGTGGGACTCCCAGCACGCATCCATTCCACACGACACGGATCACGACCTGATTTCTTCTTTTTTTTTTATTTCCCGCATGTTAAAATTTATCTTCTGAATTTTATTTTAACAAAACTATTTTATTTTTAAATTTTAATTTTATTCATCAAATGAATACTATTACCAAATTTGGATTTACTCATCATATGAATATAGAATTCATCTCATGAATCCTTTCAACATTTTTCTGATAGTGTAAAAATAGAGGCTTGCATAGGGACATCGGGGATAATTTAAATCTAGCTATAAATAGGTCAATCATCTCATGATAAAATTTAATTACTATTTAGCAGGACTTAGTTCCCCTAAATAAATCATATTGCACTCTAGAACTAAACTTATTTATTCAATAATTCCGAATATGTAATAAATGAGTGCTCAACCCCTCTATTAGATATCCATGAGAAGTAATTATTAAAACTACCATAATTATACTTCTCACCGCTTCTTCTTTAGCTCTCGACTCACCCTTTTTCGAATAATTCTGTGATACAAGAACATATTCTTCATTTCAATTCTAGTGACGAATACTAGGAATACTTTGGCCAAAAATTCCAAATTTTCTAAACACTTGCAAATCTATGTATGGGACATTTGTATCTCATAAAGACTATAGACTCCGCGTTGACTCTTTTATTCTCACTAGATTTCATGCAGTCACTCAACATATGTAGACTATTGGTCACTTTACAGGACCTCACTTTGGATACATTAAAGTGACGAACACTACGTGCACGAGTTCAAGATAATCTCAGGATTTAGAGTTATTGCCTAATCACAAAGAACTATTTATTTCTTATAGATGTTAAGAAATAAATAATTCTGATGGTGCAACTCAATGTTCTAATCTTATTGACAAACACTAACATGATACTTCTTGATCCCTATCCACATGACCTAGACAAGCCAGGTGACTACCAAATCTATTTCTTGGTGGTAAGATTCTGGAGAAATAGTTCATGTGTGCACTAAGGAGGAGCAGTTTAAGACCTATGAAGAAGTGGCAAATCATAAGGTGTTGATGGGAAACCACAATCCAGTGAAGGTTATTGGATATGGCACCGTGAAGTTAAAGTTTGCTTCTAGAAAGAAGCTTAGAATGATCTCTATGTTCCTAAAATTAGGAAGAATCTAGTGTTTGCGGGTTTGTTGTGTAAGAATGGCTTTAAGATTGTACTTGAGTCTGACAAGGTTATATTATCCAATAACAGTTACTTTGTTGGGAAGGTTTATTCTTATGTGGGTATGTTCAAACTTAATGTGGATGGTATTAATGAAATGAATGTTGTTTCTACTTACTTTATGGATTCTTCTTCATCTATGCGGCATGCTAGGTTTTTTCTTTCTTTCTTTCTTTCTTTTTTTTCTTTTTTTTTTTTTTTTTTTGGGAGCACACCATGCTAGGTTAGCACACTTAAACTTTAGGCATTATGCACAAGCATGGTTAAATTTAGTCAAAGATAACATAAGGATAAGTGTGAAATCTACATCAAAGCAAAGTTTTCAAAGAGGCCTTTTCTGAAAGTGGAAAGAAATACACAAATTCTAGATTTAGTGCATTTAGATATATGTGAATTCAATGGTAGGCTCTCACTAGAGGTGGAAAGCATTACTTTGTAAAGGTTATAATCGATTTTGCTCGAGATATACTTATGTATATCTTATAAGAAATAAAGATGAGGCATTCAGTATGTTTAAACGTTACAAAGTCGAACAAGAGAATCAAAAAGAAAGAAAGATTAAAATTATCCATAGTGATTGAGGGGGAGAGTATTTTCCCACTGATTTTGATACAATGTGTGAAGAACGTGGTACAATACATCAGAAATACGCTTCTTATACTCCTCAACTGAATGGTTTGGCTAAAAGAAAAAATCATACCTTGAAGGATATGGTTAGTAATGGTCCTTAATGCCAAATGGCCACTAAATCTGTGGGGGGAAGCTCTTCTTGCTACTTGTCATATTTATAATCGAATTCCTTCTAGACAAAGGAAACCATCTCCATATGAAGGATGGAATGGAAGAAAACCTAAGCTGGATTATCTTAGAGCGTGGGGGTGTTTAGCCTTTTATTGAGTACCTAATCATAAGAGGACTAAATTTGGTCCTAGAGCTATAAACAATGTGTTTGTGGGATATGCTCAAAATTCTAAGGCATATAGACTTCTTAACCTTGACTCAAATGTCCTTGTTGAGTCTAGGAATGTTGAATTTATTGAAGATAATTTTTTTTATGATAAGAGTATTGAGCACACTCTAAACACTAAGAGCCTACAAACACCTCCATTACAAGAGGATATTCCCGAAAGTTTCTAATGCGAATGCAAATAAAAGAAGTGTAGAAAATGTTCAACTAGTAAGGTTATTGTATGGTTTCAAACAAGTGCCTAAGCAGTGGCATGCAAAGTTTGATGCCATAATTCTTTCTAATGGTTTCACCCATAACAATTTTGATAAGTGCATCTATTCTAAGTATACTGAAAATTATGGGGTTATCATTTATCTATATATGGATGACCTACTAATATATGGCACTAACATGAAAAATATTTAGGAGACCAAGAAGTATCTATCTTTAGAATTCAAGATGAAAGATATGAATGAAGCGGATACTATCAGGTATAAAGGTGAAGAGACATAATGGAGGTTATGCTCTTAGTCAATCTCATTATATTGCTAAAATTTTAGAGAAGTTTAATCATCTTGGAATTAAAAGAAGCAAACACCCCCTAATGACTCTAGTGTCAAACTTGTTGAAAATTTTGGTAGAACAGTTGCACAACTTGAACATGACAGTGCCATTGCAAGTCCCATGTATGCGATGTATGACACAAGACCAAATATTGCATTTGTTATGTGCAAATTGTCAAGGTTCACAAGTAATCCTATTATTTCTCATTGGTAGGGAATAAATAGAATGCTTGGATAACTAAAGAAGATCAGTGACTTAGGAATCTTTTATGGGGATTATCCAACAGCACTAGAAGGTTACACTGACGTAAGTTAGATCACAAGTGCTGGTGACAACAAATCCACTTCAGGTTGGATCTTGGGGTGGTATAAGTTGGGCATCTAAGAAACAAAATTCCATCTCTCATTCAACAATGGAGGATGATTTTATAGCCTTAGCAGTCGCAGGCAAGGAAGCAGAGTGGCTAAGGAATTTGTTATTTGAGATAAAATTGTGGCCACAACAAATGCCACCAATCTCCTTACATTGTGATAATGAAGCCACCATGTCTAGAGCCTACAATAAGGTTTATAATGGAAAATCTAGACATATTAGTTTAAGACATGAGTATATCAGACAACTCATACTGGATATGCAATCACTATCACTTATGTTAGGTCAAGCAACAATCTAGCAGATCCATTGACTAAGGGTTTGTCAAGGGATGCAGTAAGAGATACTACTACTAGAATGAGCTTGAAAACCTTTTCAATATAGTCACCGGTAATGGTAACTCTACCTTGTCTTAGAAACAACTAGTTCTAAGGTTTAAAGAGTAATAACAAATTTTTGTTTGTTACTAAACACACCAAGAAGAAGGATTTAATGATAGGTTGCCACTGTATAGAGGATGAGTTTCACTTTCAATGGAATTTACGTTGGTTGTGTCAAGAGTAGCAAGGACTTTTAAGGAATTCCACCCATATGAATGTAGGAGTAGTGCCACTTCTAGTAAGAGTTTTAAGGGTTGACTCTTGTAAATATTCATGAAACGAGGATGAGCACATGGCCACATTGGTGCTAAAGCGTTTTAAAACTCTCATAGAGAATGGACACGATTTCGTAAGTGATATTTCTAGTTCTAATATAAGGAGCACATGATTAAGTTGTGAATTCTTAGGGATGGCAATGGGGCAGGTTAAACCCATTACACATGACTACCTGCCCCGTTTGGGGTGGGTATGGGTATAAGTGAAGCCGGTAGCGGGCATAGATTAGGTGTACCCGCCCCATACCTGCCACGGGGTATGCCGCAAGTATGGATACAGTGTTGTGTCTATCCCACCCCACCCCAGACCCACCCCACCCCATACCCGTCCCACCCTACATTAGGGGTGAGCATGGGTCGGATACCCTATCGGAAATGCATTTCGATTCGGGTATCCAAAACACTAAAAGTTTCAAAATCATTACCCATAATGTGATCTAAAAAGTTGGGTACCCAGATCAATCGGATACCCTAAAAGATCAGGTCGGATCACATCGGGTAGGGTACCTGCCTGTTTAATTAAAATTTCTTATAAACTATTTTATGAAAGACACAAACAACTATCTACATTAAGTCGTTTGGGACTATATTATAAAATTATTATAACAACATTCCATTTAATCTTTGTAATTTAAAATTTTTATAAAAAAAAAATCATGCACATAATTGTCATACTTTGATGGTAACAAAATTATTAACAATCTTAAATGGCTATAACACATTAATCAAAGCTTCACAAATGTGTGAAAGTTCAAGGATTATATACAGAGAAATATAGCATAACTAAAATAAAGTACGATATTCTTCTAATTTACAATTATTGATTCATTAGTCTTTATTTTCTGTTATAGATGGCTGAAACTTTAAAAATTTTTAATATCAAAATAATGTAAACTTAGTTGAAAGAAGAAAAGAAAAAATACATAACTTGAAAAATGTTCGTTGGGATTTAAAATTAAACATGCAACCTTAATGTTTAGTGAAGATAGCATAATTAATATTCTAAATAAATTTAATTTTTTATTTAGGATAATATATATAAAATTAATATCGGTACCCGAAAATTTTCCGAAATGATACCCCTAACCAAACCGGTATCCATAGTTCAACGGGTCGGATATACCCTAACTGGATATTTTCGGGTCGGTTACACTAATTTTTCGGATCGGTTTCGGTTCGATTTTTCAGGTTTTCGGGTTTTCAGGTACTTTTCCCCACCTCGACCCTACATTATACCCACTATACCTGCTCTATTTTATATCTAATTAACTTTCAAATTAAAAAAATACATGCTTAAATTCAATTACCTGAATTATTTATCATTGCTATAAAAAAAATTGAATTTTTAGAAATCGTATTACCAAAGAGGGCACCCACACGCCCTCACCGGATCCCATTAGAACTCCGAAGTTAAGCGTGCTTCGGCGAGAGTAGTACCATGATGGGTGATCTCCTGGAAAGTCCTCACCCTCAGGTTAGGGGTACTGGAAAACAGCCTCTCTTCAGGTTAACACCCTGAAGGGGGAAGGCTGCGTACATTTGCCCCCCCCCCCCCCCCCCTCCCCAGACCCTGCGTAGGCGGGAGCCCTTGAGGCACTGGGTATGTTCCTTTATTATGACGGGTAATGGATACTTGTTGGATATCCATAGGTATGGGTATGAGTTTGTACTGCCGGGGCAAGTATGGGTATCCACTTCATACCTTTGACGGGTAGTGAGGCAGGTATGGATATGGATTTGGTTAGCTAGTACAGATATAAAGGAGGTACCCCTCTTACCTGCCCCACCCCATTTCCGTCCCTATGACCTCCTTGTACTTCATTGGGACTTTGAAAGATTTACACTAACTGAAGGTTTAAATCGAACTATACCTTCTTGGATGTGCAATTATGTCAATGGAGATCAACTCTACATCGTTACAAACTAGTGCGGAATTGTTGATAGTTTGTATTTTAAAGTAGTGTGTAATGGTTTGGAAATACATCCTATATCAAAAAAGAAGAGGAAAAGACACCACTTTATAAGTGTACCTCTCGTATGGGCTATTAGATTACTAGGCTCATTATGGGCTTAAGAATTCTTGTTGCTCTTCGTGGGCTAGGGGAACTTTGAAACCGCTCACGCCCATGCTCATGAACTTGTGCTACGCTAATGGAGCATTTGGCAGCTTATTATGCGGCACTTGGCGCTTAATGCACTTGTGCGCAGTGCGAGTGCAGGTGACTTAGTATGGTCTACACCACACTGAATAATAACTGAATTAATTACATTGAATAATTTGAGATTTGATTAATTATTAAATATAGTTAATTTCGTTATATACAGTTGTGGACTTGCAAATGAATTAAATTCACTTACATTAAAGCTTCTATATATACTGTTATTCTTCCCAACATTGTCATTAAGTTTTCTGTGTAATTTCTTCATCCATTCTCCTTCATTCTGAAGAAACTGTAGGGGATTTTCTGGTTGTTATTCTCCACAAAATTTAAAATGCTTACTGTATCATGGGAGCATACTTACTTAATCTGAGAACAATCTTTGTGTAGAAGGTTAAAAAAAAAAATGAAAAAAAGGAACATACCCAGTGCCTCAAGGGCTCCCGCCTACGCAGGGTCTGAGGGGGCGGATGTAGGCAGCCTTCCCCCTTCAGGGTGTTAACCTGAAGAGAGGATGTTTTCCAGTGCCCCCAACTTGAGGGTGAGGACATCCAAGAAGGTCATCCATCCTAGTACTACTCTCGTCTAAGCACGCTTAACTTCGGAGTTCTAATGGGATCCGGTGACGGCGTGTTGGTGCCCTCTTTGGTTTTGTGTAGAAGGTAAATAATATCTAAAATGCAGTGTTTAGACATGTCTTAAACCTTAGAAACTTCCCCCAAATCATAATTAGCCATATCCAATTCTCAACATTGAACCTTTATAATCCAGCTTGTATTTCGAGCTCATTAAGCACCTCACCAACGGACTTGTTGAGTAAGGCGATTGGTGAGCACGAGGAGTTGGCGTGAAGGAAGTCATCTTATATTAGGAGTTTATCCTTCTAGAAGGCTAGCTTTTATTCAATTTTAGATTAAGTATTTAGCCTGTTTTCTTATTAGTTGGTAGAGATTGAGCCTATTAGAATTATCTTTAGAGTTTGATTGGGTTTGTATTTTCTTTTTGATTTCAAACGCCACAAGGATTCTAGTTTTATATATAAGGGCAATTAGCCCAGTTTCTTTTCAGTTTTTCGCTTGATTTCAATTTAATATAATATTGTGTTATCTAGAGCCTAGAGATTTCTAAGATTGGGGATTTTTTTCACTTTTAATTTCTTAGCTCTTGCAAAAGAATTAAATGAAGGTAGTTGAATCCTTCCATCTTCATCAGGTTATCTTTGACGTTGCCTTAGTTGGTATTAGAGCTCAAAATGTTTCCGCCATGGTCTATGGGAAATAGAGGTACACCATCGTTAAAGACATATATGAGAGAGACCTTCAATACTATATGAATAGGAGGTTTAAGGAGAGGGATGCCAGATTCTGGTGTATGGAGCTAAGACTGGAGCAAATGGGCACAATGCTCAACTAGGCGGCTCAGCCTTAACAACCATAAAATGTGGGAGGAGAGGAAGGAATTTTTCAACAATCCTTGTGACAGGAATGGCACCCGAGGGTAAAACCCTAGGAGGGAGAGTTGACTTTAGGTATGTCCAAATACTTATAAGATAGACCATGGGAATCCAGTCTTCGGATTGAAGTTTTGGAATTTCGGGGAAGGAGTTAATGCAAGGAGTTCATAGACTAGCTGGCATCATTGGAGTAGGTGCTTGAATTCAAGGTGGTTTCAGAGCACAAGTAGGCTCCTTTGGTGGCTACCACATTGATGGGTAGAGCTATCAACTAGTGTTTGTATTTAAAACACACAAGGCTTGAACTGGAAAAGGCAAAGATTGAAACTTGGGAAAAAAAGATGAAGAAGCATTTGGATAATTCCTTCCTCCCCCTTAATCAAGCCAGGCTCATGTATCAGTAGCTCTGGAATTTACGTCAGGGATCACAAACTGTTAAGATTATATGACCGAATCTCGTGCCTTAGTGGCAAGGAATGACTTGACAGAATCTAATGAATAGGTGGATAGATATATCAGCAGGGTGAGGGAGTTGATGTAAGTCGTGTTGAACATGTTTGATATCTTTTAAGTCTAGAAGGCAATTTAGAAAGCCTTAGAAGTGGAGAAATATCCAAGACGGCGCCAGACGAACAATGCTTGGAGTGGTCAAGATGGTGGGTGCGATTCTAATCTTGTGAGACCCCCAATCAATATGGGTTCACAGGGACAAGTAGGAAGTAAGTTGTAGCAAATCTCAACAGGCCGAGTAATTAGTATCAGACTAGCAGTTCAAGGACCCGTTGCTTTAATAATGACATGTTGGATCACTATGCAGCCGAGTGTCCTAAAGAAGACAAACCTAGCCAGGGGTTGTTCATTGAAGGTCTAAACACCAAAGATGATTAGATACTTGTAGAATAAGCCCATGCGGAGTTAGAATCAAATGGCAAAATGGAGGTCACCAGTGACGAAGGCCACCTACTAGTAGACAGCCGAGGCTCCCAGGTGGCTTCTAAATAACATTTTCTTGAAAATTTGCACTATCGGTGGAAAGGTTTGCCGCCTAGTTATTGACTCTAGAGATTGCGTCAACATCATCTCAGCGGAAACAGTCCGAAAATTGGGACTAAGGATGGAGGAGCACCAAAACCCATGTAAGCTTTCTTGGCTCAAGAAAGGGAATCACGTAACAATTTCCAAATGATGCATACTAAAAATTTCTATTAGGGTGAGATATTGGGATGGGATGTGGTTACTATGGATGTGTGCGATTTGATACTTGGGCACCCATGGCAATATGACAGAGGTGCCACCCATGACCGACTTTGTAACACCTATAGTTTCGTATTTGAGGGCACGAAGATAGTCTTGTTGCCTTGGAAGGATGAGGCTTCACATTCAGCATTAGCTAACAACCAAAGTCTTCAAACTAGATTTATGTTCGCTAAAGAAGCTAACGAGAACAAGATAGCACATGTGATGTTCGGGATGATGTGTTTGGCGAAACAAGGAGAGGTACCAATGAATTTAGAAACTTGTTAGAAGAATTCGTTGGCGCATTCCTAGAGGAGTTTTCGAATTCGTTGCCGCCGATGAGGGATATCCAGCACTGGATAGATCTTATGCCGGGTGTCGCGTTAGCTTATAGATAGAGGTGGCAAAGACAACCCGACCCGCTATACCGACCCGAAAAATTAATGACCCGACCTAATTTGACGCGAAGAGCCGATGTAAATAACATGACCCAAACTTAGAATGACTCAACCTGAGACTCACCCGACCCAGCCTTAATCCAAGCTGAAAAGGCCTGATAAGAATACTGACCCAACTTGACCCACCGATGACCCGATATAACTTGACCAAAAATGACCCAGACCCAAGTAAACCCGAACCCATCTAAACCCGAGCAAAAACCCAAGCCGACCTGCAACCGAGTTAACCCTAAGGCCCTTAAACTTGAAAGTATTGTTATTACTATAGAGAATTACGATTAAAGAGTTATTGTTTTGACCTAAATTAACCGAAGTTATTATTTTGACACAATACATCAACAAATATAGGAGCAATGTTTTGACCTGAATATAGAATAATAAGGCCATGTTTGGTTCAAAAATCTATCTTTATATTTAATTTAACAACAAGTTGTCTCATCTCCCAAAATTTTTCAAAACCCAAAACAAAAATTCCAAATATCACATGAATTTTAACTTTTAAAAAAAAAAAAAAAAAACCCTTACAATAACTACACTACACCCATTATTTTGTTAGGAGGGAGAATGGAGGGACAAGGCTACTTTCTCATTACTTGGCCGGTAACCGTGCGAACAAAATTTCTCACTTGCCCTGCTATTTATATTTAAAATAATTCTGTATATAAAATGCTTTTCGTAAATATTTTCAATCAAAATTATACTTTTTTATTTTCTCTAGTTAAAGAAAATTATTTCTTTCTATGAATTTGCATAGAGTTCATGCTTAATTAAGTTGAAATTAAAAAACGAGACATATATAATGTGAGAATTCCGCGAAAGATGTTTTTCCCAAAATGAAGGAAAGTGTCAATGTTTCATAAACATTTTCAATCAAAATTTCATTTTTTTAGTTTATCCAGTTTTTTAAAAAAAAATTTCATTATGTGAAAATTATTTCATTTTGTGAATTTACATAGGGTACGCTTAATTAAATGGAGGTTGAAAAAGACATATAATAAAGGAAAGATGTTCGGAAGAAAATGGATATCATCCACTATTAAAGATATTAAATTTACGTAACTCACATGATATCTATATTCTCCACTTACATTGAAGTAGTTGATAAGTCTAATTTAGGATATAGTTATTTATATCATTTTTAACCATTTTTTATCAAACTTCTATCGCTTTTGCTCGGTTTTGCTCTTTTTCGCTCATATTGCCATTTTCTTACAAAAACACACATTTTTTGTTAAATCTTGCTAGGTTTTATCATCAACATGAACAAGTGAATGCAAGATTCACCAAACAAAAGCAAAAAGAGGGGCAAAACATAACAATTTACATGGTAAAAGCAAAAACACAACAAGTTCATGAACAATTCATTTCAACTTGCAAAAATGGGTGGCCAAATGCACAAATCAGGAGCAATGATGGATTAAACAATACATTAACATGTCCAAGTTGATGTAAACTCTGAATTTAAGTGGTGCAAAGCTCAAAAATCTGAAGAAAAACAGCCAAGAACAACAAAGTGCAGAGAATGAACCATAAGCCTGCACAATTCAATACAACTTGCAATTTTGTGAGGCAAAATGGACAAATAAGGTGAAAGAACTTCGCGTACACTTCATTAACATGTTATAATTTATATCAAAGCTTATTTTGGGCGGCCTAAGTCGCAAAAAAATTGAAGAAAAACAGCAAAGGATAGCAAGTTCCAGAAACTGAAAGCCAGCCTGCCCAATTCATTTCAACTTGCAATTTTAGGTGGCAAAATTGATGAATCAAGTGAAAGAACCTCTTTTAAACTTCAATAACATGTTCAAGTTGATGTTAAGAGTGATTTTGGGCGGCCATAGTGAAAGAAAAATGAAGAAATCAGCAGCAAGTTGCAAACCTGCAGAATTGGCAGCAGCTGCAGATGTGTGGTGCAATGAGCTTTAAGCTTGCAATTTTTTGTATTTTTTTTAATTAAAACATTATGTCCTATAAATAGGGATGCTTATAAGGTTTTTTAGCATCATTCAATCCAGAAAAATCAAATACAAAGTAGAGAAATAAGGTAGAAATTCGTAGGAAGAAAGAAGAAGCAGAAAAGAAGAAATTTGGTTTGAAATTTTGCAATTTCAAGTTCTTTTCTTTCCTTCTCTTCGTCAAGTTCATGAATTTTGTGTTAAATATGTATTATATTAAGTTTATCATGAACTAATTTTTTTATTCCAAGGCTACGATGTCGCCTTAGTTGTAATAGACGCTCATTCCTAATTCAACGTATTCAATGTTTTGTTATTGCATTGTTGAAGTGTTTATCATTGTTCTTCATGAGTTTTAAATGCTTGATCAACATTTGAGGCCCATAATGATTCATAATGGGTCGGAGAGGATATTTATGATGATTTCTAAGGTGATAAGCACCACAAATCGAGCGAATGCTTGACAAAGATTAACGCAATTTGTGTAGTTTTTAAGTGAAAATCATAGAGCTTTAAAAACTCTTTTATTATTTAAATTTATGCACGAGAGTGATGGGTTAATATGTAAAAGAGCATGCTAAATGTTGCTCAAGAGAGAATATTTAGTAAATTAGGATTTTCAACCATCGACACGTAATAACAACTTGAATAACGAAAATAGAGAGGCGTACTAGGTGAAATCGGATGCCTTGGATTTTATTAAATCATAAAAACCCCAAAAAATCAGTAAACTTTAGATAAAATACCGTAAAAAAAAAATTTTTCCTTTTATTTTAATTTATTTTATATCAAAAACCTCAATTTTCGGTCTTTCAAATAGTGTTAAAGCTACAAATTTTGGTACTTGCTTAATAACAATCCTCGTGGGAACGATATTTTGCTCACTACTTTATTACTTGATACGACTAGTGCACTTGCTAACATAAACACAAAGTACGCATCAAGTTTTTGGCGCCGTTGCCGGGGATTGTATCTATTTCTGTGATATCGATACCAACTAGTTTTTGTGCTAATTGTAATTGTTAATAATTTGAAATTTTTATTTAAGTTTAAGAAATTTTTCATTTGATTCATTTGTAAAGATAATTCTTTAAATAAATAAATTAATAAATTAAATTCATATAACCCCCGCTTAAAAAAATATTTTATTAGTTTTGTGTTATTTTATTATTTTTCTTATATTTTTTCTTTATTTTTATCTTTATTTTGCTATTAAGTTCACTTTGTTAGGGTTTTAAAAGTTAAATTTGATAATTTTAAGTTTTCAAAAACATTAGGGTTACTACATTTTTTTTTAAAATTTGTGTTTTCTTAACTTTTTTAGATTGTTGTATTTTTAGGTTTTCTGATTAATTTTAACTTTATTTTATTTTTTTTAATTCATCTAGATAGGTTTTTCAAAGTTAGGTTTGTTATCCTAAAGTTTTTGAAAACCTTTAGTAGTACTAATACCCCTTTCTTAAAATTCGGGTTTCAAGGGTTGTTGTTGTCTTAATCGTTCTCACTAATTTTATTATTTTTTTTCCCTCTAACACTTAAGTTTATTTATTTATTTATTTAAATATTTATTCATAAAAAAAAGTGGTAAAAGTGATGGCTTGCTACAACTTTATAAGACCTTAATACCAAGCTATATTTAATGCATTATCTGCTCAACTTTCACTAATTCAAGACATGATTACTGCTAGTACTCCTAGATGTGAATTTTGTGTAGGTAACCATGCTAGTATGGAATGTCAAATGGGTAATAGCTTTTCTTCATCAGGTTTTGAGCAATATAACTTTATAAGACCTCAATTTCAAACTGTACTATGAAAAAAAAAACTGAGCATTCATGAAATTAGTGCATTATCTGCCCAACTTTCACAAATTCAAGAACAATTAAATGACATAATTTCTGCTAGTACTCCTATTTGTGAATTTTGGACAGATAACCATGCTAGTATAGAATGTCAATTAGGTAATAGCTTTGCCTCATGGGGTTTTGAACAAGGTAATTACATGTCAAATTTTAATCAACCCCAAGTACAATCCCTACTCTAGTACTTATAGTCAAGAATGGATTGATCCTTCTTGGAATCATCACGAAACATCTTGGTCACCCACTTATTCGTCTCAAGAAAACAACAATGACTTAGAAAAGATATTTAGGGAAGTCATGGAAACTGTGAGTGACCTAAAAAGCCAAAGACCCTCCATCCCAAATCCTGAAACTCAAGTACGGACTGCAATAGAGGAACAGTCGAAGAGGTCTGAAGAATCGCTGCCTAGCAATACCGTCACCATTCTAGGAGAGCAAACTCATTCCATAGCATTGCGGGATAAAGACACATTAAAAGAACTCAATCGACACTTCGCCACCAAGGACCAAACCTATCTTTACCAACCCACCACCACCAGTCATTGAAATAGAATGTCGAGCTTGTCTAACATGGTCAGAGGTTTTCGGAACCATGGATGCCTTAGTGAAAAATTGCAGAAAAGATCATAAAAGAAAATTCAAGTTATGGCAAATCAGGCTCAAGGATCTCAAGATTAGAGAAGGTGGCGGTGGACGTGTAAAGAAGGGAACAAAAAAAAATCCACGGAAGAAAATGGTCATTGTGGATGGATGGTGAAAAATCTATTCTCCTTCAGGATACGGGATAGATCCACTCAAAGAGTCGAGCTAACGACTATAACCAAAAGCGCTTCTTGGGAGGAAACACAAGTGTTTCTATCCTTACTTATCTATTTTTCCCTTTCATTAGTTTTATTTGTCTCATGTTTATGTATATTTTATTTAAATAGGTATTTTATAGCAAGTTTGGGGATAGCAAGATGCCAACATGCACCATAAAAAAACAATCCTCAAACCTGGGAAGTATCTCTCGCCCACTTAATCTTTTTAGTTCTTTTAACATTAAGAACAATGTTTAACATAAGTTTGGGGGTGAGAAAAGCAATTTTTAAAGTTTTGAAACAAAATGTTTTCGAAAAGTTTTCCTGTTTTATGCTTTAGAGTCGGCTTTAGTGCCTCCCAGAGTTTGGAGCCTTTATATGGGGATGTAAATAGTGTCAACCAACATTTTATACAGTTTTAACCTTTAGTCTTTTAAAATTTTCATTAAGAAAAAAACTTATCACCATGCTTTTTAGGCAATTTTTCTACTCTTTTTAGCTCGTTTACTTTAATTAGATTTGAATAACCTGATAATCATTTATTTTTGTGTTCTAATTGGAAAGCACATCCCGGAAGGGGTAAGGATGCGTACACCACCCTCCCCAGACCCTGCTTTCTGCGGGAGCCGCAAGGCACTGGGACGGTTGTTGTTGTTGTTGTTGTTGTAATTGCAAAGCACGATCTAATCTAAGGTACTATCTTGATAAAACCATGGCATTTGACTTCACTAGTTACCATGGCTGTTTTACTTTTCTTTCTGATTAAAAGATGCTCAAATTTGAATAGATTGCGTTAAGATTATCATTTACATAATAGATTTTGAAGAGTTATGCCTAAGCCAAAATAAAAGAAAAATATAATTAAAATAGAGGGAGAGAATCACTAAGCACCGCTATCCTGTTAAAAACGTCTATCATTTGGATATATGCTATGGTGTGATGGTTTAGTGCTTTGGTACGTCGAGCAAGTAGATCCATAGGGGTGTTTCAACACCTGGTACCCTGGGCCAATTGGAACGTAAGCTGCCGCATTGAAAGCTCGCTACAAGGGGTACTTAGAAAACTTACAAGGAGCCAAGAACCCAAAAAAAAAAAAAGGAAAAAAAAAAGGGGAGCATCTCTCGCACCACTACCCCACGTAAACAATTTTATGATATGTGTTACCCATTAAGAGGGCGTCTCAGTGGTGGCTTCTCTTACTTATGGGTCATCACCCAGGAGTCGAAGTTTAATTCTCACTGAAGATATACTCAGGAAGTCATAATGAAGGCATCTCAGTGGCGACTTCTCTTACTTATGGGTCATCTCGCCCAGGAGTCAAAGCCTAATTCACACTGAAGATATACTCATGAGCCGAAATTGACTTGAGCAAATAAATTCCTCAGAAAAAAAAAAAGAAAAAAAAATTTAGTTTTAGGCATACTTGATAATTCCTGTTATGGGTTATATGATTTTTGTCCTCTATTCAGTTTGAATGTCTTGAGATTAAAAAGAATGGATAAATTTAATTTGCTTAGCTAACTTTTGAACTCGGTCACCAAGGTAATTGACAGATTTTTCCTTAGAAAAGATGGTTTTGCCTTTAAAACCTTTAACCTTGATCCTCTGTCATTCTTTTCTAATAAAAGTGCACTTGCTTTAAATTGTAGGAGAATTCTTAAAAAGCATGAACTCCTGCGCCTCAATGTTCACCCTTGCTTGAGGGCGAGCAAGATTGAAGTTTGGGGGTATTTCGATAAGTCTAATTTAGCATATAATTATTTATATCATTTTTATTCATTTTTAATCATTTTTTATCAAACTTCTATCACTTTTACTCGGTTTTGCTCTTTTACGCTCGTATTGCCATTTTCTTACAAAAATACTCATTTTTTGTTAAATCTTGCTAGGTTTTATCATCAACATCAACAAGTGAATGCAAGATTCACCAAAAAAAAGAAAAAAGAGGGGCAAAACATAACAATTTACATGGCTAAAGCAAGAACACAACAAGTTCATGCACAATTCATTTCAACTTGCAAAACGAGGTGGCCAAATGCACAAATCAGGTGCAATGATGGATTAAACAATAGATTAACATGTCCAAGATGATGTAAACTCTGAATTTAAGTGGTGCAAGGCTCAAAAATCTGAAGAAAAACTGCCAAGAACAACAAGGTGCAGATAAAGAACAATAAGCCAGCATAATTCACTTCAACTTGCAATTTTGTGTGGCAAAATGGACAAATAAGGTGAAAAAACTTCTTGTACACTTCATTAAAAAGTTAGAATTTAAGTTAAAGCTGATTTTGGGAAGCCAAAGCTGGAAAAAAAATGAAGAAAAATAGTAAAGGATAGCAAGTTGCAGAAACTGAAAACCAGCCTGCACAATTCACTTCAACTTGAAATTTTGGGTGGCAAAATTGACGAATCAAGTGAAATAACCTCTTGTACACTTCGATAACATGTTCAAGTTGATTTTATGACCGATTTTTGGCGGCCATAGTAGAAGAAAAATGAAGAAATCAGCAGCAAGTTGCAAACCTGCAGAATTGGCAGCCGCTGCAGATGTGTGGTGCAATGAGCTTTAAGCCTGCAATTTTTTGTATTTTTTTTAATTCCAACCTTATGTACTATAAATAGTATACTTATAAGGTATTTCAGCATCATTCAATCCAGAAAAGTCAATTACAAAGTAGAGAAACAAGGTAGAAATTCATAGGAAGAAAGAAGAAGTAGAAAAGAAGAAGTTCGGTTTGAAAATTTTCATTTTCAAGTTCTTTTCTATCCTTCTCTTCATTAAATTCATGAATTTTGGGTTAAATATGTCTTATATTAATTTATCTTGAACTAATTTTGCTATTCCAAGGCTATGATGTAGCTTAAGTTGTAATATACGCTCATTTCTAATTCAACGTTTTCAATGTTTTGCTATTGTGTTGTTGAAGTATTTATCATTGTTCTTCATGAGTTTTAAATGCTTGATCAACATTTGAGGCCTATAATGATTCATAATGAGTCCGAGAGGAGATTTATGATGATTTCTAAGGTGATAAGCACCACAAATCGAGCGAATGCTCGAGAGAGATTAACCCAATTTGTGTGGTTTTGAAGTGAAAATCATAGAGCTTTAAAAACTCTTTTATTATTTAAATTTATGCACGACAGTGATGGGTTAATATGTAAAAGAGCATGCTAAATGTTGCTCGAGAGAGAATATTTCGTAAATTAGGATTTTCAACTATTGACACGTAATAACAACTTGAATAACGAAAATAGAAAGGCGTACTAGGTGAAATCGGATGCCTTGGATTTTATTAAATCATAAAAACCCCAAAAAATCAGTAAACTTTAGATAAAATTTAGTAAACAAATTTTGTTTCCTATTATTTAATTTATTTTATGTCAAAAACCTCAATTTTCAGTCTTTCAAATTGTGTTAAAGCTACTAATTTCGGTACTTGCTCAATAACAATCCTCATTGAAATGATACTCTACTCTCTACTTTATTACTTGATATTACCAGTGCACTTGCTAATGCATACGCAAAGTACGCATCAGTGATGGTAGTGGATGAAAAACAAAAAAATAATAAATATTGCATTTTATAATATAATAGAGATCAAGAAAAAATATGTTAAAAAAATTAGATACAATTATAATTTATAAAATATACCTATTAAGCAAAAATAAACAGCCTGATGGGTCAATCCATTATTACCAGAGACTCCTATAACCGGACCCAAAATTGACCCATACCCGAGATGACCTGAAATTGAATTGACCCAAACCCGAAATAACTTGACCCTGACCCAACCCGACCCAAGCATAGAAGAAAGTCGAAGATGACCCGAACCCGATTGGGTTGACCTGAGCCCGACCCGACCTGAGTCCATTGCAAACCCGAGATGACCCAAACCTATATGGGTTCACCCGAACCAGACTCGGTTGACCCAATTGCCACCTCTACTTATAGAAATACTATCAAATGATTCCAATAGAACATGAGGAGGTTAGCACAAATTTGAAGAGTTACTCGCGCAAGGTTTTGTGTGTGAGAGCCTAAGGCCTTGCACGGTTCCAAACTTCTTGACGCCAAAGGAGAATGGAACTTGGCAAATGCACCATAGACAACGGGACCATTAATGAAATCAACGTATGCTACTGTTTTCCTATACCAAAATTAGACAATTCGTTGGATAAGTAGATGAACATACAAGTGTTTAGTAGGCTTTACATGAAGAGATGATACCTACAAATTTGTATCAAGTTAGAAGATGAGTGGAAGACTGCTTCCAAACCTGGAAGGGTTGTATGAGTGTCTAGTTATGTTGGTTGGACGTCCCAGCGCACCGAATACATTTACTAGGTTCATGAACTAAGTATTGCGCCTTTATATTGCAAAATTTGTGGTAGTTCACTTTGACAATATCTTTATTCACAGTCCGAGTAGGGTAGAACATATGGAATACCTTACAGCAGCATTGGGTTCCTTAAAGGAACACCATTTATTTTTGGCCATGAAGAAGTGTGCTTCTATGACGGAACAGGTGACATCCCTTGGCTTTATGATAAACAAGGACAGAATAAGTGCTAATGAAAACAAAGTGGAGGAAATCTGAGATTGGTCATAATCGAGTACTATAAAAGAGGTGCGTAGTTTCCATGGGCTTGCTTCATTTTATTGGAGATTCATTTCGGATTTCAATACCATCATGGTACCCATTATAGATTGCATGAAGGATGAAAGTTTTAGTTGGACCTCGGAGGCTTCTAACGTCTTTGAGGAGATGAAGTGGAGGTTGGTAACAGCTACGGTTAGCTTTTCCGAATTTCCAGATGGCTTTCCAGTTGCACACTGAAGCCATAAAAGTTCAAATTGGTGTTGTGCTTAGCTAGGAGGGATGACTAATTGCATATCTTAATGAGAAGCTTGGCAGAAGTAAGCTGAGGTATTCGGCTTATGATCTTAAGTTATATGCTGTAGTATAAACCTTGAGGCATCGGAGATCTTATCTCGACAACATGGAATTCATCTTAAATTCGGATAATGTTGCATTGAAGTACATCAACAGGCAAGACAAGATATCTGACTGACATGCAGAGTGGGTGTGTTTCATTCAACTCTCTAACTTTGTACTCAAGGACATATATGGAGCACTAAATAAAATGTTTGATGCCTTAAGTAGAAGGACAATGATTATAACTGACAGCCAAGTTGCAGTAATCCGATTTGAAAGAATTGCCGAACAATACCATAATGATCCTGTTTTCAAAGAGTTTTGGTGAGAGGTCCTAATAGGTAGAAAACTGGGATATTCAATTTGTTGGGTTTGATTCAGGGTAGGGTAGGATGAGCTGAAATCGAACTCTATGAAGGATTCACCTTGATACGCTATTCTGTCCTGTTTGTTATGAGTCTTCCTCTCCTTTTCCTTCTTTTATAGATGAAGAAAGTAGATTCCTTGTAAGTTTAGGTTTGGGTAAGTGGTAGTGAGTTTTTACCATGTTGACATGTGCCCTAGCTTACCCTTAGGGTGAAGATGGCGAGTATATGGGTGTTAGTGAGGGATTCGTAGAATGTGACATATGGTTAATCTTAAGGACTTATCCTTATTAAGGTTGGACTTAGTAAGAAGCCCTTCTCTGGCAGGTGTACAATAATTTTCCTTTCCTCATTGTTCGTCTTGTTTGTGCATTCTCTTATGATTACTCATTTGGTTTGTTTGCTTTTTATATTAATTTTTAAAGTGTTTTTATAATTGAAGAGATGGTCGAGGTAGACATTACTCAGGACTTGGCACTTGGGTCTAGTCCAAGGGATCCCAGCCGCTATCCTAGGATTGTCAAGTCAGGATCTCAGTGGACCCAAGAAAGGTTGAAGTGGTATTGGGATGGAATCCACCTACAAATGTAACAGAGATTCGAAGCTTCTTGGGACTGGTAGGTTACTATAAAAGATTCATTAAGGGGTTTTCGCAGATTGCACTTCCCCTCACCCGTTTGACTCAAAAAGAGGGAAGTTCGAATGGACCAATGAATGTGAAAGAAGCTTTCAAGAGTTGAAGAAGAGGTTAGTATCCGCCCCTGTACTTGCAATACCTACATATGAGGGCAACTTTGTCATTTACAGCGACGCTTCAAAGAAAGGGCTAGTTTGTGTGCTAATGTAGAATGAGAAGATGATAGCCTACGCGTCCCAACAATTAAAGCTTCATGAAAAGAATTATCCAACACATGATCTGGAGTTGGCAGCAGTGGTATTCGCTTTGAAGATCTGGAGACATTACCTGTATGGAGGATCTTGCCAGATTTATACCGACCACAAAAGCTTGAAATATCTGTTGACTCAGAAAGAGTTGAGCTTGAGGCAGAGGAGATGGGTAGAATGGATCAAGGATTATGATGTGACCATTAATTACCATCCTAGAAATGCAAATGTAGTTGCAGATGCACTAAGCAGGAAGTCAGTAGGCAACTTAGCTGCCTTGATCACTTCTCAGCCTGAGCTACTCAGATACTTGGAAGAAATGCAGATTAAAGTGTGCATCAGTGATAAAAAGGGGAGTGTTCTAGCCAGTCTGGGTGCACAACTGCCATTGTTAGAAAAGATCAAGACCGCACAGCAACATGACCCGTTTTGGATAAAGATGAAAAGTAAGATGACCAATGGGGAATCTTCAGACTTTCTGCACCATGAGAATAGAGCATTGTGCTTTAGAGATAGATTATGTGTACCTGATGACCCAGCAATTAAGAGGGATATCATGAGAGAAGCACACAGTTCCAACTTTTCGGTACATCCTGGAGGCACAAAGATGTATAGAGACCTGAAAAACTACTTTTGGTGGAGAGACATGAAGCAAGATATTGCCGAGTTTGTGGCTAAGTTCTTGATCTATCAACAAGTGAAGGCCGAACACCAAAAACCTGGTGGATTGCTTCAGTCATTAGAAGTGCCTGAATGGAAGTGGGATCGAATTTCCATGGATTTTGTCGTTGGCCTACCGAGGACGGTGAGGAAGAATGATGCGATCTGGGTAATTGTGGATAGACTTATGAAGAGTGCACATTTTCTTCCTATTTGATTTAATACTCCGTTAGATAAGTTGGCGAAGTTATACATTGATGTTGTGATGCGATTGCATGGCGTGCCAATTGAAATTTTTTCTGACAGAGACCCGAGATTTGTGTCAAGGTTTTGGGAAAGTCTGCAGAAAGCTTTGGGAACTAACCTGAGTTTGAGTACCGCTTACCACCCTCAAACAGATGGGCAGACTGAGAGGACTATTCAGACATTGGAGGACATGCTGCGTGCCTGTGTTATAGACTTTGGGAGTAGTTGGGATGACTACATGAGTTTGGTAGAGTTTGCTTATAACAACAGCTACCATTCGAGTATTGGGATGGCACCGTATGAAGCCTTGTATGGGCGAAGATGCAGAACTCCGTTGTTCTGGAATGAGGTTGGAGAAAGGAGACTGTTAGGTCCAGAAATTGTACAAGATGCTGAAGAAAAGGTCAAGCTAATCAGAGAGAAAATGAAGATAAGTCAAGACAGGCTGAAAAGTTGGGCAGATAAGCATAGAAGACTATTGGAGTTTTCAATAGGTGAACATGTTTACCTAAAGGTATCTCTAACTAAAGGTGTGGCGAGGTTCGTAAGAAGGGGAAAGTTAAGTCCGCGCTTTGTAGGCCCATTTGAGATTTTGGCAAAAGTTGGAGACGTGGCCTATAAAGGAGCCTTACCACCAGAACTGTCCAGAATACATAACGTATTCCATGTTTCTCAATTGATGAAGTTTATTTCTGACCCTTATCACATGATACGACACGAACCGCTGCAAGTACAAGAAGACCCGACTTATGAAGAACATCCGGTTTGCATAATCAATCGGAAAGAGCAAACGTTAAGGCATAGAACGATCTCATATGTCAAGATTCAATGGAGTAATCATACTCATAGAGAAGACACATGGGAAACAGAAGAAGTGATGAGAAGCAAATATCCGGATTATTCGAAAACGAAGGTAAGTTTCGAGGACGAAACTTTTGTTTAAGGGGGTAAGGATGTAATACGCAGTCTAATTAAATTAGACTCGGTATTACAATATATAAAACTCAGAGTAATTAAATTGAATTACATATTATAAAACAATTAAAACTCGCTATTATTTTAACCGGGATAAAAATAAGTACAATTGGGTGAGTGGGGAGCAAGGAAGAGAAAAAAAAGGAGGGGGGGGGGGGGGGGGGGGGGGGGGGGGGGGGGGGTCTGTAAATACTCCTAACCTCCAACCTCATTTCCTCACCCCTCACCTCTCGACTCTCTCTCTCTCCTCTCGATTTTCTCTCTCTACCACTCACGACGCTCTCTCCTCGCCGATACAGATCCTGTCACCCCGCTGGTGTCACCACCTCTTAGAAGCTAAATTTGTTGGATTTAAGCTAGTGAAGTTAAGTATATTACTCCCCCTACTTGTTTATAAAATATGAAAATATGCTTTACTGGGTTTGATATATAAGACTTATATTTGAATAATTTGTTAGTTTGTTAAAATACGTTCAGGCATCTATACTTGGTTAATTATGTGATTTCTACTCTTGTGATTTGAGTTATACGGATTTATACGCTGAGTTGATGTTGAAATATGTGAATTTTGACAAAAATTGTATATGTTGATTTATACGTGAATTTTGGAAGAAATTTCTACTCTTATGATTTATACATGAATTTGACGATTAGATGTGTAAATTTTCAAAGAACTGGTAGTTTTGATTATGTGAAAGAAATTGTTGTAAACTTGTGATTTGAATTATAAAGGTTTTCATGAGAAAAGCTTCCAGATAACTACGTTGACCCTCCGGGGCCTGTTGACGAAAGAAATGTGAAAGTCGATCTGTGACCCTGGCGCGGGAATAATACGGGCACATAGATCTATGTTCGATCCTATTGGATCTGTCGACTTAGAACCCGTTCGAATATGTGAAATGTGAACGTCGATCTGTGACCCTGTTGCGGGAATAATACCGGCCGTAGTATTCGATGCGTCTGTAAGTTTTACCAAAGTGCGTTTGCAAGTTGATTTGTAAATAAAAGATATGTGCTACCATAATGTGAATTTTTCTGATGAATTAATTTTTACTGGATTTGATTGGAATTTTATCTATTTTAATTAATATGCCTGATCCGCGTAGGGAGTGTAATGTACTTACTCAGCGTGTTGTTTTCTCACCCAATTCATTTATTTTCCAGATTAGTAACCCATGACAAGTTCCTGAAGGAAGGAAATGATGAAGCGTCTTACTATCTCGAGACTTAGTTTATTTCGTGCTGTTAAATAGTAAATGAATTTTGTTGTAGCATATTAGAACTATCTAGGATGTTGTAATTTTAAGCTTCCACTCCACTAGTATTAAAACTTTAGTTTGATGTATTTGGGATTATGTTTTATATAAGAACGGTTATATGATTTTGAGGAATTTTTGATTGGAAGTTTTCGGGCTTCGTACTATAATAAGGGAATTCGTTATAGTACGGCCGTGTAGCGTCCTTTAACTTAAGCCTATTCGGTATTAACGTTTGGGGGCGTTACAGTGGCATCCATCTACTATACCGTTGGACTGGCAACGGAGGCCGTGAAAATCCTAGAAATTCGCTCCCATTTGATATTCTGAGTTAGTGAACTTTCTAATTACTTTAGCAGACAAAACAGAGCAAGAAATCCACCTAACCATTCCCCAATGTATGCAATGATGATCAAACTAATCTACCTGCTACTCTTTAGCGGCAGAACCGTATCGAGTTATCAAATATGTGAGAACTATTCTCAATTAGTATGTTTTTTAAGCATAATTAACTCACCATTCTGCCTTGGCCTCTAAGATAATATCACAGCGCTCCCGAGGACTCCAATATAATATCCTAGTACGGTGTATACCCTTACCTAGACTTTGGTACAAGTCCACAAGGTACTCCATGGCAGCGTGGCCGCACCTATTTTCTTGTACCTCAATCCATCTTGAAGAAGTCTAACCCTGTACACCGTAGATAAAACGCCCACCTTAGGGAGTAACGCTTATCCAATGTACGATCAGACTGGCAATGGATGCCGTGAGGACTCAACTCCTTAAATGGTGGATCTTTATTTTAGTCTTGATTATCCCATAATCATTATTAGAATCATATTCGAAATTTTATTTAACTATTAAATAATTTCTAACCGCATTAGGTTGCCTTAATTATCCTACATATTTAACTCTAATCTTATTAGGCTTTGTACAAAATATTTTTCTTTCCAAATAATTCAACAATTGAGTGTCTAATCCTATTAGATCTATTTGGAAATACTCCCACTTAAGAAAATTAAGTATAGCATATGGTCGGCATAATTAGGCTTTAAAACACATTTGGAGTGATTATCATATAATCTACATTAGAATCACTTTCTAAAATTAAATTAAATACAACAACAACAGCAACAATCCCAGTGCCTCAAGGGCTCCCACAAAAGCGGGTCCGGGGAGGGGGGGGGGGGGGGGGGGGGTAGATGTACACAGCCTTCCCCCTTCAGGGTGCCAACCTGAAGAGAGGCTATTTCCGAGGACCCCCAACCTGAGAGGTAAGTCTTCATTGCCTCATGGGGACCTGTGAGCAATGAGCTATGAGCACTAGGTCATGAAAGCAAAAGAGTAAGCCATAGCATAAAAATACCCTAGTGGAGACTACGAGGCACAAACTTCCCTATAAGGCAGCTAGTACAAGCAAATATGCCAAGTAAATAAATAAACATATAAACAAATAAGCAAATAGGCCGATAGTAGAAAGATAGGCATATAGGTAGATAGGTACAGCCTAATAAGCCTATATGCCTATGAACACATAAATAGAAGAATAAGCAGCAGTGTGAGGCCGCTACCTCTGCTACTCCTATGCTAGTCCTCCCTCGGGCCCTAGCTCTATTTAAGTCCGTGGGTTTATGTGGGTGAGGTCATGCCATACGACTGTAGTCCTTCCTCCTTTGGCCTGTTTCATCCTCTTCTTCCCAGCGTGGTACGAAGCTGATCGGAATACCTAACTGGAGCAGTGGATGGTCACCTCCTAGCGTGTCTGAACCACTTCAAATACAGCTTCTTCAATTTTATATTCTTTCTTCTATCGAGGCCACGCCCCACTATGCCACATATCACATCCCTGATTGCCGCCCCTGGGACCGCAAGTCCATATGTCTAAGCTGTGGAATAGGCATACCGTAGAGTCGTGGCACTAGATCGAGATTACGAGTGGACAGATGCTCCTACACCGCTACGTCGGGTGCGCCTATCCTAGTCCTCCACACAGCTCTGTCTAGAGCCATCTCATCATTTAGGTTGAGATAGGTAAGATCCCGTCGTATTGTCTCCATCCAGCTCTTCTTTGGCCGTCCTCTCCCTCTCTTCCTGTCTGCTATGTGGTGTTGTTCACATCTCCAGACAGGTGCAGTGGTGGGTCTCTTTCTAACATGCCCAAACCACCGCAGACGTTGCTCCCTCAACTTATCTTCTATTGGGGCGACAACCAGTTTACTTCTCATGACCTCATTTCGGATCCTGTCTCTCCTTGTGTGTCCACACATCCACCTTAGCATTCTCATCTCCACCACCCTCATCTTTTAAGTGTGGTGACACTTTACAGGCCAGCACTCTGCCCCGTAGGACATAGCTGGCCTCACTACCATCTTATAGTATTTACCCTTCAGTTTTAGCGGGAATTTCCTATCACACAGTATAGCCGCTACCTTTCCCCATTCGTGCCAACCCACTTTAATCCTGTTGTTGACATCTATGTCCACTTCGCCATCATTCTGTACCATGGAACCCAGGTATTTAAAGCATGCTTTCTGAGGTATGTGCTCTGTTCCAATCCGTACAACTTCTGCGCTTGGCGTGGTAGAGGTGCTAAACTTAAGTTCCATATATTCCGTCTTAGATCTACTGAGCCTCAGACCTTTTAATTCTAGGGCCAACCTCCAAAGTTCTAGTTTTTCATTCACCTCCACTCTAGATTCACCCACTAGGACTATGTCGTCCGCAAAAAGCATGCACCAAGGTACATCCCCTTGGACGTGCCAAGTGAGCTCGTCCATCACCAAAATGAACAGAAAGGGACTTAAGGCTGATCCTTGGTGTACTCCTACAGTAATGGGAAAAGCGTCTGTCTCCCCTTCCGTAGTGAGCACACTAGTTTGAGCATCTTCGTACAGGTCCTTGATGACTTGTATGTAGGACTCATGGATGCCTTTCCTCTCCAGGACCCACCATAGGACTTCTCTCGGCACTCTATCATATTCCTTCTCCAAATCGATGAAAACCATAAGAAGGTCCTTCTGTCTATCTCTGTAGTACTCTATGGACCTCCTCAGGAGATGGATGGCTTCTGTTGTTGATCTACCTGGCATAAATCCAAATTGGTTCTCTGAGACTCCTGCTTGGTGGCGAAGCCTTGCTTCTTTGACCCGCTCCCATAGTCTCAGGGTGTGGCTCATTAATTTGATTCCTCTTTAGTTGGCACAACATTAATTCTAAAATTAAATTAAATAATAACAAAAAATAATTCTTATTATTATATGAAATCAATACTAACAGCTACCCTATCCCAAAAAAAAAAATTTAAATTAATTTTTGTTAAAATCCAAGTCAGTGTCAAAAAAATTCAAAATTTTTTTTTATATATTATAAAAATATTGATTTTAACCTCATTAGGTCAATAGTCTTACCTGATTTTTCAATCTTATCAGATATGTAAAATCATATCATACATATCAAAAATACAGTTTTTGAAAGTCGTTCTTTTACATATCTAAACTAACCCTTTAATTCAATCGTAGTTCCCATTAAAATTGTATTCACAAGTACAATTGCTATTAAACTACATTTAATACCTCATTGTGCTTTTTCCTTTCTTGTAATAAAATTTCTATTTTATTTATCCACAAATATATTTATTTCATTTTAATATGCGTATATTATGAATGTAATCAAAACCTGGCTCTGATACCAATTGTTGGGATAATGCAATGGAACAATTTAAAATTTTTAAGTTTGAACTTAGAGGTCATTTAAAATTCCTAATTTTAAATTTTCAGACTTCAAATTCCTAATTTAAATCTACAGACCTCTACTTTAATACATTTATAATAATAACATGAAAATTAACTAGCATAATAAATACTAAAAATAAATAGAAAAGCGAAAACTAAAAGAAAAGGAAAGAAGAACACCTGGATGTAGACCACAGTGTCGCTCCAAGAAATAACTAAGACCGTGAGACTTTCTATGCAATCTGCTCTGAACACTGAGACTGTGGGCTCCAAAAAATATTGAATTACAGGAAAATTTTCAAAGGAAATTTCTCCTCTTTTAATTCTCTAAAAGTCAATACTCTTAGAAAATTATAAAATTAATTGATTCTAAACCTTAATCCCATGACCCCTATTTATCGTAGGGTACTGGACTGAAACCATAAATTTTTGATGTGGGATACTGAAAATTGCATAAAAAAGCGTCGTTTAAATTAAAGCAAAATGGCCACCTAGAACGTGCCACGTGGCATATTCTGGTAGTTCCATACCTAAAGGTGCTGATCGATGGCGTGGGGCATCCTAGAGAGTGTCACATGGCACGCTCTCATTGGCCTGTGCCCGAAGGTGCGGATCACACCCTTGTGGGACTCCCAGCACGCGTCCGTTCCACACGACATGGATCACGACCCGATTTCTTCTTCTTTTTTTTTTTATTTCCCACATATAAAAATTTATCTTATGAATTTTATTTTAACAAAACTATTTTATTTTTAAATTTTAATTTTATTCATCAAATGAATACTATTACCAAATTTAGATTTACTCATCATATGAATATAGAATTCATCTCATGAATTCTTTCAACATTTTTCTGATAGTATAAAATTAGAGGCTTGCACAGGGACATCGGAGATAATTTAAATCTAGCCATAAATAGGTCAAATCATCTCATGATAAAATTTAATTACTATTTAGCAGGACTTAGTTCCCCTAAATAAATCGTATTGCACTCTAGAATTAAACTTATTTATTCAATAATTCCCAATATGTAATAAATGAGTGCTCAACCCCTCTATTAGATATCCATGAGAAGTAATTATTAAAATTACCACAATTATACTTCTCACCGCTTCTTCTTTAGCTCTCGACTCACCCTTTTTCGAATAATTCTGTGATACAAGAACATATTCTTCATATCAATTCTAGTGACGAATACTAGGAATACTTTGGCCAAAAATTCCAAATTTTCTAAACACTTGCAAATCTATGTATGGGACATTTGCATCTCATAAAGACTATAGACTCCGCATTGACTATTTTATTCTCACTAGATTTCATGCAGTCACTCAACATATGTAGACTATTGGTCATTTTACAGGACCTCACTTTGGGTACATTAAAGTGACGAACACTACGTGCACGAGTTCAAGATAATCTCAAGATTTAGAGTTATTACCTAATCACAAAGAACTATTTATTTCTTATAGATGTTAAGAAATAAATAATTTTGATGGTCCAACTCAATGTTCTAATCTTATTGACAAACACTAACATGATACTTCTTGATCCCTATCCACATGACCTAGACAAGCCAGGCGACTACCAAATCTATTCCTTGGTGGTAAGATTCTAGAGCAATAGTTCATGTGTGCAATAAGGAGGAGCAGTTTAAGACCTATGAAGAAGTGGCAAATCATAAGGTGTTGATGGGAAACCACAATCCAGCGAAGGTTATTGGATATGGCACCGTGAAGTTAAAGTTTGCTTCTAGAAAGAAGCTTAGAATGATCTCTGTGTTCCTAAAATTCGGAAGAATCTAGTGTTTGCTGGTTTGTTGTGCAAGAATGGCTTTAAGATTGTACTTGAGTCTGACAAGGTTATATTATCCAATAACAGTTACTTTGTTGGGAAGGTTTATTCTTATGAGGGTATGTTCAAACTTAATGTTGATGGTATTAATGAAATGAATGTTGTTTCTACTTACTTTGTGGATTCTTCTTCATCTATGCGGCATGCTAGGTTTTTTCTTTCTTTCTTTCTTTCTTTTTTCTTTTTTTTTTTTTTTTTGGAGCACACCATCCTAGGTTAGCACACTTAAACTTTAGGCATTATGCACAAGCATGGTTATATTTTAGTCAAAGATAACATAAGGATAAGTGTGAAATCTGCATCAAAGCAAAGTTTTCAAAGAGGCCTTTTCTGAAAGTGGAAAGAAATACACAAATTCTAGATTTAGTGCATTTAGATATATGTGAATTCAATGGTAGGCTCTCACTAGAGGTGGAAAGCATTACTTTGTAAAGGTTATAATCGATTTTGCTCGAGATATACTTATGTATATCTTATAAGAAATAAAGATGAGGCATTCAGTATGTTTAAACGTTATAAAGTCGAACAAGAGAATCGAAAAGAGAAAGATTAAAATTATCCATAGTGATTGAGGGGGAGAGTATTTTCCCACTGATTTTGATACAAAGTGTGAAGAATGTGGTACAATACATTAGAATTGCGCTTCTTATACTCCTCAACTGAATGGTTTGGCTGAAAGAAAAAATCATACCTTGAAGGGTATGGCTAGTAATGGTCCTTAATGCCAAATGACCACTAAATCTTTGGGGGGAAGCTCTTCGTTCTACTTGTCATATTTATAATAGAATTCCTTCTGGACAAAGGAAAACATCTCCATATGAAGGATGGAATGGAAGAAAACCTAAGTTGGATTATCTTAGAGCGTGGGGGTGTTTAGCCTTTTATTGAGTTCCTAATCATAAGAGGACTAAATTTGGTCCTAGAGCTATAAACAGTGTGTTTGTGGGATATGCTCAAAATTCTAAGGCATATAGACTTCTTAACCTTGACTCAAATGTCCTTGTTGAGTCTAGGAATGTTGAATTTATTGAAGATAAATTTTTTTATGATAAGGGTATTGAGCACACTCTAAACACTACGAGCCTACAAACACCTCCATTACAAGAGGATATTCCCGAAAGTTTCTAATGCGAATGCAAATAAAAGAAGTGTAGAAAATGTTCAACTAGTAAGGTTATTGTATGGTTTAAAACAAGTGCCTAAGCAATGGCATGCAAAGTTTGACACCATAATTCTTTCTAATGGTTTCACCCATAACAATTTTGATTAGTGCATCTATTCTAAGTTTATTGAAAATTATGGGGTTATCATTTATCTGTATATGGATGACCTACTAATATATGGCACTAACATGAAAAATATTTAGGAGACCAAGAAGTATCTATCTTTAGAATTCAAGATGAAAGATATGAATGAAGTGGATACTATTAGGTATAAAGGTGAAGAGACATAATGGAGGTTATGGCCTTTAAACTTGAAAATTATTGTTATTACTACAGAGAATTACGATTAAAGAGTTATTGTTTTGACCTAAATTAACCGAAGTTATTATTTTGACACAATACATCAACAAATATAGGAGCAATGTTTTGACCTGAATATAGAATAATAAGGCCATGTTTGGTTCAAAAATCTATCTTTATATTTAATTTAACAACAAGTTGTCTCATCTCCCAAAATTTTTCAAAACCCAAAACAAAAATTCCAAATATCACATGAATTTTAACTTTTAAAAAAAAAAAAAAAAAACCCTTACAATAACTACACTACACCCATTATTTTGTTAGGAGGGAGAATGGAGGGACAAGGCTACTTTCTCATTACTTGGCCGGTAACCGTGCGAACAAAATTTCTCACTTGCCCTGCTATGTATATTTAAAATAATTCTGTATATAAAATGCTTTTCGTAAATATTTTCAATCAAAATTATACTTTTTTATTTTCTCTAGTTAAAGAAAATTATTTCTTTCTATGAATTTGCATAGAGTTCATGCTTAATTAAGTTGAAATTAAAAAACGAGACATATATAATGTGAGAATTCCGCGAAAGATGCTTTTCCCAAAATGAAGGAAAGTGTCAAAGTTTCATAAACATTTTCAATCAAAATTTCATTTTTTTTAGTTTATCCAGTTTTTAAAAAAAAAAATTCATTATGTGAAAATTATTTCATTTTGTGAATTTACATAGGGTACGCTTAATTAAATGGAGGTTGAAAAAGACATATAATAAAGGAAAGATGTTCGGAAGAAAATGGATATCATCCACTATTAAAGATATTAAATTTACGTAACTCACATGATATCTATATTCTCCACTTACATTGAAGTAGTTGATAAGTCTAATTTAGGATATAGTTATTTATATCATTTTTAACCATTTTTTATCAAACTTCTATCGCTTTTGCTCGGTTTTGCTCTTTTTCGCTCATATTGCCATTTTCTTACAAAAACACACATTTTTTGTTAAATCTTGCTAGGTTTTATCATCAACATGAACAAGTGAATGCAAGATTCACCAAACAAAAGCAAAAAGAGGGGCAAAACATAACAATTTACATGGCAAAAGCAAAAACACAACAAGTTCATGCACAATTCATTTCAACTTGCAAAAATGGGTGGCCAAATGCACAAATCAGGAGCAATGATGGATTAAACAATACATTAACATGTCCAAGTTGATGTAAACTCTGAATTTAAGTGGTGCAAAGCTCAAAAATCTGAAGAAAAACAGCCAAGGACAACAAAGTGCAGAGAATGAACCATAAGCCTGCACAATTCAATACAACTTGCAATTTTGTGAGGCAAAATGGACAAATAAGGTGAAAGAACTTCTCGTACACTTCATTAACATGTTATAATTTATATCAAAGCTTATTTTGGGTGGCCTAAGTCGCAAAAAAATTGAAGAAAAACAGCAAAGGATAGCAAGTTCCAGAAACTGAAAGCCAGCCTGCCCAATTCATTTCAACTTGCAATTTTAGGTGGCAAAATTGATGAATCAAGTGAAAGAACCTCTTTTACACTTCAATAACATGTTCAAGGTGATGTTAAGAGTGATTTTGGGCGGCCATAGTGAAAGAAAAATGAAGAAATCAGCAGCAAGTTGCAAACCTGCAGAACTGGCAGCAGCTGCAGATGTGTGGTGCAATAAGCTTTAAGCTTGCAATTTTTTTTATTTTTTTTAATTAAAACATTATGTACTATAAATAGGGATGCTTATAAAGGTTTTTTAGCATCATTCAATCCATAAAAATCAAATACAAAGTAGAGAAATAAGGTAGAAATTCGTAGGAAGAAAGAAGAAGCAGAAAAGAAGAAATTTGGTTTGAAATTTTGCATTTTCAAGTTCTTTTCTTTCCTTCTCTTCGTCAAGTTCATGAATTTTGTGTTAAATATGTATTATATTAAGTTTATTATGAACTAATTTTTTTATTCCAAGGCTATGATGTTGCCTTAGTTGTAATAGACGCTCATTCCTAATTCAACGTATTCAATGTTTTGTTATTGCGTTGTTGAAGTGTTTATCATTGTTCTTCATGAGTTTTAAATGCTTGATCAACATTTGAGGCCCATAATGATTCATAATGGGTCGGAGAGGATATTTATCATGATTTCTAAGGTGATAAGCACCACAAATCGAGCGAATGCTTGACAAAGATTAACGCAATTTGTGTAGTTTTTAAGTGAAAATCATAGAGCTTTAAAAACTCTTTTATTATTTAAATTTATGCACGAGAGTGATGGGTTAATATGTAAAATAGCATGCTAAATGTTGCTCAAGAGAGAATATTTAGTAAATTAGGATTTTCAACCATCGACACGTAATAACAACTTGAATAACGAAAATAGAGAGGCGTACTAGGTGAAATTGGATGCCTTGGATTTTATTAAATCATAAAAACCCCAAAAAATCAGTAAACTTTAGATAAAATTCAGGTAAAAAAAAATTTTTCCTTTTATTTTAATTTATTTTATATCAAAAACCTCAATTTTCGGTCTTTCAAATAGTGTTAAAGCTATAAATTTTGGTACTTGCTTAATAACAATCCTCGTGGGAACGATATTTTACTCACTACTTTATTACTTGATATGACTAGTGCACTTGCTAACATAAACACAAAGTACGCATCAAGTTTTTGGCGCCGTTGCCGGGGATTGTATCTATTTCTGTGATATCGATACCAACTAGTTTTTGTGCTAATTTGTAATTGTTAATAATTTGAAATTTTTATTTAAGTTTAAGAAATTTTTCATTTGATTCATTTGTAAAGATAATTCTTTAAATAAATAAATTAATAAATTAAATTCATATAACCCCCGCTTAAAAAAATATTTTATTAGTTTTGTGTTATTTTATTATTTTTCTTATATTTTTTCTTTATTTTTATCTTTATTTTGCTATTAAGTTCACTTTGTTAGGGTTTTAAAAGTTAAATTTGATAATTTTAAGTTTTCAAAAACATTAGGGTTACTACATTTTTTTTTAAAATTTGTGCTTTCTTAACTTTTTTAGATTGTTGTATTTTTAGATTTTCTGATTAATTTTAACTTTATTTTATTTTTTTTAATTCATCTAGATAGGTTTTTCAAAGTTAGGTTTGTTATCCTAAAGTTTTTGAAAACCTTTAGTATTACTAATACCCCTTTCTTAAAATTCGGGTTTCAAGGGTTGTTGTTGTCTTAATTGTTCTCACTAATTTTATTATTTTTTTTTCCCTCTAACACTTAAGTTTATTTATTTATTTATTTAAATATTTATTCATAAAAAAAAGTGGTAAAAGTGATGGCTTGCTACAACTTTATAAGACCTTAATACCAAGCTGTATTTAATGCATTATCTACTCAACTTTCACTAATTCAAGACATGATTACTGCTAGTACTCCTAGATGTGAATTTTGTGTAGGTAACCATGCTAGTATGGAATGTCAAATGGGTAATAGCTTTTCTTCATCAGGTTTTGAGCAATATAACTTTATAAGACCTCAATTTCAAACTGTACTATGAAAAAAAAAACTGAGCATTCATGAAATTAGTGCATTATCTGCCCAACTTTCACAAATTCAAGAACAATTAAATGACATAATTTCTGCTAGTACTCCTATTTGTGAATTTTGGACAGATAACCATGCTAGTATAGAATGTCAATTAGGTAATAGCTTTGCCTCATGGGGTTTTGAACAAGGTAATTACATGTCAAATTTTAATCAACCCCAAGTACAATCCCTACTCTAGTACTTATAGTCAAGAATGGATTGATCCTTCTTGGAATCATCACGAAACATCTTGGTCACCCACTTATTCGTCTCAAGAAAACAACAATGACTTAGAAAAGATATTTAGGGAAGTCATGGAAACTGTGAGTGACCTAAAAAGCCAAAGACCCTCCATCCCAAATCCTGAAACTCAAGTACGGACTGCAATAGAAGAACAGTCGAAGAGGTCTGAAGAATCGCTGCCTAGCAATACCGTCACCATTCTAGGAGAGCAAACTCATTCCATAGCATTGCGGGATAAAGGCACATTAAAAGAACTCAATCGACTCTTCGCCACCAAGGACCAAACCTATCTTTACCGAACCACCACCACCAGTCATTGAAATAGAATGTCGAGCTTGTCTAACATGGTCAGAGGTTTCCGGAACCATGGATGCCTTAGTGAAAAATTGCAGAAAAGATCATAAAAGAAAATTCAAGTTATGGCAAATCAGGCTCAAGGATCTCAAGATTAGAGAAGGTGGAGGTGGACATGTAAAGAAGGGGACAAAAAAGATCCACGGAAGAAAATGGTCATTGTGGATGGATGGTCGAAACTCTATTCTCCTTCAGGATACGGGATAGATCCACTCAAAGAGTCAAGCTAACGACTATAACTAAAAGCGCTTCTTGGGAGGCAACCCAAGTGTTTCTATCCTTACTTATCTATTTTTCCCTTTCATTAGTTTTATTTGTCTCATGTTTATATATATTTTATTTAAATAGGTATTATATAGCAAGTTTGGGGGTAGCAAGATGTCAACTTGCACCATCAAAAAACAATCCTCAAACCTGGGAAGTATCTTTCGCCCACTTAATCTTTTTAGTTCTTTTAACATTAAGAACAATGTTTAACATAAGTTTGGGGGTGAGAAAAGCAATTTTTAAAGTTTTGAAACAAAATTTTTTCGAAAAGTTTTCCTATTTTGTGCTTTAGAGTCGGCTTTAGTGCCTCCCGAGTTCGAAGCATTTGTATGGGAATGTAAATAGTATCGACCAACAAAAAGATTGTCTATTTTCTACAGTTTTAACCTTTAGTCTTTTAAAATTTTCATTAAAAAAAAATAACTTATCATCATGCTTTTTAGCAATTTTTCTACTCTTTTTAGCTCGTTTACTTTAATTAGATTTGAATGACCTGATAATCAATTATTTTTATGTTCTAATTGCAAAGCACGATCTAATCTAAGGTACTATCTTGATAAAACCATAGTATTTGACTTCACCAGTTACCATGGCTGTTTTACTTTTCTTTCTGATTAAAAGATGCTCAAATTTGAATAGATTGCATTAAGATTATCATTTACATAATAGATTTTGAAGAGTTATGCCTAAGTCCAAATAAAAGAAAAATATAATAAAAATAGAGGGAGAGAATCACTAAGCACCGCTATCCTGTTAAAAACGTCTATCATTTGGATATATGCTATGGTGTGATGGTTTAGTGCCATGGTACCTCGAGCAAGTAGATCCATAGGGGTTTTTCAACACCTGGTACCCTAGGCCAATTGGAACGTAAGCTGTCGCATTGAAAGCTCGCTACAAGGGGTACTTAGAAAACTTACAAGGAGCAAGCGCCCAAAAAAAAAAAGGAAAAAAAAGGAGAGCATCTCTAGCACCACTATCCCACATAAACAATTTTATGATATGTGATACCCATTAAGAGGGCGTCTCAGTGGTGGCTTCTCTTACTTATGAGTCATCGCCCATGAGTCGAAGTTTAATTCTCACTGAAAATATACTCGGGAAGTCATAATGAAGGCATCTCAGTGGCGAGTTCTCTTACTTATGGGTCATCACCCAGGAGTCAGAGCCTGATTCTCACTGAAGATATATTCATGAGCCGAAATCGACTTGAGCAAATAAATTCCTCAGAAAAAAAAAAAGAAAAAAAAATTTAGTTTTAGGCATACTTGATAAGTCTTGTTATGAGTGATATGATTTTTGTCCTCTATTCAGTTTGAATGTCTCGAGATTAAAAAGAATGGATAAACTTAATTTGCTTAGCTAACTTTTGAACTCGGTCACCAAGGTAATTGACAGATTTTTCCTTAGAAAAGATGGTTTTGCCTTTAGAACCTTTAACCTTGATCCTCTGTCATTCTTTTCTACTAAAAGTGCACTTGCTTTAAATTGTAGAAGAATTCTTAAAAAGCATGAAATCCTGCGCCTCAATGTTCACCCTTGCTTGAGGGCGAGCAAGATTGAAGTTTGGAGGTATTTCGATAAGTCTAATTTAGCATATACTTATTTATATCACTTTTAATCATTTTTTATCAAACTTCTATCGCTTTTGCTCGATTTTGCTCTTTTACGCTCATATTGCCATTTTCTTACAAAAATACTTATTTTTTGTTAAATCTTGCTAGGTTTTATCATCAAAATCAACAAGTGAATGCAATATTCACCAAAAAAAATCAAAAAGAGGGGCAAAACATAACAATTTACATGGCTAAAGCAAGAACACAACAAGTTCATTCACAATTCATTTCAACTTGCAAAACGAGGTGGCAGAATGCACAAATCAGGTGCAATGATGGATTAAACAATACATTAACATGTACAAGATGATGTAAACTCTGAATTTAAGTGGTGCAAAGCTCAAAAATCTGAAAAAAAATGCCAAGACCAACAAGGTGCAGATAAAGAACAATAAGCCAGCATAATTCACTTCAACTTGCAATTTTGTGTGGCAAAATGGACAAATAAGGTGAAAAAACTTCTTGTACACTTCATTAAAAATTTAGAATTTATGTTAAAGCTGATTTTGGGCAGCCAAAGCTGGAAAAAATGAAGAAAAATAGTAAAGGATAGCAAGTTGCAGAAACTGAAAACCAGCCTGCACAATTCACTTCAACTTGCAATTTTGGGTGGCAAAATTGACGAATCAAGTGAAATAACCTCTTGTACACTTCAATAACATGTTCAAGTTGATTTTAAGACTGATTTTGGGTGGCCATAGTAGAAGAAAAATGAAGAAATCAATAGCAAGTTGCAAACCTGCAGAATTGGCAGCCGCTGCAGATATGTGGTGCAATGAGCTTTAAGCTTGCAATTTTTTGTATTTTTTTTATTTCAACCTTATGTACTATAAATAGGGATATTGATAAGGTATTTTAGCATCATTCAATCCAGAAATATCAAATACAAAGTAGAGAAATAAGGTAGAAATTCGTAGGAAGAAAGAAGAAGTTCGGTTTGAAATTTTTTATTTTCAAGTTCTTTTCTATCCTTCTCTTCATTAAATTCATGAATTTTATGTTAAATATGTCTTATATTATGTTTATCGTGAACTAATTGTGTTATTTCAAGGCTATGATGTAGCCTAAGTTATAATATACGCTCATTTCTAATTCAACATTTTCAATGTTTTGTTACTGCGTTGTTGAAGTGTTTATCATTGTTCTTCATGCGTTTTAAATGCTTGATCAACATTTGAGGCCTATATTGATTCATAATGAGTCCGAGAGGAGATTTATGATGATTTGTAAGGTGATAAGCACCACAAATCGAGCGAATGCTCGAGAGAGATTAACGCAATTTGTGTAGTTTTTAAGTGAAAATGATAGAGCTTTAAAAACTCTTTTATTATTTAAATTTATGCACGAGAGTGATGGGTTAATATGTAAAAGAGCATGCTAACTGTTGCTCGAGAGAGAATATTTAGTAAATTAGGATTTTCAACCATCGACACGTAATAACAACTTGAATAACGAAACTAGAAAGGCGTACTAGGTGAAATCGGATGCCTTGGATTTTATTAAATCATAAAAACCCCAAAAAATCAGTAAAATTTAGATAAAATTTAGTAAACAAATTTTGTTTCCTATTATTTTAATTTATTTTATGTCAAAAACCTCAATTTTCAGTCTTTCAAATTGTGTTAAAGCTACTAATTTTGGTACTTGCTCAATAACAATCCTCGTTGGAACGATACTCTACTCACTACTTTATTACTTGATATTACTAGTGCACTTGCTAATGAGCCATTTCCCAAAATAGCAAAAAAATAAAAAATATTTCCTAATCTAGCTTTTTTTTAAAAATATTTTCCCAAATGGCATCTATATCATCATTTGACTTTTTTCTTTTTTAGTTTTACTTTTTTTTTTTTACTTTCTTATTTTATTTTTAATATATATATATATATATATATATATATATATATATATATATATATATATATATATATATATATATATATATATAATTGTTTTAATTTATAATACTTTCTTAATCACAACAAATAAATTAAATTAAATTAAATTATTTATTAAATATTTGGATTAAATTTGTGTATAAATAATTTTATTTAAAATTTAATAAATAATTAAGTTTAATTTATTTATTATAATACATAAAATATTATAAACTTAAAAAATATAAATATAGTAAAAAAAAATAAATAAAAAATGATGACATGGATGCCATTTGGGGAAATATTTTATAAAAAAAAGCTAGTTTAGAAAATATTTTTTATTTTTGTGCTATCTTGGGAAATGGCTCTACTAATGCATACGCAAAGTACGCATCAGTGATGGTAGTGGATGAAAAACAAAAAAATAATAAATACTGCATTTTATAATATAATAGAGATCAAGAAAAAATATGTTAAAAAAATTAGATACAATTATAATTTATAAAATATACCTATTAAGCAAAAATAAACAACCTGATGGGTCAATCTATTATTACTGGAGACTCGTATAACCCGACCCAAAATTGACCCATACCCGAGATGACCTGAAATTGAATTGACCCAAACCCGAAATAACTTGATCCTGACCCAACCTGACCCAAGCATAGTCGAAAGTCGAAGCTGACCCGAACCAGATTGGGCTGACCTGAGCCCGACCCGACCTGAGTCCATTGCAAACTCGAGATGACCCAAACCTATATGGGTTCACCCAAACCCGACCCAGTTGACCCAATTGCCACCTCTACTTATAAACAATACTATCAAATGAGTCCAATAGAACATGAGGAGATTAGCACCAATTTGAAGAGTTACTCGCCCAAGGTTTTTGTGTGAGAGCCTAAGGCCTTGTACGGTTCCAACCCTCTTGACACCAAAGAAGAATGGAACTTGGCAGATGCACCATAGACAACGGGACCATTAATGGAATCAACGTATGCTACTGATTTTCCATACCAAAATTAGACAATTCGTTGGATAAATAGAAGAACTTACAAGTGGTTAATAGGCTTTACATGAAGAGAGGATACCTCCAGATTTGTTTCAAGTCAGAAGATGAGTGCAAGACTGCTTTCAAAACCTAGAAGGGTTGTATGAGTGGCTAGTTATGTTGGTTGGACGTCCCAGTGCACCCAGTACATTTACTAGGTTCATGAACCAGGTATTGCACCTTTATATTGCGAAATTTGTTGTAGTTCACATTGACAATATCTTTATTTACAATCCGAGTAGGGTAGAACATATGGAACACCTCACAGCGGCATTGGGTGCCTTAAAGGAACACCATTTATTTTTGGCCTTGAAGAAGTGTGCTTCTATGACGGAACAGGTGACATCCCTTGGCTTTATTATAAACAAGGACAGAATAGGTGCTAATGAAAACAAAGTGGAGGAAATCTGAGATTGGTCATAATCGAGTACAATAAAAGAGGTGCGTAGTTTCCATGGGCTTGCATCATTTTATTGGAGATTCAGTTCGGATTTCAATACCATCATGGTACCCATTATAGATTGCATGAAGGATGAAAGTTTTAGTTAGACCTCGAAGGCTTCTAACATCTTTGAGGAAATGAAGTGGAGGTTAGTAAGAGCTGCGGTTGGCTTTTCCGAATTTCCAGAAGGCTTTTGAGTTGCACACTGAAGCCATAAAAGTTGGAATTGGTGTTTCTGCTTAGCTAGGAGGGATGACTAATTGCATATCTTAATGAGAAGCTTGGCAGAAGTAAACCGAGGTATTCAGTTTATGATCTTAAGTTATATGCTGTAGCATGAGCCTTGAGGCATCGGAGATCTTATCTCGACAACATGGAATTCATCTTAAATTCGGATAATGTTGCATTGAAGTACATCAACAGGCAAGACAAGATATCTGACCGACATGCAAAGTGGGTGTGTTTCGTTCAACTCTCTAACTTTGTACACAAGGACAAATATGGAGCACTGAATAAAATGGTTGATGCCTTTAGCAGACGGACAATGATTGTAACTGACAGCCAAGTTGCAATAATCCGATTTGAAAGAATTGCCGAACAATACCAAAATGATCCTGTTTTCAAAGAGATTTGGTGAGAGGTCCTAATAGGTAGAAAACTGGGATATTCAATTTGTTGGGTTTGACTCAGGGTAGGGTAGGATGAGCTGAAATCGAACTCTATGAAGGATTCACCTTGGTACGCTATTCTGTCCTGTTTGTTATGAGTCTTCCTCTCCTTTTCCTTCTTTTATAGATGAAGAAAGTAGATTCCTTGTAAGTTTAGGTTTCGGTAAGTGGTAGTGAGTTTTTATCATGTTGACATGTGCCCTAGCTTACCCTTAGGGTGAAGATGGCAAGTATATGGGTGTTAGTGAGGGATTCGTAGAATGCGCCATGTGGTTAATCTTAAGGACTTATCCTTATTAAGGTTGGACTTAGTAAGAAGCCCTTCTCTGGCAGGTGTACAATAATTTTCCTTTCCTCACTGTTCGTCTTGTTTGTGCATTCTCTTATGATTACTCATTTGGTTTGTTTGCTTTTTATATTAATTTTTAAAGTGTTTTTATAATTGAAGAGATGGTCGAGGTAGACATTACTCAGTACTTGGCACTTGGGTCTAGTCCAAGGGATCCCAGCCGCTATCCTAGGATTGTCAAGTAGGCATCTGCTACTCTTATTGTTCAAGCTTCCCCTGCAATATCCTCCCCTTTCACTTCTCTTCAACTTGGTTCATACCCTTCAACGACTCTTTTATATCAATCATCTCCTTGACCTCCAAAGGACTTCCCCAGAAAGAAATATGCTAGCTCGGTGGGACCAATCCGTCCTTTCATCATCTGTTCATGAGCCCATACCTCCAGACTCCTCTTTACTTGCGTCAGTCATTGCCCCTCATTCTTCCTAAGAGGGCCCTAGTGCCTTTATTGCAAGGAAGCATAGAGGTTTACTGGCTCCGTTCCAACACCTGGTTCGACCATAACCTTTGATTCCGTTGATCAAATTCTTTCATGTAGTTTTATTTGTCATAATGTCCCCTATAAATTTTCTTTCATTTTTTCATAGGCCTTGCATGTTTTTGCTTCTATATGTCTCTCATGGGTACATGGCGTAGATGCCACAAGAATTCACAACAGCTTCAAGAGGAATTTCAACAATATTCGGAGGACTCATGTGCAGATGCCGAATGATACAAAAAGCTTTTGTCCGGGCAATGGGAGCAACTCGAACGTGTGAAGGCTAAATTGAAATGGAAAGAGGAGCATAAATTCCCTTGGATTTAACCCGAATACCAAAAGAATCTGTTATAATTCAGGATCAATCCTGAATTATAACCAAGTAATTGAGAGTTTGAGATGAGGGAAGAAGGGAAATAGGATGAAGAAATAGAAGAAGATTAAGATAGAAGATGAGAGTGTATATTTCTTTTGTATGACCTTCTTACAAGCTAAGTATCATATTTATACTATGTGTTGGCTAAGTACAATCACAACTCACAAGTACTAACAAGTATAACATCACAACTTATTCAATTACATTTAACCAACTATAACTTGCTATACGAACTATCCCAGTCATGACAATTCCACCCTCTCAAGATCATTCTTGTCCCAAGAATGTTGATGCAGGAAATTGTCTGCGAATGAAGCCAAGGTCTTCCCAACTAGCTTGTGCAGGACTCAGATTAGCCCAATGAATCAGCACCTCTTGACGCTTCTTTCCTTTAGTATGCACCAATCTGGGCCCAAGAACAGCTGCAGGACCCTGGACCAGTGAGCCATCATTGTGAACTGCAGGGGGTTCCTTGGAGCTTTCCTTGTCTTCAATCATGTGTTTCTTAAGGAGAGAAACATGAAAAACAGGGTGAATTGATGATGAAGTAGGTAGGTCCAACTTGTAAGCCACCTTCCCTATTCTTTCCAAAACCTTGTATGGACCAAAGAAACGAGCCCCCATTTTGACATTTTTCCTTATGGCCACAGAAGATTGTCTATAAGGTTGAAGCTTGAGGTAAACCATGTCCCCAACTAGAAAAGATCTTTCAGTCCTGTTCCTATCAGCATAAAACTTCATGCGTGACTGAGCCCTCTGCAAATTATCCTTCAGTTGCAGCATAAGCTGTTTCCTCTAAGAAATGAGATCGTTTACTTCTGAAACTTGAGATGTCATCCCTTGTAACACCATGGGAGCAGGTGGATCATAACCACAGAGGGCTTGAAAAGGAGTGGCGCCAATGGAAAAATGGAAATGGGTGCTGTACCGCTATTCTGCCAGAGCTAGCCATCTCACCTAATGCTTTGGATAAGTATAAGTCATGCTGCGCAAGTATTGCTCCATGTACTGATTCACCCTTTCAGTCTGACCATCAGATTGAGGGTGAAATGAAGAGCTGAGAGCCAAAGTGGAACCCATCAACAAGAAGAGTTCTTGCCAAAACTCACTGGTAAATATTTTGTCACGATCAGATGTGATGGATTGGGGCAATCCACGTAGCTTATAGATGTTATCCAAGAACACCTTGGCCAGCTTTTCAGCAGATATGGGATGATTCAGAGCTACAAAATGGCTGAATTTGGTGAATCGATCCACCATAGCCCATATAATCTCCTTCCCATCAGATTTAGGCAATCCCTCCACAAAATCCATGCTTATGTGTTGCCATGCCCTATTAGGAATTGGGAGAGGTTGTAACAAGCCAGGGTACTACACACGTTCTGACTTCGTTCTTTGGCATACATCACAGCCCTGAACTAAAGCTTCCACAGCCTTCTTCATTCCTAACCAACTGAAATATTGTTTGATCCTTCAATAAGTGCCATCTATACTTGAATGACCATCCCAAGCTGAAGAATGAAAGGCCAATATGATCTGTCTTCTCCAATTTGTGGCTGTGCCCACATAAATTCTTCCTTTAATTCTCACAATGCCATTCAATGCTGATACGTCATTAGATGTTTTAGAAGGAGAATTGACGGCATAAGCTGTAATGCAATCAGAGGAAAATTTATCTCCTACATAACTTTTGTAAATCTCCTCCATCAAAGCTGGAAGAACACAAGAGATGGCTGCACAAGAGCCTTCCATTTCTGCTCCTGATCTGCGAGAAAGAGCGTCTGCTACCATATTTTCCCTTCCCTTGCGGTATTAAATAGAATAACTGAGGCCTAGCATCCTTAAGAGCCTCCTCTTCTGTATCCTAGTGGTGATTTTCTGCTCAAGGAGGTGTTTGAGGCTCTGGTGGTCTGTTCTGATGATGAAATGGTATCCCTCCAAGTAATGCCTCCATTTCTTTACAGCTAGCAGAATGGCCAAATACTCCTTCTCATATATGGAGAGCTGTTGATGTCTTGGACTCAGTCCCTGACTGATAAAAGCAATGGGCTTGCCGTGTTGTGAAAGAACTGCACCAATGCCAGAGCTGCTAGCATCAGTTTCTAAGGTAAAGGGATGCTCAAAATCAGGCATGGCAAGCACTAGGGCTGAACACATGGCTAGCTTGAGCCTTTCTAATGCATCTTGAGCTTCTCCAGACCATTCAAAAGCATCTTTCTGCAGCAAATTGGTGAAAGGTTTAGCCAGAATTCCATAGCCCGCAATGAATTTTCTGTAGTAACCCGTTAGGCCTAAGAATCCCCTCAATTTTTTTGATGTTTTGAGGAGTAGGCCAATCTCTCATAGCTTGCACCTTGTTGGGATCAGTAGCTACTCCTTCCTTGGACAAAATGTGCCCCAGGTATTTGACTCGTGTTTGAGCAAATGAACATTTTTGCAAGCTTAGCAAATAGCTTATTCTATCGCAATATGGTAAAGACCTATCTCAAATGACTAATGTGAGCATCCAAGGAAGAGCTGTACACCAAAACATCATAAAAAAAGACTAACACGAATCTCCTTAGCTGCTCCTTAAACACCCAATTTATCACTACTTGAAAGGTCGCTAGAGCATATGTCAAGCCAAAAGGCATGACTACGAGCTCATAGTGACCATGGTGAGTCTTGAAAGCAGTTTTGGGAATGACTTCATCCTTCACTCGAATCTGACGATAGCCTTGTCTCAAATCTAACTTCGAATAGTACTGAGACCCTTTTAGCTCATCAAGTAAATCAACAATGATAGGTATGGGAACTTGTCCTTCACGGTGAGGGAGTTCAGATGCCTGTAGTCCACACACATACGAGCAGTTCCATCCTTATTCTTCGCAAGGATCACTGGAGAAGCAAATGGGCTATAACTATGCCTTATAAACTTGGATTTCAACAATGTTTCCACCTGCACTTCAATTTCGTTCTTCTGGGAATGGGGATACTAGTAAGGCCTCAGGTTTACAGGGTCTAACTGAGCCTTCAAGGGAATAGCATGGTATAAAGCCCTCTGGGGAGGCAATGCTGTGGGCATAGCAAATATATCCTTGAACTCTAACAACAATGTCTCAATTTGGGGGTCTCGAATCTCTGAAGTTGTTGCAGGTTCTGCAGAGATAGCATTATGCTGGCCTATCCACTGACATCCTTCTTTTCTCTGCAATTTCTTGAGCTTACTTACTTTCATGAGCTGCAAGCTTCCTTTCTCCATGATTCCTTGTAACACCACTCGCTTCCCCTTTCTATCAAAAGAGACTGAAAGTTGTGCAAAATCAAACACTAAAGGGCTGATCATCTTCATCCAATCCACACCCAAAACCATGTCACAACCCCCAAGCTTGAGTACTCTAAAATCATACCCAAATGTGTGTCCCTGCATACACCATTTGAATTCCTTACATTTCATTTGAGTGATCATGGAATTGCCATCAGCTACGGTAATAGCTAGGGGGCTGGTCTTGATCATCTCATGCCCCACAGCCTTCACAATTTTCGGATCAACAAAGCTGTGTGTACTGCCACTATCGATCAAAATCAATAATTGCTTTTGTCCAGCTTCTACCTTGATTCGGATGGTGTTGTGGGAGCCATTTCCTGTAAGTGCAGGAACAGAAATCTCCATCTCATCAAGATCTCCATCCCCAATCTCATCCTCCCACTATTGTTCAGTTGTTTCATCTTCAGATAAGTCCTCCTCTAACTCACCAAATTCCATTCCAGACATAGCCATCAGATGCTTGGGATTACACCTATGTCCATAAAAGTATTTCTGATTACAACGAAAGCACAGCCTCTAATTTTTCTTGTCCTCATTACCAGCAGGCTTAGCTGTAGAACCTAAAGCACCCTGCTGTAGATTTAACCCAGGCACCGATCTTGTTTTAGGAACATCAAGGCTGGATAAAACAGTTGCCTTCATCAATTTAGTCTTAGTAAAGGCTTGGGACAAGGATACAGAGTTTAAGGCCTTGACTAAGTTCTTGATTCTTGGTTTGAGGCCACTAATAAAGCTAGAGATGTAATAGGAATCATGAGCTCGTGGGAACACAGATAGCATCCTAGCGCGCAAGTTCTCAAACTTGATCATATAATCCTTCACAGATGAGGTTTGAACTAATTTATTGAAGTGATCAATCACCTCTCCCGGATCCTCCTCTCCATATCTTTCACAAAATTCATTCACAAAATCATTCCAAGTTAAATCAGGACAACTACGGATCAAGCTATAATACCAGGTCTCATGATCACCTTGTAAATAAACAGCAACTAATTCAACCTTCTCCAGTTCATCGGTGTGATTAAATTTAAAGTACCTTTCGCACTTTCTGATCCAAGACTGAGGCATATTTCCATCAAATGTGTCTATCTCCACGCGAGGTTGTCTAGGTGCCAGTGTCCTAGCTGCGGCCGATCCTTGTTCATTAGATCCAGCTGACTGAGAAGAAGCAGGATCTAGTGGTCTATCGGGTTGGCGAACAAGAGAAAGCAACCCTGCTCCAACCGATATCTGTTGATGATCAAATTGTTGCTGTAAACCTTGAATTCGAGCTTCCAGCTGCTGAGAGTGTTGCTACAACCTCTCAGCGATCTTCTGATCTTGGTTTAGCTGCAATGTTGTAAACATTTCCTGCATTTGGATTCGCAGTTGCTCAAACTGATTGATCTCACCTGTAGGATGCGGGTTAGTACTCACAGCTGCAGCATAACTTGGATTAGCAGCAATTGCGGCTGCTGCAGCGGCAGCAGCACCAGCTCTGGTTGTCACTCCGGCCATCTGAGCTGATCTTCTCCTCCTGCCCAGATCAACGGCAGCTAATGCAAAGCTCTGATACCAATTGTTATAATTTAGGATCAATCCTGAATTATAACCAAGTAATTGAGAGTTTGAGATGAGGGAAGAAGGGAAATAGGATGAGGAAATAGAAGAAGATTAAGATAGAAGATGAGAGTGTATATTTCTTTTGTATGATCTTCTTACAAGCTAAGTATCATATTTATACTATGTATTGGCTAAGTACAAGCACAACTCACAAGTACTAACAAGTATAACATCACAACTTATTCAATTACCTTTAACCAACTATAACTTGCTATAAGAACTATCCCGGTCATGACAGAATCCTTCGCTCAATCTCCAGAGAGGCTATAATGACGTTCAAGGCAAGCCTTGAGTATCAAACCTTGAAAAATAACCTATTTTTGGCTTGCCTTGATGCCGGACTCCTGTGTTTTATGGACAAGCTGAAGGGTAGTGGACCCACGTACAATACGAGCTTTTGGAGGATATATGCATCCATGTTAGTGAAGAAGTTGTAGCAGAGGTGGAATCAAGCGTGGATGCCTCAACTACTAGCAACAACTCCTAATCTCCTAATTGGGTTTTTGAGTGTTTTATTATTTTGAACTAGGACTTTGGGTTTCTTCTACCCTTGATATTTGTGGATCTTTTAGTTAGCGGAAATAGTATGTATGTTAGGTGTATTTTAGTCAAAGTATATAAGTCACTAGGGAGGTTGGGCACTATAATGCCCAATTTTTGATAGGCATTATTTGCTTAAAAATCCATGATTTGCTCTTCTAGTTTGATTTTTGACACTAATTTTTTTTTTTTTTTGACACTAAATAGATATTATTATTTTTCCTTTTTGAGTGACGGTGGATGGCAATTACATAAAACTAAATATTGCCCCTAATTCTTAACTTGATCGGGAAATCTAAAGTAATTATCGTCATTGGGCATCGACTCGAGTAGTGAAATCTTCTTGTGTTTTGCACGTATGTACACTCTCTCTCTTCGTTTTTTAATTTTTTTGAAGTGTTCGAATAAGCTGAAATTTTATAAGTAGTACTTTTAACGTGTATGTTGGCCACTGCTGTATTTAACCAGTGTAAAAATGAATCTCAATACAACATCTTGCTTCCTCATAACTAGCCTCATGCATGTATAATCGTGAGTATTTCATCTGACTAATCTATCCTCGAATGTAAATATAAGACCTAATTGACACATAAAGAGTTATAAACAGTGTATTCCATTAATATAGAGGTGTGTATAGATGCTAGGGCTTAGTGACATATGGGTGACTGTAAATGCTGCTCCTGATTAAGGGGTAAGCCAATGTAAACGTTATTCCCAATTAGTGTATGCAGAGGGCAATCAATATGGCCTCCAACTAACGTATAGGAGGTACTGAACATTGTGCTTGAGTAATATGCAGGTGGGAATATATGTTGCCCCCCGATCAATACATGGGTTAGGGTAAATGTTGCACTTGATTAATATGCAGGTGAAGATAAATGTTGCACTTAATTAATATACAGGTGAAGGTAAATGTCGCACCTGATTAACATACAGGTGAAGACAAAGTTGCACCTCACTAACATACAAGTGAAGGTAAATGTCGCACCTGATTAACATACAAGTGAAGACAAAGTTGCACCTCATTAACATACAGGTGAAGGTAAATGTTGCACCAGATTAAGATACATGTGAAGATAATTGCACCTGATTAATACACAGGTGAAGGTAAATATTTGACCTAATTAATATACATGTGAAGGTAAATGTTGCACCCGATTAATATACAAGGGAAGGTAAATGTTGCACCTGATTAATATATAGGTGAAGATGAATGTTGCACCCAAGAGAACACATAAAATTAAGCTAATGGGTACCTATACAACACGTAGTGATGGCAATGGTAAAACCTATTACTCGAGGGTACCCATCCCGTTTGGGGCGGGTATGGGTACAAGTGAGGCAGGTGGTGGATATAGGGTGGGTATAAATTACAATACCCGCCATGGGTATGGGGTGGGTATGCATATGATGTCGTACTCACCCCCACCCCCCCCCCCCCCCCCCCCCCCCCCCCCCCCCCCAATACCTGCCAATGCCCTCCACAATTTGTATTTTATTTATTTAAAATTAAGAAAATATATATATTTGATTTAGTTGCTCAAATTTGTATGAATTGTTAGATAAAATTATGATTAGATTCTAAAAATATAATATTAAATAATTTATTTGGGCGGGCTTGGATAATTGTTTGGCACCCACATTAGGCTGGGTACATGGGCAGGTAATGCATACCCATTGGACACCTGCAAGTAATAGGGCGGGTATGGGTATGGATTTTTATCGATCGAGATGGGTATGGGTGTTCACTTCATATCCACGATGGGTAATGGGGAGGATATGAATATGAATTCAAGTGGTAGGTACGAGTATGGAGGAGGCACCCCATGCCCGCCCCGGCCCCTTGCCATTCCTAACAACACGTCAATGTTTTATTCATTCCCACTGTACAAAATTTACGAGGTGGTGTGGGTCTTACATATAAACCTACCATCTCAAGGGTAGTACCTTTTGAGATTGTATGAGCTCCAACTTCTCAACACCTCTATCCCATCTAACGACTCAATTGATAACTTCCCTCTTTGAAACCCAGAACCACCTTGTAAAGGCCCTCCAAATTAGGAGCAAGTTTTTCAAACTCCGACGTTTTTCCTGTTGCCTCAGTTCGACGTAAGACTGAATCACCCTCCTGAAAGCTTCAAACATTGACCTTCTTGTTGAAGTATTTGACCATCTTCTGCTTTTGTGCTGCCATCTTTAATAAGGCCTTAAACCCAACTTCTTCTATTAGATCCAATGAGTTTTGCAAGATAGATGAATTTTTAGTTGGCTAGTAGTATCTTATGTAAAAAGTCCGATTTGGGACTTTGATTCCCAAGACAACCTCTGCCCCATACACTAACATGAAGGGCGTTCCTCCCGAGGCAATTTTCATTGTGGTATAATAAGACCATAACACACTAGGCAACTCTTCTACCCGTGTACCCTTAGCTTTGTCTAGAATTCTTTTGAGGCCATTAAAATCTCCTTATTTGCAGCTTTGGCTCGTCTGTTACTTTGTGGATATGGCGTAGAGGCAAGGTGAATTCTAATTCCCATTTCCTCGCAATATGCCTAAAATCTTGTCAAGCTGAATTGCGATCCATTATCCACAACAATTACCACAGAAACTCCAAACCAAGTAATAATACTTTTCCTAAGGAATAATTGTGTAACAATGCATGTTATTCTGGCTGTAGGTCCCGTCTCTATCCATTTACTGAAGTAATCAACGGCTACCATGAGAAACTTTGTCTGTCCTACAGCTATCGGGAAGCACCCCAGTATATCAATTCCACATCGCGCGAAGGGTATTGGCTAATCAATGGCTGTAATGTTGCCAGTGGAGCATGAAGAATGGGGCTGAACTTTTGACAGGTTTCACACCGGCATAATAGGTCCTTAGCATCTTTCTTTAAGGAAGGCCAAAAGTGCCCTGCTCGCAAATCTTTATTAGCTAAGACATGTCCTCCTTTGTGTCCTCCACATTCCTCTTCTTGAACTTCTTTTAAAATTGCACTCTTTCTTCTAACATTTGAGCAATGGATGAGAAAAAGATCTTTTGTACATTTGATCATCGATAATGGAAAAAAGGGGATGCTAGATATCTAATTTTCCACATTTCTAAGGGATCTTCCAGTCGTATTCCTCAATGGATATAATCCATAACCTGTTTAACCCAGTTATGAACTTCATCAATGCAATGTAGCCGTGCAATCTCTTCGCTATGAAAACTAATTCCATACACTTGTCAAATTACTATGTCATCTCCCATGTCTAATGCTTGATAGACAATAGCCAACCTAAACAACATGTCTGCAACCTAATTTTCATTCCACTCAATTGAACGTAACTCTATTTTCTTCAACCGGGGCATGCCATTTTTAAATGCCTCGAGATATCTTACCATGTTCAGTTCTTTCGTGTCGTACTCCCCTTTTACTTGACTTACCACTATTCGCGAATCACTAAAGACTATCGTAGATTTAGCCCCTAGTGTGCGCACAAAACTGACTCCATGTTTCAATGACTCATATTCTACTTCATTATTAGTAAGAGGAAATTGAAACTGTAACACATAGCGATATATTGCCCCTTCCGGCCCTTGTAAGTAGATTCCTGCACCCAATCCTTCATAATTTGAAGAGCCATCAATGAAGATTTTCCAAGGATAAGTAGAGCTTATGGCGGTCTCTATGTTCGTATTTGTATTTTGACCCTCTAACTCCTGAGGTGGGTCTACCTTCCTTTCACCTCATTGCCGTTTGCGAATACTCTCTTATTATGACCTTTTTCAAAAGGACACTCTACAATGAAGTCGACCAGAGCCTGTGCCTTGATATCGGGCCTTGGATAATCTAACTTGGATCATAGCTTCCTAAGTCGGCCAAAGTACACTTTTTATATCAAAGACCATCATAGATAACTCTACTGCCCAAGTTAACATTTGCCCTGAATAGTCTAACTTGGATAGTAGCTTTCTAAGACGCTGATCAGCGAATATGTTCACTGTATGAACTTGGAAATAGGGACGAAGTTTTCTAGAAGCTACAACGATAGCATATATTAACGTTTCAATTGGCGGACATCTTAACTCTACATCTTTCAATACTTGGCTAACGAAGTAGACTCGGATCTTCTCATTTTGTTGATTAGCCACCAACACCACGTTGATGGTCTTATTTGATGCCGCCACATCGAGATTGAACATTGCCCCTAGGTTCGGTTTCACCATAGCAGGAAGGCCGGCTAAATGATTTTTAATATTAGCGAAGGCCTACTCACAGTCCTGATTCTAAAGCTGATCTCTCATCTTTTGCAATACTTGAAAGAATGGAAGTGCTTTTTCAACAAACCTACTAATGAACTGGTTAAGCGCGACTAATTGCCCCGAAAATGTTGTACCTCATTAACAGTCTTTAATGTTCCCGTTACTAGTATAGCCTTTATATTTCAGGGATTAGCCTTAGTTCCCGGAGAATTAACAATAAAATCCAAGAACTTTCCAAGTGGACTAGCAAAAGAACATTTGCTCGAGTTCAGCTTCATTTAGTAATATCGTCGGGTTAGAAGAGTCTCTCACAAGTTTGACATATGATCTCACTTAATGTGGGACTTAACTATCCTATCGTTGACATACACCTCCATGTTACATCTCGGTTGTTGCTCGAATACTTTGTTGGCCAACCACTGATATGTAGCTCCCGCATTTCTATGTCCAGAAGGCATCATGCTGTAACAATATGTTCCTTCACCGGTGATGAAGGAGGCTTTTTCTTCATCAATCGACCCCATATTATCTTATGGTATACAAAAAAAAGCATCCACAAAGTTGTATAACTCATTTACTGTTGCAAACTGTACCAACTTCTCAATCTTACGAAGAGGATACAATTCTTTAGGACAAAACTTGTTTAAGTTTGTGAAATGAACACATGTTCGCCAGGTGCCATTCAACTTCTGTACGAGGACGACATTAGCAGCCATTTTGGATATTTCACCTCACTTACGAATCCTAATTTTAATAATTTGTTCACCTCTGCTTTGATTGCTTCATTTCTTTCAACACAAAAGTTTCTTTTTCTTTTTTTTTTTTTTTACTGGGACAATAGCAAATATGGCGTTTAATCTATGTAACATTACACCATGGATAATTCCTAGCATCTCTTCCACATTGTACTTGAACACACCACAAAATTACTTTAACAAGCTTATGAGCTCAAGTTTAGTATCTTGGATAGCCGAAATCCAACCTTAACCATTTTCCCCTTTTTAATCTCATCCACTTCCAATTTACCCGGATCACATTCGTCAACCATAGGCAAGCTTCGCTCAAATGGATCAAGCTCTTCTTTTCCTGTTTTGAGAGATATGTTGTAATTTGGGGATTATAAAAAGGCATGATAGCATTCCTATGCGACCTTTTGGTTTCCATGGATGGAAACTATTTCCCCTTCATCTGATTTGAACGTCATCAACAAATGGTACTTAGAGATTATAGCCTTTATATTTTTTAGAGCAGGTCGCCCCAAGATGATATTGCAGGGTGATGGTGTGTCAACTATTAGATATTCAACTCTTATTTCCTTTCTGGAATTTTGTCCATAAAGCACAATTTTAAAAAAATAGCTCCCGGAGGCCGTACCGCTTCTCCCGAGAACCCAACCACCGGATAGGATATAGGTGCTACATTCCTTTCTAATATCTCCATCTATTTGAAACACCGATAAAAGATGACGTTCAACATGCTCCCCTAATCTATCAACACACAATGAACATGACAGTGTTCTACTTCTTGACATTGAACATGAGATCATCTTGCAGAACATAAACACCCTCTAACTCTTCCATAGTGAAGGTAACCTCTAAAAGGGGACGCATTCGCATACGACCCATCTTTTTTTTTTTTTAAAGACACGTGAGAGGTATTTGGATGTGATGCTCCTGATATCATCGCTATCATTTTCTTGGAAGGTTCCGCTAAATCTTTGAGAGGCATGAGCACTAAGGCCTTATCCTCCACCTCTTTATTTTTTTGAGGCTAATAATTTGTCCTGGTTATCTTGAGCTCTTTTGCATTGCTCTGCACTCTTTCATAGTATAACCAAAAATTGGTGGAACTTGCACCACCTAGACTTTGCTTGGGGTATGAAAGGAGCCTTCCCAAAGGCAGAAGGATGATATGGTCATTTACCTCTTATTTCATAGGTTAGTCGTCACACGAGCCTACGCACTTGAAACCTTGAATTTATGTTCTATCGAGAAGCGCTTAGTTGCCTTGGGTTGGGTGCCTACTGCCCCTCCTTATATCTCCTAGTGACTCCCAAACGAAATTTCCCCGTAGCAATCAATACATCTTCAACCGATACATACTTATTGGCTCTCTTAGCATAGTTCATCTATAGTATTTGGTTTTTTCTTTTTTGAACCAGCGAAAATTTAAAGTATGAATTCTTTAATCTATTAATAAAGGCACTTATTGCTATTCCATATACTAGGAGTGTGATGTCAATGATCTCATGCATAAACCTCCTCATGAAGTCTCAGAGTCCCTTTGCTTATAACCGCATTAGCTAAGCTGCTCTCTTCTTTATTTCTTTATTGCTTTCGAAGTGGCAAGTAATGCGCTCAGTTAGTTGAGCCAAGCTACTTATTGAACCTGTTGGAATAGATGAGAACCATTATTAAGCCACTCCTTTAAGCATAGAAGAGAAGCACTTACACCGTACCTCTTTGTTCAAATAAACAACACCAGCCTAATATCCAAATTAGCAAATAAAAGGTGTGGAATACTATTTTAATACACTAGTGGCGTAAATTTATTATGCTATTTTAAGGTGTGGCTTAAATTAGCTATACTATTTTTATATGTGGTTTGTATTTGCCTTAATTATGTATAAATATCCCAACTCCAAATCATTCATATCATTGAGAAGTAAAAGAAGAAATAAAATAAGACTAGAAGTCTTATATTTGTAGTCTTGCGAGCGTTGAGTGCTTGTGAGAATTGATATTTCTTTTATAATATTTTTAAGTTTAATATAAATATTTTTGTTGTGTCTTCATTATTGAGTAAATTTCTTCTTTGAATAGTAAAATTAGAGTTATGTACTCTAAATTTTTCTCAATAATTGGTATTAGTGCGGGACGGTCAAGGATTGATTTTGGTGGAGCTATCTTGAGTCGTGAGGATTTTGGTACTCTGCAAGTTCGTTAGTCAAGCTTATTTGGTATAGTCGAAGTCTTGCCAACACGATGGGTGATCTTCAAGTGGTTGGAGGAATCAAGAAGCTCAACAACAGAAACTACCACACGTGGGCAACATGTATGGAGTCTTATCTACAAGGTCAAGACCTTTGGGAAGTCATCGGCGGTAATGACGTTACGCAGCCGGAAGATGATGCAAATGGTGCTTTGCGAAAATGGAGGATCAAACTAGATAAAGCGATGTTTTCCCTAAAGACCACAGTCGAAGAAGAAATGTTGGAGCACATCCGGGATGCCAAAACACCGAAAGAAGCATGGGATACTTTTGTTACACTCTTTTCAAAGAAAAATGATATAAGACTACAGCTTCTCGAGAACGAGCTGCTATCGATGGCGCAACGCGACATGACAATTGCCCAGTACTTTCACAAGGTGAAGTCGATATGCCGCGAAATTTCAGAGTTAGATCCGATAGCTCCTATTGGAGAAACCAGGATAAAGAGAATAATTATCCATAGTTTGAGACCCGAATACCGTGGGTTTGTTGCCGCAGTATAGGGATGGCCGATGCAACCATCACTTGTTGAGTTTGAAAATTTTCTTGCCAATCAAGAAGCTATGGCTAAGCAAATGGGAGGAGTCTCGCTAAAGGGTGAGGAGGAAGCGCTCTACACCAACAAAAGCAGAGGCGGTTTCAAGCGGCACAATGGTAGTGGATCTAAAAAGGATTGTGACAAGGTGAAAAGTCATCAAGGAAAGGAGGTTCTTGTCTAGGGGGAGCTTCAAAGAATCACGGTAATAGTAGAAAGTTCGATGGCAAGTTTTACAATTGCGGGAAGATGGGCCACATGGCGAAAGATTGTTGGACCAAGAAGAAGCCTGCTAAGAGTAATGCTGCTACTTCCAGTTCTAAGGATAATAGCGAAGATGGTTGGGATGCTAAAGCATCATTCGCTATGGAGAAAGAAGAATTAGCTCTCATGGTAGCAACAACGGAATGGATTGACTACGAGAATGACGGGATCGTAGACTCGGGTTGCTCAAATCATATGACAGGTAATAAACAGAAGTTGCAAGACCTGTCTGAGTATAAGGGAATTCGTGTGGTGGTCATAGCCGACAACTCAAGGTTACCGATAGCTCACATCAGTAAGACGAGAGTAACGCCTCGATATAGTTCTAACCGGGTTCCACTTCAAGATGTTTATCATGTTCCAGGAATGAAGAAAAATTTGCTATCCGTGGCTCAATTGACATCATCAGGCCACTATGTCTTGTTCGGTCCCCGAGATGTGAAGGTATACCGTGACCTCAAAATCTCAAAAAAGCCAACAATGGAGGGATGGAAATTGGAGCCAGTCTACGTGATGTCAGCAGAGTCTGCATATGTAGACAAGACAAGAAAGAATGAGACAGCAGATTTATGGCACATGCGGTTAGGACACGTTAGCTATTCCAAGCTAAGTGTGATGGTCAAAAATTCGATGCTTAAGGGACTTCCTCAGCTTGACATGAGAACAAACGCGGTCTGTGCGGGATGCCAGTATGATCAAGCACACCAATTGCCATTCAAGGAATCGAAGTTTGAATCAAAGGAATCGTTAGAGTTAGTTCACTTTGATGTGTTCGAGCCCGTTAAGCAACCATAAATTGGTAGGATGCGGTACATGGTGATGTTCATTGATGACTTCTCCAGGTATGTGTGGGTTTTCTTTATGAAAGAAAAATCTGACACATTCTCAAAATTTAAAGAGTTCAGAGAGATAGTTGAAGGAGAAGTGGGGAAGAAAATCATCTGCTTGCACACAGGCAACGGAGGAGAATATAACTCAAGCGAGTTCTCTCTGTACCTATGGCAATCCGAATACGTCATCAGTACACTTGTGCCAACACACCACAACAAAATGGTGTAGCTGAGAGAAAGAACCGGCATCTTATAGAAATCTGTCGAAGCACGTTACATGCAAAGATTGTACCGGGAAGGTTTTGGGCTGAAGCAATGAAGACTGCAGCCCTTGTGATCAACAGATTTCCTCAACCGAGGTTAGGATTTGTTTCACCCTTTGAGAAACTGTGAAACGTGAAACCAACAGCTAGTTACTTTCGAGTATTTGGCTGTGTATGCTATGTATTTGTTCCTGATCATTTACGGAGCAAGTTTGACAAGAAAGCTGTTAGATGTATCTTTGTGGGATACGACAGCCAAAGAAAGGGTTGGAAATGTTGCGATCCTATAAGTGGGAGATGTTACACTTCACGAAATGTAGTGTTTGATGAAGCATCTTCTTGGTGGTCCCTAGAAATGGAGGTGCTACCAGACTCGAGAGAATTTGGAGACAAGCTACAACAGAAGATGGGGGAGCATACTGTTCAACTCCAACCAAGTTCAGATGAACCAAGAGATCCAAACGGCAATGATGTTGAACAAAGTAACTCAGAATCCTTGGCAAACTGGCGTGTATCAACAACCAGACGAAGAAGGTAGTGAAACGGAAGAATCAACTCCACAATCACAACTCCGAAGGTCAACAAGAATACTAAGGCCAAATCCCAAATACGCCAATGCAACCATAGTTGAAAATGTAATTGTAACGGAACCTGAGACGTTTGAAGAAGCATCACAGAGTTCTGAGTGGATTACAACTATGAAAGAAGAGATCTCTACACTTGAGCAAAATCAGACTTGGGATCTGGTGCCAAAGCCAGGAGATGTGAAACCCATATCCTGCAAGTGGGTTTACAAGATAAAGCGCCATCCAGATGGGTCGATAGAGAGGTATAAGGCTCGGCTGGTAGCTCGTGGTTTCTCTCAGCAGTATGGACTAGACTATGATGAAAATTTTAGTCCTGTGGCAAAACTTACAACTGTACGAGTTCTACTTGCGCTTGCAGGTAACAAAGACTGGAACTTGTGGCAGATGGATGTGAAGAATGCTTTTCTTCATGGAGAGCTAGATCGGGAGATCTACATGATCCAACCAATGGGGTTTCAGAGCCAAGGTCATCCTAAGCATATGTGTAAGCTGCTGAAGGCACTCTACGGATTGAAACAAGCATCCAGGGCATGGTATGGAAAGATTGCTGAATTTATGACACAGAGTAGTTATTTACTAGCACCTGCAGATTCTAGCTTGTTTCTCAAAGCCAATGGAGGAAATTTAGCTATTGTGCTAGTATACGTGGATGATTTAATCATAACCGGTGATGATGAGGCAGAAATTTTTCAGACGAAGGAGAATTTATCAGTTCGTTTCCAGATGAAGGAACTTGGACAGCTCAAGCACTTTCTTGGTCTAGAGGCTGATTGCACACAAGAAGGAATATTTCTCTGTCAACAGAAATATGCCAAAGATTTGTTGAAGAGATTCGGAATGCTCGAATGTAAACCGATTTCAACACCGATGGAACCAAAATGCCAAAATGTGTGCTCATGAAGGAAAAGATTTGGAAGATGCGATGATGTATCGACAATTGGTAGGTAGTCTGATCTACTTAACCTTGACTCGACCAGATATTTCTTATGCAGTTGGTGTGACGAGTCGGTACATGCAAAATCCAAAGAAGCCTCATTTGGAAGCAGTTCGACGAATACTGAGATATGTGAAGAGTACAATTGACTATGGTCTTTTGTACAAGAAAGGTGAAGACTGCAAGTGAGTTGGTTACTGTGATGCTGACTATGCAGGAGATCAACAACTGGGTATGTGTTTAAGCTTGGTTCTGGAACGATTTCTTGGTGTAGCAAGAGACAGCCGATGGTATAATTGTCAACCACTGAAGCTGAGTATCGAGCAGCAGCAATGGCAGCTCAAGAGAGTACATGGTTGATATAGTTGATGAATGATCTACATCAACCAGTAGATTATGCAGTTCCATTCTACTGTGACAACCAATCGGCAATTCGTTTGGCGGAAAATCTAGTCTTTCATGCATGAACTAAGCATGTTGAAGTACACTATCACTTTATCAGAGAAAAGGTTCTGCAAGAAGAGATTGAAATGAGGCAAAACAAGACAGATGATCAAGTTGTGGACTTGTTCACAAAAGGTTTGAGCATCGGCAAGTTCGGAATGTTTCATCGTCAGGTCGACACAATGCAAAGAGAGGGAGCTGGTGTTGAGAGGGAGTGTTGAAATAAACAACACCGGCCTAATATCCAAATTAGCAAATAAAAGGCGTGGCATAAATTTATTATACTATTTTAATACACTAGAAGGAGTGGCGTAAATTTATTATGCTATTTTAAGGTGTGGCTTAAATTAGCTATACTATTTTTATATGTGGTTTATATTTGCCTTAATTATGTATAAATATCCCAACCCCAAATCATTCATATCATTGAGAAGTAAAAGAAGAAATAAGTCTTATATTTGTAGTCTTGCGAGGGTTGAGTGTTTGTGAGAATTGATCTTTCTTTTATAATATTTTTAAGTTTAATATAAGTATTATTGTTGTGTCTTTATTATTGAGTAAATTTCTTCTTTGGGTTGTAAAATTAGAGTTGTGTACTCTAAATTTTTCTCAACACTCTTCATAAGCGTTTTGAATGTAAATTCTACACTTAAAATCGATATGTGGTATTCAGGGTTTCAGGTTCCGTCAGAAAGGTCGATATTTGGAAATTTAGCTCTTCCCACTTGAGATGACAGAATTCTTTTTGACAAAGAAGAGTGAGTGCCTGGTACTTCTAAGGGTTGTAGAATTATTCGTTCCTTCAATATATAATTTCCATTGACCTTGATAAGAATGTATATTATGAGCATTAGCTGCATACTCCGCTTCCGTACTATTATAGCCCATTCTCAAGCTTTCATCAATTCTCCTTTCACGATCTGTTGTATGCTTCTTAAGGGTTGAGTGAGGATTCCGTTCTTTTGAGTGTAAGAGTTCCACTTGCATTGAAGAACCATTATTCTCTAGACTTGATTCTTTAAATGTTTCATCGCGATGCCTCGATGAGTCTCTATTTTTTTGCTCTGGAATTCTTACTATTAAACATTCTAAAGTTTCCTGAAGGCCTCGTATTTGAATTTTCGGGACCTATTCCACTTCGTCACCATTTGTAGGGAGATTAGGGGATCCTAATGATCCTATCATGATTTTGATCATTCCTACAGAGGATGCCAAATATGTTTAATGTGCTTTTCGGGAAGGGCCCACCTTGATACCCTTTTCTTTCCTGTTTGTTATTAGAGATCTCATCTTTTTATTCCTCTCCTTTCCCTTCTTTTATAGATGAAGAAAGTAGATTCCTTATAAGGTTGGATTTAGTGGCAGTGAGTTTTTATCATGTTTAGAAGTGTCCTGGCTTAGCCTTGGCGTGTTAGTAAGGGGTTCTTAGGAGGTGGCGTATGGTTAATCTTTAAGGCATTACCCACCTTATTTAAGACCGAGGAGGAATTAGCATCTTATTTTAGATCTTTGGTTTACTCGCCGTGTTTTGACATAGCGGGTTATTCTCCTTGTTTGCCTTGTTTTGAGCACCTAGTGAGTTACACGTCTTGCTTAGGTTGCTGTATGAGTTACTCGCCCTGTTGAGGCCCCTTGGGGAGTTACTCACCTTGTTTGGGATGCCCAGTAAGTTATCCGCCCTATTTGGGCTACCCAAAGAGTTACTCGTCTTATTTGAAGAGTTACCCGCTTTTTTTGGGTTTCAGTTATTTCTTACTTAAAAGGGATACATTGTAAACACAATCCATGAGGGGTTCATCTTTAAGGGGAACTGGTTGTGCATTCTAGGATCAAGCATGAGACTCGGGATAATACAAAAAAAAAAAAAAAATAACGCGAAGATGGACGCATGGGATGGGACAAGACGATCAAACTTGTGGCAAGCACATATTACTGGCCAACAACGAGGAAGGGGATTGGCAGGTTTTGTAAGGCGGTGTCAGATATGCTAGGTTCCCAAAGGAGCCATGGCTAAAGCTGGCCTTTACTTCTAGTTACCAATTCCTAGCCAACCATTGGTAGATACCAGAATGGACTTCATACCCGGGCTACTTCAAGACATAATGAGGAATAGATTCAATCTTTGTTGTTGTTAATTGACTTTTGAAGACGGTGCATTTTTTGGGAAATAAGAAGCCGCCGATGCAATATACGTGACAAAGTTATACTATTGGGAAGAATACAAGCTCCATGGCTTACCTGCCAACATCCTATCCTATAGGGATGTCTGTTTTGGGAATCACTTTTGGAAAAGCTTATGGAAGATGGAAGGCACCTCTTTGGGCTTTAGCAGTGTTCAACACCCAAAAACGGACAAACAGGTAGAGGTGACGAACTGATCATTGCAAAATCTTTTACGATGCCTTGTCATTGAGAACATCAAAGGATTGGACCACAAGTTGTACTAGGCGGAGTTCATCTGTAACAGTGCCGTTAACCGAAGTTCTAGGTTTCCGCTATTCTTGGTTGTTTATGGTTTTGTTCCCCACTCACCAATAGATCTTGCACATGTACTAGATCTTATTCGCCTACGTGAAAAAGCTCAGGATTTCATCTCCAACCTTCAACATATACATAAGCAGATGCAAGAGAGTCTATAGCAGGTAAACGCCAAGTACGAGACAGCAATAAACAGAAGGCGCCAAGCAGTAGAGTTCCAAGCCTGTGACCAAGTTTGGGCTATTTTGATGAGAGAAATGTTTTTGACATGAGAATACACCAAACTATAGACATGAAAGATTGGATCATTAAAGATGACTGAGAAGATCCATAACAATGCCTACAAGTACCGGTGGGATGAGGACTACCGACATTTTCAATGTCAAGCATCTCGTCCAGTACTTCTGCGAGAATGATCAAGAAGACTTATTGGCGAATTCCAGGGTGAATTTTCTCATGGTCGAGGAGGATGATGTTGCTCGAGTTTTGGGCTCATTAAATACCTCGCTGATTGACTTGGTGAGTAAGGTGACTACTGAGCACAAGGAGTGGGCATGAAGGAAGCTGTATTGCAACAAGAATTCGTCCTTTTAGAAGGCCAAACTTTGATTCAGTTTCGGATTAGTATTTAGCACGTTTTGTATTAGTAGGTGAAGTTTGAGCCTAATTAGGATTATCTTTAGAGTTTGATTGGGTTTAGATGTTCTTTTTGATTTAGAACACATTTAGGATTCTAGCTCTATTTCTTTTCAATTTTTTTTCTTGATTTCAATTCAATATAATATTTTTGTACATTATTCCATCGAGAGAGTTCTAAGATTAAGAATTTTTTTCCCTTTTATTTTCTTATCTTTTGAAAAGGAATTCAAAGAAGGCTGCTAAATCCTTCAATCTTCATCCAATTACCTTTGACGTTGCATCACTTTGCCTATCAACTTGAACCTAACATAGATAAATCCCATTTCAAATTGTATTAAAATATTGGACATATGTTAATATAAACTCAAATTTAACTCAATTATAAAAACAAATTAATTATATGAGTGTACTTCAAAGCTTATTAAATTAAGTATAGTAATTGGGAAAAAAATGGACCAGAAAATGTAAAAATAATGGAAGGAGAAGCAGGGAATCTTGCGAGTTTTTTACCCAACTGGCACAATTTTAAAAAAAATTACCAAAATGGCACACTTCCAAAAATATTTACCAAAATGGCACCATTTACTGTAGCATTGTCAAAGTACGCCGTTTTAAACGGCGTACGTCCTGCGTATGAACAACGTGCACCCGTTTGTAATGGCGTACATTGGTCGTATGCCGTTACAAACGGCGTACGACCACAGGTGACTTGTCGTACACCGTTTGTAATGGCTGCCGTTACAAACGGTGTACGGCAGGTCCACTTTTGTACGCCGTTTGTGACGGTATACGACCAACGTGCCCAATCCCTCGTACCCCGCCCGTGACCCCCCCCCCCCCCCCTACGCATACGTCAGCCCTAACCCCCCTTGCCACAGCCAATTCCCCTCAAAAAAATTAGCAAAGTGGCATTTAAAAATTAAATTTAACGAAGTCACATTATCTAATGTACATTCATCGTCGCAGGCCATTGAGTGCAAACTTACACGCCATTACAACTAAAAGATTCCCCCAACCTATTCCTTCTAATTTTCATCCTCGTCGTGTAAATTCCCGCTTTACTTCTCCCTCCCACCTTTTTGAATCTCTTACCTTCTCTTCTTCATCATTGTCCTCCTTCAACTCATTCATTCTCACCCTCCTCTATATGTAACAACTACAAGAGTTGGGCCCTACACCAAATAACAGTTTTGCACATTATGGTATCTGAATAATAAAAACTGACATACATGGTGCAACACCCACGACTGTCCTCGAAGATGTGCGGAACATGAAGTCCAATATTCTTCCATTGAAGATAAACTCATTATGTATTAAACGAAATAGGTTGAGACCAATGTACTACATTTCCCTTCAATGGAAGAACATTGGACTTCCTGTTCCGCACATCTTCAAGGACGCTTGTGGGAGCTGCACTATGTATGTTAGTTTCTATTGTTCAAATATCATAATGTGCAAAAATGTTATTTTGTGTAAGGCCTGACTCATGTAGTTGTTACATACAGAGGAGGATGAGAAGGGGTTGACAGGAGGATAGTAATTAAGCAGAGGAGGTAAGAGATTCAAAAAGATGGGAGGAAGAAGTAAAGAGTGGAGGTGATTTTTATACAAGGTAGTGAAGAATAAAAAAAATGCATTGTAATATGAAAATACATAAAAATAAGTAATGCAAATTATGGTACAAAACTTGACGTGGATCCATGACTAGGTTCACCACGATGCCATGAGGGTTGGAACTCCGCGTGAACCAAAAAACTGTGTCGTGGAGGAAGTTCACGTCTACTTCCTTCCGCAGCATGTAAAGAACAGTAGTCAATATCTTCTTCTTGCATAATCGGATTAAATTGTTGTCCCTCACCGAGAGCATCTATTATGCTACTACAACTAGTAAGCCATTCTGTAGAGACAGACTCTACAGCGTGACCAACAGTATTACATAGCACCTGAGCTGCCCTTTTAGCATGCTTTTTAAGAAGATCGACCTAACACATAGTACTTTTAAATGTTAATGAAACATAATGTGGAATAAGTAACGGGACAAATTTTTTTAGAGTACTTACTGCTCGTTGAATTTGGTTGCCACTTGGCTCATAACAAAGCCAGGGGTGGCGCGGAACATGCACTGCCGTACTTTGAGATGCCTAGTGATAGAGGAGTACCATTGCATGTACTCTGTAGGCAATATAGGAGGATGATGCACGTTGGCGATACAATTCATCCGTGAGTTGCACACCTTGATCCAGTTCAAATGATAGATGTTCCAGTTCTCATCAGACTTGCCCAGACGAGATATATTATGCAAGGAGTTGAGAGTGTGGATATGATCTGGGACGTCAATCCAAATTGACGCAACACTCTGTTAGGGCAATGTAGCTCTACAATTCTGAACCATATCATTGGTCCCTCATATCGACAAATATGACGACCCTCGACACAAATCGCAGGTAAGGAGTTTTACCGGGATTGCCTGTAAGGCGTCCAATCAATCTAAGCACAGATAAAATAACTTAGTCATTATAATAAATATTAACAACAAAGAAATATGTCTATTTTCATGTATATACCTGATGAGGTTCTTGGACATCAAGTTGGTCCCTGTAGAAGGACTAGTATTGCCTTAGATTCTCGCGGAATGTCAAGGCGGCAATCCAGCTGATCAAGTACGAAATGAATTATATTTCAATACATATATAATATTACATATACATTAAATCAAGACGTAAAAAATATTTTCTCTTACTGAGATCCCAAAGGCGGCAACGGATCATTGCCTGCAGCTTGAATTGGACGGGGAGCGGATATAAATGGTCGATCGATGTATAAATGCTCCCACCACCACAACTACACATGTGATGGCATGTAGAAATTAAGGATTTAACACATTAAAGAATTAAACATGAATATCATTGGCAGTCCATACCTGGAGCAATAAAACACATCCGCCGATTTGTGGCTCCTCATGCAACATTTGCACATTTGTCTGTATAGGTTAGTGAGCACTGCTAAACCCCAGCTGTACTCACTACACCCCTCCAGATATGGAAGGTAGACCAGAAATGTCCAACTACCAGTGCTATTGTTGAACAACGCGAAGCTGAACAAATCAAGGATGTAGCGCCTGGCGTGTTGCAACAACACTTGCTTATCAGCGTGCGCTGGGGGGTCCTGTGCACATAGTCCCTTCAACCATCGATTTCTTACCATGCTGCATTTTAATGCTTTTTTCTGGGGGCCTGCACCCAATAAAGCATGACCGAGGTTCCTCCAATTATTGCTAGAGGTACCAATAAAGCATTACAAAGGTTCCTCAAAACCGAAATCTCAAACGCCTCTAGCCTTTGTTTGAGCGCCCCACGTAGATATCACTCGCATTGTGGTGCTTGTACACACCTTAGGGCTATGTAATGAGGCTTCGACCTGTGCACTACATATTCCAGCTTGTTCTTAATGTGCCACAAGCTAACTGCATTGACTAATTCGTCCTTCATTTGGAACACTTGTCCCTCCTCCAAGACAGATCCTATTGACCCCATTTGTTTACCTTCCTCCCAGTTAGAACATACTGCTTGGTCGGCCCAAGAAACATCTACGAACTCAGGAACAGGAGCTTGGGCAACTGAAGGCTCGGCATCATCATCTAGTTCAGTTTCCTCGTCGTCAATCCCCACATCTGCATCTTCATCAGATGCCTCGGAATCATTGTTGGCATAAGCCCCATCGAACATAGTTATGTTCTTGTTCGCTATCATTCCAGCTACCAATGAAACGTCCACAACGAGACCTCTAGACGGGCCTGATGCTTCAACTTGACTATGCGATACATGATGTTGAGGTCTTCCCACAACATCCACAGCGTTTACATACAGTTCTATGTATGTCACCCTATTTTCTAAAGTCATTTCGAACATAGGCCTCAATGCCACTGCACAAACGATCTCAATAAGTGTATATTGCATAGGATTCGAGGATAACAATATTCTCCATATAATTGCAATATCAATTGTGTTTACTATCCCAGCCAGTGGCTTCATGCATCATTCCCTTCAACTCCAGAAGAGAAATTTTCGGACTGTATCATGAGTACAAACCGTCTTCCACCCGTGTAATCAACACCATCAACAGTTTGCACCATATCTCTATCGTAATGACACAACAATGTGACTACGTTGCACGCCATGATTTCTAGGTTGATTACCCAAACATAAAATAAACAATATCAGTAATATAATTATCGGGATCCATTATGATAAAATAATTTATTATGATAAAATGCTTAAAAATTATAATTTAAATATTTAACAAATTCATTACTTTGTAATATGTGAAAAATATAGTTCTAATACGTAAAAGTATTATAAATATCTAAACTCTTTTCTTCTTCCCTTCCCTCTCTCCCTATCTTTCTCTCTCTTATCTAAAAGCTCACGACTATAGGTTCTGATGATACAACTAGTGCTATGTACCCTAGAACACAAAGCATTGACCCTGAAAATGCTTCAAAAATCATAGGTTTCATTCTTTTGCAGGACAATGGTGAGAGGGAGATGGTGCGGCTTGCTTATGGACCGCGTAGTTTTATGCAGTCCGCCGTTAATGAGGCTAAAGCTCAGGTAAACATACAATATAGTATTAGTGTAATTACATAATAAATTATTCAACAATATTTTTCAAAACAAAAATGTACAACATATTAACTAACTGTGTATTATCTATATCTATATATTATTTCAAAGTTCCCTTGGTCACCAAATCTCTTCCTACTCTATTTTCTCAAATTCCAGAGGCTATCTAATTAAACTTGCAAGAAAATAAAAGAAAAAAAGAAAAGAAAAAAGAAAATCAAAACACACGAAAGCCACGTTCGGAAACTTGCAAAGAAACCAACCCAATATAAATCTTTGTTTCTCCTATGCCAGGTGCTCCATATTTAGGAGGTTTACAAGATCTTACAAATTGTGAATGGGTTGGTAATTTTGCTTATTTTTTCTTCTGCCTTTTCTTGTTAAGGATTTTTTCTTTGGACAATGTCATCAAATTGTTGCTTCATTAAAATTCATGTTTTCACAATTACAATTCAAGGTATTTCCTCCCCCGCCCGCGGCCCCCCCCCCCCCCCCCCCCCCCCCCGCGGGTTTTGCATATTAACGCAAAAGTACGTAAATAGATTAAAACTGAAAAAAGAATTCAAAAGAAGAATGCAAAGTTTAAAAAATTATTTTGTTTAAGAAACTTATATAACTCAAAACATGAACAACAAAAATAAATTTGTAATTTATACAAATTAAACTCAAATTTAAAATGAGATTAGTAAATTTTAGTAAATCTATTAATTAAAATCTAAATATTATAGTTAATTTTAAATAAAATACACAAGTGAAAAAAAGTATATCAATTTTTAAAAAGAAATTAAACAAAACTCAAAAAAAGAAAAAGAATTGCTAAAAACAGACAAAGAAAAAAATTAAAAAAGAAATCATTTCTTGGAAAAAAAAAAATGAAAAAATAAAATTTTTATGGTAACAAATGAATGTATAAATTGATGCTTGAATTAGGTTTTTTTTGACACTAATGCCTGAATTAGGTACATACAACATTTATCTTTACATTTTATTTACAGTTTTTTCTCATCTCAGAAGTCACCCTTCCAATATTTTGACATATAATCACAGAGGATGACTTTTTTGATATATTTTACAAAATATTTCTTTTCAGTAACTGGAAAAATCATCATTATTTTTTTCTATTTATATATGTAATATAAACCTTAAATGTAAAACATTGCATTTGTTAAAAAATTAAACTACTAAGTTATTATATCATTAATAGTCATCGAATACTAATGCATGTTAGAAAAATATTTAAAAAATTCGAATCACTTTGAATATTTAAAAAATTCATAATTTAGATTTTGATAATTATAATATGTCTAAAAAATATTTTAAATATGTACAAGTATTATAAATATTTAAAGATAAGTTTACATTTCAAAATATAGCTTTCTAAATATCATGTGATCAAAAATAAATGGATATTAATGGTGTTATATTAAAGTGCAACTCTAAAAAATTATATAAGCTACCAAAATGACAAATATATTGAAATGTAAAATATAAACCTATAACAAAATAATTTTTCTGGCATCATATTTTTTAATATTATATTAACAAACACATTTTATAATATACTATTAATATTACTAAACTAACATAATAAAATATATCTCATAAACATATAACATAATAGTTTGTCTAACAATTCTTAATATCTTACAAATTTGAATCACTTAAAAATAATTGTAATATATATAAAAAATAAATTTACATCTCAAAAATGTTTAAAAGCTCAAATTTAAATATTTAAAAAATTCATAATTCAAATTTTAATAATTATAATATGTCTAAAAAATATTTTAAATATGTACAAGTATTGTAAACATTTAAAAGATAAGTTTATATTTTAAAGCATAGTTTTCTAAATATCATGCAATAAAAAATAAATAGATATTAATAGTGTTATATTAAAGTGCAATACTGAAAAAGTATATAAGCTACCAAAGTTACGAATATATTGAAAAATAACATATAAACATAAAACACAAACATATTTTATAATATATTATTATGTATATCAAAATTATTGTATTAATATTACCAAACTAACGTAATAAAATTACTATAATTGGAAATTCCTATAAAATAATATGATATTACAATATAAAAACAAAATTAAAATTAAAAAATGACGATAATAACAACTTACATAGTTGTGAAAATGAAAGAAAAATTGGAAGCCTTATTTGAAAGGATGAGAGGTGGAGAAATGTATTTAAGTAAATAAGTGTTATGAAATATATAGAAGAAATATGGAGTATTATAACCAAAGATGATACCAGCACGCTGTCACTGGATCCCATTAGAACTCTGAAGTTAAGCATGCTTGGGCGAGAGTAGTACCAGGATGGGTGACCTCCCGGGAAGTCCTCACCCTCAGATTGGGGCACTGGGAAACAGCCTCTCTTTAGGTTAACACCTTGAAGGGGGAAGGCTGCGTACATCAGCCCCCCCCCCCCCCCCCCCCCCCCCCAACCCCCCCAAGACCCTGCATAGGCGGGAGCCCTTGAGGCACCGGGTACGTTCCTTTTAGGGAGTACTTATAGAGGAGAAGTAAGAGTTTGGAGGGTTTTGAAAATAGAGATTGTAGGGGAAGGGATGGGGAAGGGCACGGGGTGCCAGGAGGGGGGGTCACGGTTTGAGTTAGGGGTCAGAGGACACCGTTACAAACGGTGTACGTTGTTCATACGCAGGACATATGGGGTTTAAAATGGCATACTTTAAAAATTCTGCAGTAAATAATGCTATTTTAATAAATATTTTTAAAACTATACCATTTTGATAATATTTTTTTTAAAATTGTATCTATTGGGAAAAAAATACGAATACAACAACAACAACAAACCCAGTGCCTCCAAGGGCTCCCGCATAATCAGGGTCTGGGGGGGTAGATGTACGCAGCCTTCCTCCTTCAGGGAGCTACTCTGAAGAGAAGTTATTTCCGAGGACCCCCAACCTGAGAAGTTGTCCGTAGCAAGCAGCGAAAAACCTGTCAGCATTGTGAACACCAAAGCATGAGTAGGGCAAAAACACCCCGTGAGCAAAACAACAGACTTAAGGCAAGCCACCTCAGGCACAAATCAACAGTTAAGATAAAGAAAAGGAAAGATATAGAGGATAGAGAATGAGATAGAGATAGAGGTCTAGATAGAGATAGAGGTAGAGATAGCATAGAAATAAGATAAGTAGACAAGTAGCAAGTAGCAAGTAACAGCTCATGAGAGCCAGAACACAGCCTATGTGCGCTGAGAGGACCTAGCACTAAAAAGCGGAACTACCTTACTCCAACCGGAGCATCTAAAACCCCTATGCTAGCCCTCCATTGGGCCCTATCTAAGGCCATCTCCTCCCGAAGGTTTAGATAGGTGAGGTCTTGTCAGATCATCTCAAGCCGTCTCTTCTTTGGGTAAAAAATACGAATCTTACCTAATAAAAATGAAGAGAAGCCAGTCAAATAGATGTAATCTTCATGCCATGTCACATCATGTCATAACCTTGATGGATGGATGGATTTATTCATATCCATACAATACAAAATAAAAAGAAATAAAAAGAAAACAAAAAAGAAAAATAGAAAAGTACGTAAATGTTCTACCTTCTTGTAATATGAATACAGACATCTACTTTTTTTTGACAGGAATATAGACATCTACTTGAAACATAACATAACAAGGCCGGTGCTCAAAGTTTTAGGATTTAAAAGATTTAAAATCAGATTTTTGGTATATATGAATATTTAATAATATGAGTATTAATTAAATAGAAAAATATTGACATTATGGATTTGTGTACTTTGTTTATTGAACAAATCTAACCCTTTATATTTACATATGTTAATTTAGTCTATTATAATTTGCAATGTATTGATTTCATTTTTAGTGTTACAACAACAACAACAACAAAAACAGGCTCAGTGCTACAAGGGTTCCCGTATGAGCAGGGTATAGGAGAGGTAGGATATACGCAGTCTTACTCCATCAGGGGAATACCCTAATGAGAGGTTGTTTCCGAGGACCCTCATCTATTTAGTCTATTATAATTTACAATGTATTGATTTCATTTTTAGTGTTAGAATTTACAATAATTTGACATTGAACTTTTACTGTTACATATGGTTTAGATTGAGTCAAATAAGGAGGTATAAGGGGATTTATATGAAGTCATACACTTATATGTAGAGGTGGCCATGGCCCCCCCCCCCCCCCCCCCCCCCCCCCCCCCCCTTCCTAATTTTTTAAATAAAAAATGTAAAATTAAGGAAATATAAACTCGTTTTGTATAAAAATTATTATAATTCTTCGATGAATAATATACGATATAAATATAATCCATCATAATCATTAATAATGATAAAATATATGATATAAAATAAAATATATAATAAATAATAGTAAATAACAGTAAATAATGTAACAAATATAACTACAACAGTTTGATCCTACTATTTAAAAGTACAAATATATTTATTACAAAATAAAAATAAGATATAATTCAAAATCAGTCTATTGGGGGGTTGCTGTGCTGCTGTCTGACGTATCCGTAGTGCGATCGTCGTCATCCTCGCTCGATGAACCCAGCCTCAAGTCATTTTGCTCCCTAGCCTTTGCGTGCATCCAGCTCTTTAAGCACACGGACATCTCCAAGCTGGACGGTGATAGCTCCGCCCTCTTCGTTCCAAGCAACCTGCAACCAAGATTAAAAGCACACTCCTATGTTACTGAAGACACCGAACACATTAGCATATCACGTGCCATGGTGGAAAGCACGGGACACTGGGTTTGATTTGTACACCACCATTTTAAAATATCAAATTGCGGATTCGCCAGTGTCGCGAAGAACTAGATTATCGGCGTCCGCAAATAGTAATCTAACTCGTCACATGACGTGGGAGCTTCTGCGGGCGGGAATTGGTCTAACAGTTTCCATGCATATGATGTGTGTGAACTACTTCCACCAGATGTGGAAGATCCTATTGTAGTAGAAGTAACTTGTAGATTATCATATGATAATCTCCGGAAATAATGAGAAACTAAAGTGTGTAGGTCCCTATTGACTTGCTCAATGAAAACTGCGGTATTAAAAGTCGGATCTAATTTCGGTAAAAATATTCGGCAAACAGGTTCAAACCCCCTCGTTTACAACGGGAATCGAAAATAGTAGCAAAACAATATAAAAGGGGTAGTTCAGAAAAATATTTACAAAACTTCGTTTTTATTGCCGCAATCGATGCGGCCAATAAGGGGTTTGATTCATTATCGAATATTTAATTTAAAATATCAATTAATTTTGATATTGCTTGTGGTATAGTTAGATAATAACAACCCGAAAAAAAGTTGGTGGCGTCCCTAAACATGGTAAAAAATTTACAAATTTCATCAATTGTGTCCCAGTGTACATCATTCAGATTATAATCACTTAAATCTGAACTAGTATCTTGTACAAATTCCACTAGGACATCCTTATGTGTTAAAATGCAATCTAACATATCTACCGTTGACGACTACCTAGTTGGTGAGTCTAATTTAAATTGTTTGTACTCTAAGCCATGCATCCTACATAGAGTTCTAAATCTTTCCTTTCTGGTTTCGAATGATTTTATAGCTATTGTTACATCTCTTAAGGTGGAAAGAGAAGCGTTTATTAGACCTAGACCATCCATAACCATTAAATACAGTATGTGACAAATGCAACGTAGATGAAAACACCGCCACCTAACACAGGTCTCATATGCCTAATTAGTTGTTTAACGGATGCATTGTTACTGGTAGCATTGTCGAACGTAATACTAAAAATACGTCGCTCTATGCCCCACCCGCGGACTGCCTCCATAACTGCACCCGTGCTTATGTCCGCAGTGTGGGGATAATCTAAATTTGCAAAATGGATTATTGTTTTTTGAAGGGTGAAGGAGGAATCAATCCAAGTGTTGGATGTCAACGAGAACATGCTCGTTTTTTCCCTAAAAAGTTCAAAGACTTCAATTTTCATCCTTTTGTAATCTTTAAACGCGTCCCGCTTTAAGGTATTCCGAGGAATTCTTACGATGGCGGGGTTCACCGCTATTTGGAGATATCTGACAAATTTAGGGTCTTCGCCGGTGTTAAAAGGCTTCTCAGCCCCAATTACGTATTAGCTAGCTCCCGTCTATTAGTTTCTTTGGAGAATTTAAAGTTAGCAAGCACACTGGTCGCTTGCTATACTAACCGTTGTTGGGTTCTTTCTGGGTTTTGTTCGGGGTGGGACCTAATTATATATCTACTTAATGTGTCTGTCCCTGACTAAAGGCCTTGGGTGGGTTACATAATTTATAAAATGCTTTATTAGTATCCCTATCTAGGCTAAAGTTCTTCCATACCCCACTAGTATTACACCTAGTAGTACTAGTACTAGTTCTTGGGGGCTGGGTTTCTATGGTGGGTATGGGTTCCTCTTCATTTTGTGAGTCAGGAATATCCTACTCATTGTAGGACTGTTGTTCGAAGTCCCAATCTATACTGCCAGTGTATGGAGGTGATGAGCCTGATTCTAGAAAAGCTCATTCATCAGTATTAAGTACGACAATTCTACTCCTCTTAGGCATTATAGGCGGTCGTCAAGAAGAAGTAGAACTAGAACGACTGGCTCCAGACGATGATGTGTTGTGTGCCATGATAGTATTGCTGATTAGTATTTAAAAATGTAACTATTAATGCAAAATTATGAAATTAAGTAGATAAAAATGTGAAACAAATAAAATTTCGATACTAAAATTACCGAAGCAAGCGAACAATGAAATTTGAATTTGACCGAGATTCTACGAGCCTCACACTTTGTCAACAACGAACTTTAGAAATTTAAAGCACAATATTACAAGTAGAAGTAGATGAATGTATAGAGAGAGAAGAGAGAATAAGAGATTTGTTTGTGAGGAAAATGAAATGAATGGGTTGGGTATTTATAGATAAAAATGCATTTTTTTAAAATTAATTTGGAGGGGGAGCAACGGCTCTTTTAAACGGGTCCGGGCCTGGGCTGGGCCGGGTCGGGCCGGGCTACGGACCGACCTGGCCCACTGGCCACCTCTACCTATATGGTTGAACCCATAAAAATTACATTAGTAATTAAATTTTATTTCATATTAGGATTATATTGATCCTAAAAGCACAATTCTAAGTTGACACAATAAAATAATTACCGTAACTAAATGCCCCTCAAATAAATTATTAAAAAGAGTAACCACAAGTCAATATAAGAGTTATTTATTATTTAATTGATCCTTGATATTTTATGTTTGTTCAAATTAATTGCTCACATTTTCTGTTAAAATATTACTTAATGTAAATTTATCTAAATTGTTTCTTCATTTTTTCTTTTATTCAAATTAATCCATACAATTTTAATAAGTTACTATTGTTAAAGTAATGATGTGACTTGCAACTAATGAGAGTCATAAAATTGCCTTGAAAACTATGATACTACTTTGAGTAACAATTTTGTCATGTAAAATAAAATTACCCATATTTTATTTGTCAAATTAGTGTCTCATTTAGGACTAAAATTAGGTAAAAATTTTATAGATGAGACATTAATTTTAAGGTAAATTACATATTAGTACCTTGAATTAATTTTAAGTCCACAAACTTTGAATAAATAATTTTTTAGTCCAAAAAGCTAATTATATTTAATAAAATAGTACAAACAACAGTATAAATGATTGAAAGCGAAGCCTATTTTACATGCTTACACACCACATGTCTTTTTAAAATATTTTGAAAGGGAACTTAACAAATCTAGTATGCTCTGATACCAATTTGTGGAGGAAAACTTAATGCAGAAGTGTGAACCCTGGAAACTTGATTCGATTCAAATAATATGACTCACGCGAAACGAGAAGTAAACAAATATGGAGAAAGAAAGAACAAAACAAGAACACACAATATTTACGTGGAAACCCCTCTACAATCGAGAGGGGAGAAAACTACGGGTGGAGATGGAGATTCTTTATTAACTGAACGGAAGAATTACAACGACACTTACCAAACGAGATATATGGAAGAATTACAATCACTCCCTCTAAACTCTCGTAGCACTCGAATATCTTGGAGGAATTACGAAATCACCTCTTTTTCTTAATGGCGGCTCACCACACTTTGATTGGATCTGAATTGGAGAAACTTCTCACCAAATACCGAAACCCTAAACCCTTATTTATAGAAAATAATTAGGGCCGGCGGAAAACGACTGCCGATCGATCGGCCACTGCCGATCGATCGGCCCCTTTACTGCCAAAATTCCGAATCCTTTCCTTAAATCACCCGATCGATCGACATTCCCTCCCGATCGATCGGTGACCACACAGCAGCCCCATATAAAATAAAACAAGTAATTTGAGACATAACCTAACAAATCTCCACATTGGCTCAAATTACATACATAAAAGAATTACCTCCACCTTCTCCACAAAACGCCCACACACGGGGTTAACAAAACGAAGTACGAAACCTAACTGTGCGAAGCTTGAACTTCCTGTTAGGTAGAAACTGAGTGAACATATCTGAGAGGTTATCAGCAATGCCAATCTTCTTCTCTGAATTGGCTCTTGACACATCAACTGAAACAGCCACCCGCTGCTGAACTGAACTCCCTCTGGCTTACTCACCTGACCTGAATCACAAACGATTGATGACATCTTCTGTGGAGATAACAATAATGAAGACTCACCAAACGTGACACGTCTCGTCAGGAATTGTTTGAAGAGAAAACCTTTCTGCTTCACATAAAGCCCTTGTTCACATACCAGTAGTCCTCTGGACTGACCACACAAAGAGCCCCTGTGCTCAAACAGACACCTATCTCTTGAACGATCCAATCTTAAACGTCCTAAATTTGTGATCTCTAGTTCTATCAACAACAAGGATGATGAAAATACTGTAACAGATCTAACAACTGTGGAACCGACAAGCTCATACAACGTACCTGACCTTCTGCCCTTCATAACTGTCAATGCACCCTTAACAACCTTCAAAACTCCACCTTCAGCTGTGTACCTGTACCCTTTAGATTCAAGAGTACCCAAAGAGATGAGATTTTTCTTCAAATCAGGAACATGACGAACATCGCCCAAAACCCTGATAGTGCCATCGAACATCCTAAAACGAATTGTTCCTATGCCCAGAACATTGCATGGATTATCATTACCCATCAAAGCAACTCCACCTTGAATAGACTCGTACGTGGAAAACCAATCCCAGTTGGGACAGACATGATAGGAGCAACCCGAATCCAAAAACCAACTATCTTTCAAGTTGAACTGAGGTTCAGACACAGACAATAGAAAATTTTCATTCTCACCATTCACAACACTAGCTGCTATGGATCTCTGGTCAGACCTGTTATCTACTTCTAATTTTCTTTTAAGCTTATAACAGTCTTTCTTAATGTGCCCTTTCTTACGAAAGTAGTTACAGGTTAGGTCTTAATACCTAGACTTAGACTTGTTTCCACTATGATCATACTTGGTTCTCCCCCTCACAAATAAACCACTACCTGAGTTATACACAGAATCAGATAATTTCTTATCTACTCGTTCTTTACTCAGTAGGTTTCTCTTAACTTCATCAACAGATATGGTTTGTCTACCCCCATAAATCATGCTTTCGACAAAACCCTTATATGAAGTAGAGAGAGAACATAACAACAATATTGCCTGATCTTCATCCTTAGGAACATCATCCAATTCTTTCAAATCTTGAATAATTGAATTAAATTCACTGACGTGGTTCTTAAGTGACATACCTTCTGACATGCGAAACGTGAATAACTGGCGCTTAACTCCGAGTTTATTGGAGACAGACTTGAAACAGAACATATCCTGCAATTTCTCCCACAACTCCTTAGCGGTCTTCACTTCCAGAACTTCTGTCAAAACGTCATCAGTAAGACACATCTGAATTGTTGTGAGCGCCTTCTCATCCAATTCCTCCCATTGTGCTTTTGTAAGATTCTCTGATTTCTTCTCTTTCCCATCTAAAGCTTTCTTCAAGCCATTCTGAGTCAAGAGGCCCTTAACGCGAACCTGCCATAAGCTGAAGCTCCCTTGACCACCAAACTTCTCAATTTCGGATCTAATTGCAGACGTCATATTATCAAATCGAAATAAACAGGGCTCTGATACCAATTTGAAAGGGAGCTTAACAAATCTAGTATGCTCTGATACCAATTTGTGGAGGAAAACTTAATGCTGAAGCGTGAACCCTGGAAACTTGATTCGATTCAAATAATATGACTCGCGTAAAACGAGAAGTAAACAAATATGGAGAAAGAAAGAACAAAACAAGAACACACAATATTTACATGGAAACCCCTCTGCAATCGAGAGGGGAGAAAACCACGGGCGGAGATGGAGATTCTTTATTAACTGAACGGAAGAATTACAACGACACTTCCCAAATGAGATATATGGAAGAATTATAATCACTCCCTCTGAACTCTCGTAGCACTCGAATATCTTGGAGGAATTACGAAATCACCACTTTTTCTTAATGGTGGCTCACCACACTTTGATTGGATCTGAATTGGAGAAACTTCTCACCAAATACCGAAATCCTCAACCCTTATTTATAGAAAATAATTAGGGCCGGCGGAAAACGACTCCGGATCGATCGGCCACTGGCGATCAATCGGCCCCTTTACTGCCAAAATTCCGAATCCTTTCCTTAAATCACCCGATCGATCGGCATTCCCTCCCGATCGATCGGTGACCACACGGCAACCCCATATAAAATAAAATAAGTAATTTGAGACATAACCTAACATATTTTATTAAATATATCTAACTTTTTGGACTAAAAAATTCTAAAAACTTAACATACCGAACCTTAAAATACTAATATATAATTTACCTTAATTTTATTATAAAATAACATATTAGTGACTATTTGAACCATAAAAAAGATAAATAAACAATTTAAATAAAATTTTTAAATAATAGTAACAATATTTTTAAAAAAGATAAAGATTTAAAAAGTTTTCAACATTACAGACTAATTAAGTAAATAACTCACTAAGATGTTATAATATAAAAAGATGAATATTTGTTGGTGAAATAGGATAGATGAGTGATCAAAATATAACTCCAATATAACAAAAAGTATCTTGAGGATTACAAAATCGTATAGTAAAAATGACTCTGAATGTAAATAATAAAAGGGTAAGAAAGGACCGAATAATTGCCATGCCATGAAGAATCTACTGCCCTAAGTCGTTTATACCCCCACAGAGTATAATGGGATGGGAACTCCGACCTCCAGGGTTAACACGGCACCCACCTCAGTAGTGTACTCGGGGGAGATGAACTGAAGTATGCCCCAACTTGCTAAGTAATGGAGGAGATAATTATTATTGAAAGAGATAAAAGCCGTAAAGAAGTATTATCCATAATTTTGTGTACTGAACGCCCCACCAAGGCATGGTAATTATAGATGAGAAACTTGCAGGTTAAGGAAATAACCATGGCCTAAGAATCAGGCTTGAATAATGAAAGTGGTGGACATGGGGGAGCTAAGAAAATCTGGCTTCAGTTACGGGAAAACGACTATGGAAAGAGTGGAAGTTAAAACAGTCAAAGACGCATACTCGAGCTTGAGCTTGTAGTCTAGAGCCTCGAGACTGTGTATATAATAGTTCCTCGAGGTGCCACCCTCAAGGTCATCTAAGGAAGGTAACTCCAGCTCGAGCTAAAGGCCTCGAGCACAACCTAGAGACAAGAACTCACCTGGAGTTTGTTTACAACTACTTAAATAAATAAATTGGTCGTAAAAATAAAAGTCCGCGGTGTTAACGCCCATCAAGCGCATTCTATGCCCACAAGACTTTACCAAGTATACTGACAAGGGTTATATAAAATAAGACTACCCACCTCTAGTTTTTGTTAAATACTAATATATTTTCTTGTATTTTACTTGTATATATTTTGTATATTTCTTGTATTTAGCATATAGGTTGAAATATTCCCTAGTAATATAGAATTAATTATCATAAAATTGAAGAGATATTGTTCTCCTCCTCTTCCTTGGTGTAATTGGCCAACTAATGGCCTTGACGGTCATTACTTCGTCATTTATTTTACTCTTGCATTTAGGATGGTAGCTCAAGTGTTTAGGCTTTTCATTTTTTTTGTTCTATTCCATTTAAGTAGTAGCTTATAGCTCTAATTATTCATTTAAATAAAAGGATATTCACTTTTATAATTTGTTCTAGCCTTGATTTTATTTAAGCTTTGGTTGATTTAATTTTACACAGTATCAGAGTCGGATTGATCTTGCAATCCCTAGTTCTCCTCTTTCTCTCGCCGACCCTAGTGAGTCGTCTCTCCATTTTGTCTCTTGCTTTAATTTGTGTTATTTTGTAGTTTTCTTTCATAATGTCAGAAGAAAATTCAAATCAAATGAGGCACTAGTTTTCGTGTCAGTGGGAGTTCTAGATGCTAGTTCTCCCTATTATTTACATCCTCGGATCATTCAGGGCTTATGTTTGTTCAAGACATTTTAACCAAGATGAATTTTCCTGCTTGGAGATGTGCGATTTATAGGGTTTTTAAAGCTAAACATAAAAATTTGGTTTTGTTGATGGAACTATTGTCAAACAGGATGAAAATTCTTTGGATTTTGAAAATTGGAGTGCCTGTGATTCGATGGTTTCTTCATGGCTTACCAATTCAGTTTCAAAGAAAATTAACACAAGTATTGCGTATTTTGAGACTTCCTGTGACATTTGGTTGGATTTAAATGAACGTTTGTCTCAAGGAAATGTTTCCCGCATTTATGAAATTAAACGTGAAATCTCACTATTAAAACAAGAAGGCATGACCATTTTTGACTATTTTACCAAATTAAGATCATTGTGGGACAAGCTTTATACTTTGTTTATCGCTCCTTCTTATACTTGCGGTTCTAGCCAAGCTTTTGTGGCAATCTAGGATATGGAGAGATTATTGTTTGCTCATGGGACTTGACTCCTCTTTCTCCCACTGTTAGGCCCTAATTGATGAACACCAAGCCTTTAACCTTGATTGGGAATGCTTATTCTATCTTGTGTCAAGAGGAGAAGCAGCAAAATGTGGCTGCCGGGAGGATTGTCTTTCCCAAGGCGGCAACCTTGGCTGCCAACACTCGAGCCATGACTATGGCAGGACGTAGCATGCCCGCTTTAGGAAATTTAACTTGTCATTCTAACTGTTCTACTTGTTCACGTTGTAAGAAACAGGGTCATACTAAGGAACAATGCTTTGAGCTAATTGGTTATCCTTCGGATTGGATAATTAAGGCTTCAAAGGAGGAGGAGGAGGAGCAGCCATCAAGCCGATCGGTGACTGTCTGGTCGGCGAGAGCCCGGTTATCGAGCTCTTCTCATGTTAGAACCAACAACTTCTTGCCTTACTCGGACCAGTTACGGCTTCTCCTAGTATAAACATAATAGATCAAGTTGCGACTACTTCTTTTAGTTGGATTATCAATATCGGTGCTACCGATCACATGGTTTCTTCCTTGTCTATTATGTTATGTTGTTAATAATTCTGTTGGACTTGTTAGAGTATCTAATGGGTCAAGTTTGATGGTTTCCCATGTGGGAAAAGTTACAGTTTCTGAACACCTCATTCTCAATGATGTTCTTTACGTGCCTGGTTTTCACTATAACTTGTCATTCGTGGTAAGTTAACACATTACGAAAATTGTGCATCATCCAAAATTTTGTTATATACAGGAACTTTGCTCGAAGAAGCTAATTGTAGCAAGTAGGCAAAGAGATCGGCTATACCTATTGGAGTTTCGGATGATGGCTACTCCTTTAGTGGTGGCTCCTTCGTCGTTTTTTGTTCAGAGTAATAAAGAGGTAGTCTTCTGGCACTGTTGATTGGGTCATGCTCCTTTTTTTCTAAGTTGTCCTTTTTCAACATTTAAATGTTAAGACGGATTTTATTTGTGATTCTTGTCAACATGCCAAGCAGGCACGTTTGCGTCTCCCTTTATCTATTTCATGGACTCATAGTTGTTTTGGCTTAATACATGGTGATGTTTGGGAACCTTAACGAACGATGTCGTTAACAAGGGCTCGATATTTTTCTCATTATTGCCGATGATTTTAGCTGTTATACTTAGGTTTACTTGATGAGGGAGAAATCCTAAGCTCACAAAATACTCATGGATTTTTGTAGAATGGTGGGAACTCAATTTGGTTTTCAGGTCAAACAAGTAAGGAGTGACAATGGCAAGAATTAAAGTATGGACCTTTATTCAAATTCTATGCTCTTCATGGGATTTAATTTCAGACCTCCTTGATCGGGACCCCTCAACAAAATGGAGTTGTTGAGCACAAAGACAAGCATCTTTTAGAAGTTGGACGACCTCTCCATTTTCAAGCGGGTTTGCCTAAGAGATTTTGGTGTGAGTGTATTTTGACGTCCGCCTATCTTATTAATTTAACGCCTTCGGTTTTGCTCAAAAATAAGAGTCCTTATGAGATTTTGATGGCAAATTTACCTTCTCATGATCATTTGTGGGTTTTTGGTTGTCGTTGTTGTTTTCATGTTAAAAATAGATCTCGTGATAAGTTTGAGACTTGAGCCGCTCTAGGTACATTTGTTGGTTACCCCTCATGGTCAAAAGGGTTACAAAATTTATAGTGTTGAAGATAACAAGATCATCGTTTCAAGAGATATTAGGTTTTATGAAGATGTTTTTCCTTTCCTTAAACCCGATAATGCTCAGTTTATTGCTGATGATAATTTACCTAGACAAACTTACGTTGATATTGTTAGAAATGATCATATTTGCAAAGAGGACCGGGTTTCTGCGTAGGAAACTGCGCAGCAAGGTGCCGTGCAGGAAGCCGCAGCCAGCAGATAGTGCAAAGCTGACCGATAGTGGGTTAGGCACGAAGGTGCTAGTGGCTTGGGTGGCCACCAACCCCCGGGCCTAGTCTTGATATTGTTACTAGAAGAAGCGGTTGTATACGTTCAGTTATGGTGAAATATCAAGATTATATTTGTGATGTTCCATCTTCTATAGCCTATACTCTACCTACTGCTCCATCAGCCAATTCGGGTATTATATATCATATTTTGAACTTTGTTAATTAACGCATAAATACTCATGTTACTCTTTCGAATGCCATCACTTCTAATGATGAGCCAAAATCATTTCAGCAGGCCGTACAGTTCAAGTATTGAAAAGATGCGATGGAAAAGGAGATACAAGCTTTGGAGCAAAATCAAACTTGGACCTTAGAGAATTTGCTAGATGGAAAGAGGGCGATTGATTCCAAGTGGGTGTATAAGGTGAAGTACAAATCAGACGAGTCCATAGAGTGATACAAGGCATGTAAAGGATTCACCCAAGCGGAAGGTATAGAATATCATGATACTTTTGCTATAGTTGCTAAATTAGTGACTGTTCGTTATGTTTTGTCAGTTGCTTCGGCACGAAATTAGATAATACATCAATCAGATGTTAATAATGCATTTCTACATGGGAATTTAAATGACCGGCTTTATATGAAATTTCCATTGGGTTTTGAATGTAAGCATGAAGGGAAGGTTTATCGCCTTCATAAGTCACTATATGGCTTCAAACAAGCTTCTCGCAATTGGAATTGAAAGGTTTGCTTGGCATTGGTTTCAAACAATCTAAATTGGATTACTCTCTTTTCACGTTTTTCCATGGAAATGTGTTTACCGTTGTTTTGATATATGTGAATGATGTCATAATTACGGGTAATCATATGGAACACATACCTAAAGTTAAGACCATGTTGAATGATTCTTTTGGGATTAAGAACTTAGGATCCTTTAAGTATTTTTTTTTGGTATGGAAGTCGCCCGTTCACCTAAAGGGATTATGTTGAATCGAAGAAAGTACATTCTTGACATTCTTAATGTTGGGGGTGTTATTAGGGTTGAAACTAGCTTCTACTCCAATTGTCTAAAATCATGGGTTAGCCGATAGAGTTGGGGATCTAGTTTCTGATGCGGGCCAATATAGGAGATTGGTGGGGCGATTGTTATATCTCACTATTACTCGACCCGATATTTGTTATGTTGTTCATGTCTTGAGTCAGGTTATGCATGATCCTGGATAGCCTCATGTTGAGTCCGTTATGCATATTTTCCAATATCTGAAGGGTACACCGAGACAAGGCATGTTTTTGCCCTCTGATCATGATCTCAAGCTCCGTGGTTATTATGATGCTGATTGGGCTGGGTGTCCCAACATTACACGTTCTATCATAGATTACGTGTATTCTTGGGTGGGGCACCGATTTCATGGCGGTCCAAGAAACAAACCATTGTTTCACGTTCTTCGGCTGAGCCGAGTATTGTTCCATGCCCGCTATTACTCGTGAGATTGTGTGGCTAAGGCATTTATTAATTGATCTTGTTGTGCTTATTAACGATCCTTCAATTTTATTTTGTGACAATTAAGCAGCTCTACATATTATCTCTAATCCCGTGTTTCATGAGAGGATGAAACACATTGAGATTGATTGCCATTTTGTTCGTGAGAAGTTGATAGCTAAAGAGATTGTTCACGTCATTTGTTCGCTCAACGGATCAAGTTACAAATGTTTTTTTTTTTTCTAAAGCTTTGGGTAGTTTGAGTTATTTGACTCTTCTTCGCAAGTTGAGCATGGTGAATATCCATGCTCTAACTGAGTTGGTTCCCAAAATAATGCTGAAAAATAAAAAAATAAAAAAAATAATGCTAAAAAATAAATATTTACCAATCTACTGTTGAACCGCGTTTTATAAACGCGGTTATATTAAACCGCGTTTAGAAAAAGCGCTTATATGTAAAAATAACCGCATCAAGAACAAAAAATTATATAAGAATAAACCGCGTTTATAAAACGCGGTTTATATCATAACCGCGTTTAGTAAACGCGGTTTACCATCATAATAACCGCGTTTAGTAAACGCGGTTATATTACTTTATGAGTTTAAAAACATAAATAACAAACTAATAGATATATATAAATAACGAACTACTATATACAAAATAATATAAATAAAACATAAATAAATGTTCAAAAAAATGGAACATAAATAAATATTACCGTCATATATTTCACTGCTACTAGCTGCTAACCGAGCCTCGTGCTCCTTTTTCATCTTGCATGTCAATACATTATGACATTTTCTCTTACAGAATCCACGTGTGACCCTTCGTGTATAGTCATTTCATCCATTTCATTTTGAATTCGTTTCGAGTGTGGGCGTCCTTGACTTCAAGACTTGTCTTTTACAATAACATGAACCGCGTCGTAAAGACGCGATTTAGTTGTATATGAACCGCGTCTTAAAGACGCGGTTTTGTGTATATGAACCGCGTCTTAAAGACGCGGTTTTGTTGTAAATGAACCGCCTCTTAAAGACGCGGTTTATCTTCAAATAAACCGCGAACGCGGTTTATTTTCACATGAAACGCGTCTTAAAGACGCGTTTTAAAACTGGAATAAACTAATTCGGTTATTTTTGAAGTGAACCGCGTTTTCTAAACGCGGTTCAACAGTAGATTGGGAATTATTTACTTTTTGGCATTATTTTTTTTATTTTTTTATTTTTCAGCATTATTTTGGGAACCGACTCGCTCTAACTTGAGGGGGAGTATTAAATACTAGTATATTTTCTTATATTTTACTTGTACATACTTTATATATTTCTTGTATTTAGCATGTAGGTTAGAATATTCCTTAAGAATATAGCCTTAACTAGTATAGAATTGAAGAAATTCTCTTCTCCTCCTCTTCCTTGGTGTAACTGGCCAACTAATGGCCTTGATGACTGTCATTTATTTTGTTCTTGCATTTAGGATGCTAGCTAAAGTGTTTAGGCTTTTCATTTTTTTGTTTTGTTCTATTTAAGTAGTAGCTTGTAGCTCTAATTATTCATCCAAATAAAAGGATATTCCCTTTTACAGTTTGTCCAAGTGTTAATTTTGTTTTAGCTTTGGTTGATTTAATTTTACAATTTTCGAATGTGAATTAACTTGGTTTCAAGTTTATCAAAATTGAAACATACTACCCGAAAATCCTACAATATTTTTATCACAACAAAAGTGTTAAAGCCAGAAAAATTACATGAAAATTTGTAATTATTATTTATTATAAATAACATTATTACTTTGATAATAATATTTTTTATTTAAAAAATACAATACCCTATAAAAATTACCAAAGAGTGCACCAACGCGCCGTTACTGGATCCCATTAGAACTCCGAAGTTAAGCGTGCTTGGGCGAGAGTAGTACCAGGATGGGTGACTTCCTGGGAAGTCCTCACCTTCAGGTTGAGGACACTGGAAAACAACCTCTTTTCAGGTTAACACCCTGAAGGGAGAAGGCTGCATACATCCGCCCCCCAGACCCTGCGTAGGCGAGAACCCTTGAGACATTGGGTATGTTGGTTTACAATACCCTATAAAAATTCCTAAAATTTAATGAATTCTAAACAGAAGCCCTATAGGGTCCAGAAATATTTATACTTCAAGCTGTGCGGGTTGATAGAAATAGAGAGAAAAATTAAAAGCCTCCCCGTTGGTCTTTTTTATTTTTCATGTTCCTTCTGTTGTTTCTTCTTCTTCTATTCAATTCTTGTTTGTAATGGCATGTCTAGACATGTACAACTCCGACCACAAACCCGGCGCCGGAGCCCCACCACCTACCGCGAGTCCCAGAATCTCCTTCTCCAACGACTTCATTGACCCACATTCACAAAACCAACACAGAGAAAAAGTAGCCGTTGGAGCATCTACAGATTTTGAATTTTCTGTGTCAAACCATTCAATGATGAGTGCAGATCAGCTTTTTTTTAAAGGTAGGATTTTGCCATTTAAAGACTCAAACTTTAAAGGTCAGAGTCAGAGGACTATGAGAGATGAGCTTCTGGTTGATGATGACGAAGACGACGACGACGGTGGTGGTAATGGTGAATTTACACTTAAGCCTTCCAAGAATAATTCTTGTAACAAATGGAAAGGGTTTTTGGGGCTTAGAAAATCTCATATTGGGTCCAGAAAATTACCAGAAAAAAATGAAGGGTTTTTGTTAGGGTCTGGTGTGTGTTCTATCTCTGATGATGCTAATGGATCTGCTATTTCTTTTGATGATTCACTCAGTACCAAATCTCCACAGGTACAACGATTGCTTCTGTTTTTTTTCGATTAGTTAGTTAATTATGCGCTTTAACTCGGATTTGAGTTGGTTCCATTTAGTGATCTTCGTACTGTTACGATATGGGATTTTTTTTTTTTTATACTGTTTTGGCCCTTTTTACGGCCAAAAATAGCCTTCCTTTTCCTCTATTTTTTCCCTCTTTGCTTACTGTTAAGAGTATAAAATTACTTCTGGTTTTCACACATTAGCTTATGATTTATTTAGTATCATTTTTTATTTATAATTTTAAAATTTTTTAAATCTATAAGTCATATTTAGAACAATTTTGTATTACTTTTGATTTTTTCTCTACAACTTTTTTTCTATTTCGAGGGAAATAAAAAAATTAAAAAAAAAACAAAAATAATGAAAATTACTTCAGAACTTGACTTTTAGTTTTTGAAAACTAAAAACAGCAAATAAGAAAAGATATTAAGCGTGCCATTGGTTTTTGGGATGATTTCTTGATATAGTACCAGCTAGATTCTTAACATCTACTAATAGTATAATTTCGGTAAAAGATATGAGGTAAACTGGTCCACTATTTATCCTTCAAAATCAAATGTTTATTTGTGTAAAAGGACATATTACAGTACAAAATCATTGATAAATATTCATCCCATGCATCATGAAGCTTAAATTATTGGAATAGTTGATTTTTAACACTTCAAAAAAATTTATTTATTGAATTCTTTAATGCGTTATAGTTTTATTTGTTGGGTGGTCAGGGGGATGAAGTCTCAAGTACGACTACTACTTCTACTGCAAATATGCAGATGGCGATGTAGAGAAAAGAGAGCCATTGTGAATGTCGATAATGGAAACTGCAGAAGTTTTTCGATTTTCGTTTCTGTTTTTTTTTTTTTTTTTTTTTTTTTTTTTGAGCAGGAGGTTCAGAGAAGCAATTAGATCTTGGAGGGTTAAATTTAATTTGGGTTAGTGGGTTAATTTTATTTTTATGTCATCATCCGTTATCTTTCTTCTTATTTTCCTCTTGATCTGCCCTAGGAAATTGTACTTGTGAGCTAGTTATTTATTTGGATGTACAAGGAAAAAAAAAAAATTTATTTGCAGTTACCTATTATTGTTTTAGAGTCTTGCTTGTTGTTTTCATTTAGCAGTGATTTTGCATTAGATCTGTTTTTGTTTTTGATAGTTCATCTCTTTTGGGATCTAAATGAGGCAATCCATCTTAACTTACTAATCGAGTCCGATTTTAGTGAAGCTCGAGTTCATAAGATCACGAGCTTAAATGAGTTCAAATAGAGGCAAGTTTAAACCCGAAAGAGTCTAGTTTCAAACTAGATGGAATTTCAATGAACCTCAATAAGCCTCACAGTCAAGTTTGGTCTCAACCAAGCTGAGCTTGAGCATATGACAACCCACGCTTGAGCTTGACGTTTTCAAACTTGGCGAGTCCGAGCTAAATATAGACATTTAGAGCCTTGAACTGATAAGTTTGGGTTCAACTTGGTTCATATATGCTCCTAAGCTCAAAAGTAATTTTACTTTCTCGCATTAATTGTTTATTATGTATGTGCACTTGGTTTCTAACCTATTAATGGTATGATTATAGATCAGTGGAGCCAATCCCATTTTAGTTGGCTTGAGATTAGAGTCACTGAGCACAAGTATTTGTTGGCTTAGTTGAGCTTCAATCTGACTTGATAAGTTTTTGGTAGAGTGCTAACTTATTTAGGCTAATTGAGCTCAAATTTGGCTCATATTCGCATATTACACTCATAATTCACTTCAACTTTGATTCCTTTGGATACACAAGTTGTCAAAGTTGAGCTTTATTATACTTGTGTTCTGATTATGTAGCTGAGTCGACTCATTTATACATATGTGGTCAGTGCTAGCAAAAATTTTGGTATACGATTCTCATGTTGTCATTTTCAACAAAAGGGTTGCAAAAGAAGCATAAATTCTAACTGTAATAATGTTGACCAATCTCTGTTTTGCTCTACATTTTTCATAACATTCTAATTAACGTTTAAAAACCGTTAAATAAGGGTAATGGGGTATTAGAGTATCTTTTAGATATATGAGGATATTATGATATATATTAGAAGATATATTATGATATTGATAATCTTCTAGACATATTAGAATATCCTCTAGATATTTACTATTTCTAGTTTTGTGTGCTTATATAAAGGGCTCTTTGTATCTCTTATTCACTTATTCAATAATACAGTTTATTTACATTCATATAGTATCAGAGCGTACTCTGATCTAGGTTTTTTTTTTTTTTTCCTTTGAGCAATGGCAACTAATCCTAATTGTTCTTATGAAAGTGCCCTTTCCCCTTCCCCTCCCCTCACTACCGGCGCCACCACAGCCGGGTGGAGATCGGTGGCCCCTATACCGAAACCCACCCCGTCCCACGGCCGGCCTCTCATCAGAAGTGATGACCGTCCACCACCACGTCGGCTCTATTGCTCCCGGTACCCCACTCCCTCGGTCGGGGGATATCGGTGTCGCCATCTCCAGTATTCCACCGCCAACCGAGAGGCCAACTGTGAACCCGCCACTTAACTTGGGCATCCCCTCCCCCTCGACTTTCCTTTCTCTATTCCCGACTAGCACCGGCCTCCCCAGTCCCTCGCTGACCGGCGGTGGCGCGCTGCCCCCCGGCTATTGGTACTCCCTAGTGCCGATGCAGGGGGGCCGCCGCCTCTCTCTCCTCTCTCTTCTAATTTTCTAAACCCTGATTATACAAATCCTAATCAATATAAACCCCCTACTTTCCCAATTGTGATTCCTCTTTCCAATATAACGAGCATTGTTACAATTAAACTCGAAACAACGCTGATTACCCACCTTGGAGTGAACAATTTCAAATGTTATTAATCGCTCACCAATTACTAGGGTTTATTGATGGGTCTTACCCTTGTCCCCCTGCCCAAATCACGCATCATGATGGAATGATTTATCCTAATCTTGACTATTTAACTTGGTTACGCACTGATCAAAGTCTTAGATCCTGCATTACGGCCACCCGTTCTAGATCTCTAATAAATGACATTGTACGCCAACCTACCTCTAAATCTATGTGGGATGCCCTCGCTAAGCGTTTTAGGGATCACTCCTTGGCCAAGGAGTTTGACCTAGAACCCAACTCATGCATCATCATAAGGATGGCAAAACAATGGACCACTATCTCTTTCAACTAAAAACTATTATAAACGATCTAGCTGCCATTGACTCTCCGGTTTCGAATAGAGAATTTCAACACTATGCCCTTTATGGCTTACCTCCCGAGTATGCCGCTTTCTCCACTTTCACCCGGCAATTTTCAACATTACACATATGAGGAACTTAAAATTGATTTACTTAATGAGGAGGCTGCCTTGACCCGTTAATCTAACCGGTCATCAATAGAGCCATCTCATGCCATGGTGGCCACCGGGCTCTCGCGGTCGTGAACGTGGCCCCCATGAACCCCCCTCGGGTCCCCCGACCACTCATGATGTCCTAACTCGGGTGCCTCAAGCCATATGACACCTAACCCAGGTATACTCTCTAAACTTCTTCCTTATAATGGTCATAAAGGTGTGATTGTTGGAATGGCGCATTATTAATTGTAACGCATATTGGCTATACCATAATTCCCACGCGTACAATCCAACTCAATCTACCCCAAGTCATGCTCGTGCCTCATCTCACGCATAACTTATTATCTACCAAACAACTATGTCAGGACAACAATTATATGGTATAATTTGACACCAAAATTTTTGTGTCTAGGACCAAGCTACGAGGATGCCGCTTCTACGAGTGCCCAATAATGGACCTCTCTATAGCTTCTCCCCACATGACATCAGATAGCTCAAGTCAAAAATGGAGAATTGTGGCATCAAAGACTAGGACATTTAGAAAGCACTATTCTTGATACCTTGTGTAAGAAACAATTTTTTCCTGTTGTTAAGTTTTTGAATAAATGTTCGTCATGTTGTTTCGGGAAATCTAGAAAGCTTTCGTTTGAACGTGTACTACTTACTTCAACTATGCGCCTTTAATTAATACATTCTGATGTTTGGCAATCACCTGTATCCTCAAATTTAGCATATAAGTGTTATGTTTTGTTCATTGATTATTTTTTACGTTTTACTTGGCTCTACCTGATGCAATTGAAATATGATGTTTATACGATTTTCACCAATTTTAAAACACTTGTTAAAAACCGATTTAACCTCATAATTGAAAATTTTCAAAGTGATGGCGAAGGTGAATTTGATCACCGGTGTATGAATTCCCTTTGCCACGATGTTGGAATTCACTTCCGCCTCTCCTGTCCTGATACCCCTGAACAAAATGGAGTGGCAGAGCGCAAGCATCGACACTTATCTGATATGGCACGAATGCTCCTTATTCACTCGTAACTTCTTTATGAATTTTGGGACGACACCTTCTGTATTGCATGTTTTATTATAAATCGTCTTCCTACACTAACTTTATCAAATGAATCTCCATTTCAAAAGCTTTTTCATAAAAACCCTGATTACAATCGTTTTTGCGTTTTTTGGTGTGCTTGTTACCCACACATCGCAACCCGTGCCACTCATAAACTTGCCCCATGGTCCATTACATGCATTTTCCTAGGCTATGCAGCCCGTTACAAAGGATATAGGTATTTTGACCCTAAAAATAAGCGTATTTATATTAGTCGACATGTAGTCTTTGATGAACCTACATTTCCCTACAACGAACTACTTAGCACTAACACTACTAGCTCTAATGTCACAGTCTCCCGACCATTAATATTTCAAACCCATAGCCTCGTTCGGTCACCCACGGTCCCGGACCCAATGCACCAACCGATCACTCTTCATGATGATTGGCAGCTGCCCTCGACTCCTTCCCCCCCCCCCCCCCCCCCCCCCAATTCGGTCAGCCCCCTAGAGGGTCCCCTAAGGTCGCCTCGCCTGACCCCCTGCCCCCAGCTAGGACCGATATGGTCTCTGGCCCCCGGCTCCCAGATCTCACCGGCGACACCCCTCCCCTTGTCCCCATACCCTCTCCTACCGTGAGTCTCCCTAACCCGAAACCACACTGGGCACCCCTAGGTCCAGCCCCCCACCTTGGTACAACCCTCGTGTCCTCCTCCTCCCGATACCCTGAACATACATCCCGTGTGCTCTAGGCTTAAGGATGGCATACGTAAGACTAAATATCCGCTTTGTTTATCATCCATCACTACTGTACAAGAGCCAACTTGTTTTACACAGGCTGTCAAAAATCCGCAATGGCCAAAAGCCATGGCAAATGAGTTTAATGCTTTACTTCTCAATCACACTTGGGACTTAGTCCGTCATGACCCTTCGAAAAACCTTGTAGGTAGCACTTAGAAATACAAAGTTAAGTACAAAATTGATGGCTCGGTTGAACGATTTTAGGCCCGTCTTGTGGCTCAAAGTTTTCATCAACGTGAGGTCCTTGACTATAAGGAGACCTTCAGCCCTGTCGTAAAATCATCCACCATTCGCTTTATACTTACACTTGTAGCTACATACAACTTGCCTATTAGGCAGTTAGATGTCAAAAACGCATTCCTACATGGTCTTCTCTAGGAAGAGGTTTACATGAAGCAACCACAGGATTCATACATCCCAAATATCCTGACTATGGATGCCACCTATGTAAGGCGCTATATGGGCTTAAATAAGCACCTCGAGCATGGTTACAACGTTTTAGTGCACTTTTACTTTGTCTTGGCTTCATTTGTTGCCATGCTGACTCATGTGTGTTGATTCATAAGTCCAAATCACATCTTACGTGTCTACTTTTATATGTTGATGACATAATCTTAATAGGCACTGACTCTAACCATCTTGACAATCTTGTTAGTTCCCTGTCCACACAGTTTGCTATGAAAGACCTTGGACCTTTGCATTTCTTCCTTGGGATTGAGGCCCAACGCAACAAAATCGGTCTCTTCATCAATCAACACAAGTACACTGTGGACCTTCTCACCAAACATGACCTTTGTGATGCCAAACCTGTTAAAACACCCCTCCCCACCCGAGCACACCTCTCTACGCGTGATGGCGAGCCCCTTGAGGATCCCATTATGTATAGGAGTGCTGTAGGAGCCCTTTAGTACCTCACAATGACCTGCCCTGACATATGCTATGCCGTTAACCTTGTTTGTCAATTCATGCATGCCCCTCGCCCCCAGCACTCGCAAGTTGTCAAACGTATCCTTCGGTACCTTAAGTCCACTCCTAACCATGGCCTTCTCATTGCTCCTGCCCACACACTCTCAGTTACTGCCTTTGCTGGCGCTAATTGGGATGGGTGTCCCAATACACGCTGATCCACCACGGGATACGCTGTTTACTTAGGTCCTAACCTCATTTCATGGAGAGCGAAGAAACAAGCAACAATTTCGAAATCGACCACCGAATCTGAGTACAGGGCTGTTGGTCAATCTATGGCTGAAAGTGACTGGATTGGATATCTGATGCAGGACCTTGGTCTTCGTCACCCAGGACCAATAACTATTTATTGTGACAATGTCTCTGCATCTTATCTCGCCCAATCCCGTTTCTGATAATCATAGCAAGCACATCGTCTTTGACTTTCACTACATTCGAGAAAAGGTGCTCAAAGAAGATGTTCAAGTTCGCTACACTCCCACAGCAAAACAGGTTGTTGATATCCTCACAAAAGGTCTACCTGCTGATCAATTTCACAAACACAAATCCAATCTTCGAGTGTTACTGCCCTGCTCAGATTGAGGAGGCCTATTAGAGTATCTTCTAGATATATCAGGATATTATGATATATATTAGAAGATATATTATGATGTTGATAATCTTTTAGATATATTAAAATATCCTCTAGATGTTTACTATTTCTGGATTTGTGTGCTTATATAAAGGACTCTTTATATCTCTTATTCACTTATTCAATAATACAGTTTATTTACATTCATATGGGGAAGGTTTAAAAAAATTTATATAATAATCTCTCTCTTTTAAGAATGACTCTATTTACTCTACTTATTTAAATCTTAAGATAACATGTTTGGTATAGAGTTAACAGAGGTTAATGGTTATAGGGGTAACCATTGCACCCCTTTTAACCTTGTTTGGCTTACTATTAATATTTAACACATGAAAAAGTTTACCCCCCCAAATGGGGTTAAAACCTTTGCATTACCCTCTCCTAGTGCAACATCCATAATAAGGGAAAGGGTAAAAAAAATTTTGACTTATTTTTTGGCTTGGGAAATTTGAAAATGATAAAAATATATTTTATAGTTTATATATGTAAAAAATCATTTGAATATTTAATAAAATATGCTAAATATTTTGAAAATATTTTAATATTAGAAACTATTTTAAAATTTGAGAAAATATTTGAAATATAAAAAAAAACTTTTAAATATTATTATAATATTTTTATATTTAAAAAATATTCTAAATATAAAATATAAAAAATATGTATAAAAATTTAATAGTTAAAATACATAATAATAATTAAATAATAAAAATATTAAAAATTTAAAAAGTTTTTTAACATTAGAAAAATATTTTATTATATATACAAAAATATTTCAAAATTTTAAAAAGTACATTAAATATTTAGAAAAACTAACACAAAGTAACTATGGCAATGTTGGTGCTGAGCGAATGTTAGCAACAATAGCGATGTCGATGAGGATAGATCGTCGGCATTGTCGAAGGGATTGGTTGATCTTTAAAAATTTTTGAAATTATTTTTTAAATGTTTAAAGAATCATTCATTATATAAGGGTATTTTTAAAAATAATTATTTTTTTTATTATAATTAAGTTTTTAAAAAACTAAAAATAACATAAGAAATTGAAATAGCATATGAAAGATAAAAGCGGTCTGTTATAGTCAAACCAAAAAAAAAAAAAATTTTATGGGTTAATGTTTATTCCTTTAAAAGTTGTCCAATCAAACAAGGTGAAAGAAAAAAAAATTTAATTGGGTAATGGTTACCCTATTAATAATTGTACTATTAAAATTAGGGTTATTTATATTTTAGTACCCTGACGTTTTTGAAAATAATATAAAGGAACTTGACCTTTTTAAATTATTAAAAAAGCCTCTAAGTTTTTGTCGTATTAATAAAAATGCCTCTAAGTTTTTGTCGCATTAATAAAAAGGCTTCTCTCTAACACAATGATGTTACTTTTATTTGAGAGAACTGATATGACAGTTACTGCTATAGTGAAATAATAAAAATACTCTCTAATAACTATATTTTGAAATAAATTAAGCGAAAATACATAACTTCTACCTAACATAACATCTAGAATTTTGTGCTTATAAATGAATAATAAGGGACTTGAAGTGTATTTTAAGTTATTTTATTGTAGCACTAATAAAAAGCAATTACCAAGTCAGCTATGTTGATGGAAAATGACGTTATCACTTTTGAGAGGGGCCTTTTTATTAATATGACAAAAACTTAGGGGTCTTTTTAATAATTCAAAAAGAGCATGGCCCTTTTTATTATTTCAAAAATATCAAGCTACTAAAATGTAAATAACCCTAAAAATTACCTTTCTTTTTTTAATCCAAAACCAAACATGCCCCAAATTTCAAAGTAATATTGCGATAATAAAAGGACAAACTTCAATATGAATTGCCTCTAGTAATCGACTTCTTGGATGAAGTCAAACTGAGAAGCCTTTGCCCAATGGAATTCCCCCACTCTCTTTGAGGAGCTATTACATTAGGGTATGTTCGATAACAAAAAAATTTCAATTTTTTGGAAAATGTTTTCTAAGAACTGAAAAATTGAAAATGGTGTTCAACAATTTATTTTTCTAACAACAGTTGAAAAATAGTTTCCCAATTTTTCCTATTCTTTCACAATTTTAGAAAATAGTTTAAAATTATTTTTTAAAATTTCTTCATAAAATATGGACTTTGTTTTCCAACTTTTTCTCCATCCCCTTTCACACTTTCGCGTTACTCATTCATTTTATAATAGTTTCTATATATTCCCGTTTCTTCCTCTTCTTACATAAATGATTTTGTACTACTTAAGGCTAGATTCCAAGTTTTAAAAGCAATAAATAATTTTTAAGGCAAAGGACGCATAAGAAGATCATGCAAGTTGTTTAATCATAGACACTTATCTTTACGAAATGTGATAGAGCAGGTGATGTACCTCATAGTTATATAATTTATTTCTCATTCCTGCAACATATTCGACTTTTATATGTGTGTTTTATTGCAATTTAAGTACATTTAGGCTTGGAGTGCAATGGAACAAACAAAGATTGAAAAGTGACCGAATCAAGTGTAATCAATGAATATTTGAAGACTATTCTGATAAACCCGACCACGTGTGAAAATAAAGAACCTATAGAAATAAATTCAATCTTACAAATTTAAAACAAATAATTGTTTGCGGGATCATGCGTATATACATAGAGGCCTAGCAAAGTTAACATCCCTAGCACGCCGCCCCTATAAATAGAGAGGGGGAGACCTATTTTTGGGATCTTTTCGTCGCATCTCCTCTCCCCCTCTCCTTCCCGAAGCCACTACGAATTCCAAGGGTTCTCAAACGCCGAAGCGCAAGTGGTCAGAGTGCAAGGGGAATCAAAGCAAGGATCAACGTCAACGTCTATTCAGGGAGTCTTCACTTTCAAGTTTTATACATTATTCTCTTTATTTTAGATTTTATGATGTATAAAAATCCCATTGAGGAGTAGACTCTTTTAGTTTAGGGATAAAAATGGGTAGTCGTCCGTATTCCAGACTCATATTATGCTTTGACAATGGTTTTGTTATGTTATATATTTACCCCTGTGGGGAATTTATGATTATTGTTTGGTTTTCTTTATGTATGCTTGTAGACATGTTAAGATCTCCGAATTATTAACATTCGTCTACGAGCTTGTAGCCTAGATCGTAACATAACTAGTTTTTCACGCGTGGTGAAAGTTGGGGTTATACCCAACCCTGAACACAATTTTTTATATAAATTAATATTTAATTAGATGCTATTGAGATAAGCCATGTTACACCTAATGTGATATGATGGGTTATGCTTTTAGACTAGTTCATCTCCCTAAGCCCTAACTTAAGTATTAATTCAGGTTTAATATTGAATTGAGAGTAAGAAAGGAATTAAGTAGTGCTAATAAGATAATCTATGCTATACGTAGAGTGATATGATAGACTATGTCTTTAGGCTAGTTCATTATTCGAAGCCCTAGTTTAAATATTAGTCCAGGCTTAGTGCTTGTAGCATAAGTCTCCTAAATCATTGTCATAGTATAATATAATGACGGGATATGAGTAAAACTACCTCGACTTCATTCCCTAAACTAACCTTAATCGAATTGACATCTTTAATTTACTGCTTTCTTTTGTTAATTGCCTAAACAATCAACAAAAACAAAAAACTCCAATCCCTCGTTATAATGAAATCTGATTTACCACCGGCTCCCCGTGGATACGACCCGTATACACGATTTAGCTACGACGATCTCATACGCTTGCCAATACACGGTTCTAAATATATTTTTAAAACTACATCAGCAGGCTTTTGGAATACTTAAGCCTAGGTTCCCAATTTTAAAAGTGATACCAAACTATCCACTAAAGCGACAAGAGTTGATTCCTATATTGGGTTGTACATTACATAATGGATGATAGAGTAGAAAAATATATGCTTTGTTTGGCAGAAAAGATGTGGTGGTTCCTAATGAGAATGATATTCTCATTGTATAGGAGGGCCCAGAGGTGGATATGTACCAACAAATGCAAATGAACAAGGTCCAACAAGCAATTACCAATCAATTGTGGAATGATTATATCGATAGGTGTAGTAGAAGTTATAATGTTGTATACATTTGTAATTTATTTCAACAATAAATTGCTCTCTTTCTTAGTGTTTGACTAATTTACGAGTATTATTTAAACCTATCATTTTCAACTTTCAAATAAGTGACGTTATTATTCGGATTGGGTTTGAGTCATACTATTCGATTTTCCTATTTACAAATATTACTTATATATCATTCTCAACTTTCAAAAAATTGAAAAATATGGATCACTTTAATGCATTTTTCAGTTTTCTATATTACAAAATTGAAAAAGAAAAACTGGAGATATAAAGGAAGACCGAAAATAAAAAAGAAAAATATTTTATGCTATCAAACATACTCTTAAGTTTTTGAAAACTATCTTTTCATGTTTTTAGTTTTTTGTTTTCAAATATGACTCAAATAAGGTAAAGATTAAAAATAAAAAACCAAAAAAATAGAAAAAATCAAGTCTCAAACTTAATATTTAGTTTCTCAAAAACAAAAAAATGCAAATAAAAACCGATATAAAAAAGGTCCTACCGTATTGATAAGGATTTGAATCTATAAAACCTTATCCTAGAATTTAAATTCTGCTAAAATTCTACAACTAAATTAAGGCCTCATTCATTGATAATATAGCTTGAACCCAATACATAACTACAGAGAGAAACCCGAGATTGGCACTCAACAAAAGTTCGTATTTATCATAAAACTGATAATATATACATACCTCACTACATTGCTATAAATAGTATTTTAGCATAACGCATGGAGATGTTTAAGTATTTCATATATTACCTGACCGCTTTGCTCCATTGGTCTCTAATGTTTGTAAATGTATTCACATTAGTCTCTTATATTTTCTTTTATTTAAAACGATCACTAATATTTGTAAGTTTGTTGGGTTGCTAGTCTTTTAAGGACCAATTTGAATAAACTTATAAATGTTAGCAACTATTTTGAATAGAAAAAAAAAGATGATATATTGATTTAAGGGTTCATTTACCAGCCACTAAGAAACCGAATCCCATTAAAACTCAGAAATTAAGCATGCTTGGGCAAGAGTAGTACCAGGATGGGTGACCTCTTGGGAAGTCCTCGTGTTGCCAACCCTATAAGGTTGGGGTTCCTGAAAATAGCCTCTCGGCAGGGTTACACCTCGAAGGGGTAAGGCTGCGTACATCCGCCCCTTCCAGGCCCCGCTTATGCGGGAGCCCTTGAGGCACTGGGTTTGTTGTTGTTGTATGATATACTGATTCAAGCAAAGATACAAATATCAAGGACCAACTAAGGAAATAACTCGTTATAAAATGAATGAAACCAAAAAGTCTGGACCTTTGATTACCATGGTGCACTTGCCTCTTCCAGAAACTTCTTCTCGTGTTCTTCAGCTTTCGACTTCAATTTCTTAATCTCAGCATCCTACACCTCGGAAAACAGATGAGCAAGAATCGCTTCAAGTTCCTTGGTCTCATGCACAACTCGAACACGCTCTGAATGCACTCCTTCATATCTGTTAAGGACTTCATTTGTGAGTCTAGTAAGAAATCTTAGGTTAGAGTTGTGAGATAGAAGAGATCAATATATAAGCCTAGTTGGTTACTCCAACTAATGACCATTGGTTTTTGGATGAATCATTGGGTTTATATGTAGACTTCACATATGCCAATTTCATATATATACGAGCCAAGTCGAACCAAACACCCTATGCTCAAACTCGATCTCGATAAGCCTTATCGAGCACGAGTTTGAGCCAAGCTCTTATCAAGCTTTCTAAACCTTTTTTTGAACTTGCTTTAATAAAATTTTAGTGTGTTAGATACTAGGGTTGGCTCGGCTCAGCTCGGCTTAGTTGCCTAATCGAGCGAAATAGAACTCGTTATCAAGTTCAACCAAGCTCATTTTCAAGACAAATTGAGCTCATAACCGAGCCAAGTTTGCTATCTTATCCAGCTCGCTATTCAAGTTACTATCGAGTATTATCGAACTAATGTCAAGCTTTTCTAAATCTTAACAAGCCCTTAACAAACACTTATCGAGCCTTTATCAATTTGTTAGCAAACGAATGTTCAAAATCCTCTCATTAAACTTATTGAACCTGCTAGAACTTGGCTCGATAAACCGTGGAGTCACCCCATTAATATACACCAGTAGTTTATTGAACATTCAGTTTGTTTACACCCCCTACCTATGAATAGTGCCAAACTCATAGTGAAATTTTACCGCACATTCTACTAGCAACCCCGGGATCCATAATTCAAACCCGATCATCATACACTTTAGAGATTCTCCTTAGTTTCTTAAGTATCACCGATCTTAGTTTCTTAAGTATTACCTTCAGTTTTTGCATCCCCTTTTTGAACCGAGCATGCTCACGGGTCGCTTCCATGTATCGTCTCCAGTCCACAACGTCCTTTTAAATAAACGCAGTAATTCGAAGCCGATGGAGACGGGCCCACAAGAATCCGATGTTCATGCCTAGAGATTCATGGAGATTCAAGATTCTGTCCCAGAAGGCATATTCAGCAAGTGAAGCAGAAAGATTGCATCTTCCTAAAGCATCAGCAATTTTGACAGTGTCAAAGATTATCTTTCCACTGGCTTTGATGACGATTCCACTAAATAAATTACGATTGACGCCTTCGAATAAACGGGCATGAAGGGAGCCGTTCTGAGTGCAACAGTTCATAGAATTTTTGTCGAGTATATTCTTGTAACTCGCTATTTTGAAGAAATTCGTTCCGTACGAAGTAAATAGAAGTATCTGGAATTTCTCGATCACCATCAGGTTGTGACAGATAGTACCTGCCATAATCAGATTCAGAACGTGTGTTCTGTTGAAAATGTAACAAAGCATAACCCACATTAATAAACTGAAGTCCTACTTTAAAATCCATATCCATACTGATAGTTTAGAGGAGGGAATGATGGTTTATATATAACCTTATAAAGATAAGGAATTGAATTAATTTAAGGATGAAAGAATGGTAGGGACCGCACGCGTGCCCCACACACCCCCCCCCCCCCCCCCCCCCCCCCCGCGCCCGCCCGCCATGCCGTGCTCGGGCGAGGGTGTGGGTGTCTTACAAGTATTTTTATTTCCATTAGAAATCTTCTCTTTAATGGGTATATATGCAAGCCTCATAAAACCGGGCGTCACCTTTCTCCTCTGTCTCACCGCCCTTCGTCCATTAGTTGTATGACTATTGGAAACTTAAAGACGCACCTCGTCGTGGTGACTGTTCGGAAATCGCAACTCTACCAAGAGTCACCATTCCCATTTTAAATACAACTTTTTAATAGCCTTCCCATCATTGAAAAATAAAAAATCTCCCCTCTTCTTCTTCTAATATTTTCTTCTCCAACATCTAAGTTTGGGGCAAAGTTCTCTCAGCATTCCACCCGACTTCTAATGAGTGCACGTTAAAGGTTGGACCACGTTAACTCTAGAGGACGGCCGCTAGTTACACCGTATGCACCCTAGTAGCGGCAAAATCCTCTTTTAGGACAGTGGCTTGTACCACGGCGCGGTTATTCGCTTTGTAAGATCTTTCCTCAATTTATCGATTTCATTGTTGTGTTTGATAGCTTACTACTTACTATTTTATAACAATCTAAAAGACGATTTTTGGATAGCTATATTAAAGCAAAAAATCAAGATCTCCATGATTGATATGCGAGAGAAATCAAAATAGCATAAAATCGAGACAAAAACGCGAGAGAGAGAGAGAGAGAGAGAGAGAGAGAGAGAGAGAGAGGAAAAGGGGGTAGAAAACCCTATTATTATTATTATTATTATTATTATTATTTGTGAATTGCCTGTCTTGAGAACTTACACAAAAGCCAATAAATCTACATAAAAATACATGAAAGGGTTGGGCAAACTATAATAGGCCCAAAGAATGAAAGATACAACAAAGGTCCAAAATACAATAAAATGTCATCCCGTAATAATCTAAAGCAGTTTAGTATAAGCTATTAGAACAGGATAATGTGGTTAGTTAGACCTAGAGAATATTGATTATCTTTCATGAGATTTTCAGTACATTGTAGTATCAGACTTCCGATGTGCATAAGACAAAATTAAAAAGCAATTAATTAGAGAATTGAGAGAAGTTCAAATTGTACCAAAAAAAAAAGTGCATGACTCCGATATTCCGTTCATTGGTGACACTCACGGCGGCTTCAGTGTTCCCGTGATGGTCGATTAGTTTAGGTGCTGGTCATGGGGAATAGGAAGGGAAACTTAGGTTGGAATTTGGGTTCTTTAAAGCTTCTTTTTGGAGTTAAAAGGAAGATAATGATAATAACAATATAAGGCTTTCATGGGTTGTCTTGGAAAGAGAAGCCCAATTTGGCATATATTACATTACAAATATTACTGGTCCAAAAAAGAAAAAAAGGGAGTGTTGTTTCAACTCTTTAAAATATTATTTTAAAATTAATTAGACCTACACTTTGATAATACATACTTTAAAATTTGTATTGAAGCACGTTGTTATCAGTACTTCTTATACTTACATCATTGAGTTTCTTGACTCATGGCATACTTGCCTTTTTTAACCAACGTGGCGTACTTGCTTAGTACACATAAATATTGACTCTACTAAATGACTTAAGAAATTGATTTTGATCCCTAATTTTAGTGACATTACTAAATGCGAAGTATGTATGAAAGCTAAACCAGCTAAAAGTGCCCTTAAATCAGCTGAGAGACAAACTAAACTTCTTAAGTTAGCTCACAGTGACTCAGGGGACTTCAAAAATTAAATGAGTAAAAGTGAAAAAAGATACTTGTAGATGATTTCTTATATCTTCTAAAAAAAAAAAACTTAACACATGCAAATTGTTTGTACTTCTAGATAATAGGTGAGAAGGGTAATTTTATTTGCTTGTTATGTACTTAATAAGGTACATTATAAAAGCTCCATACCGAGAGGTCACAATCCTAACCTAAAATTCTTAAAAATATGGGGGCTTCAGGATAAGGTTAGACCATTGATTTCAAAAGAAAAAAAAATATAAAAGACAATTATTTCATTTTCATTGGATATGCATATCATAGTGTTTCATATCGCTTCCCTATCAAAGATGATAATAATGTTCATGCATATGGTGGTATTGTGCGGTCAAGAGATATTGTTATGTCTCTCATGAAATCTAATACCACCCATAATACACAACTATTGCTTTGTCTTTATGTTATGTGCTTTCTAGCTTGTACTAATGACATAGACATACCTAAAATTAGAGGGAGCAAATGGGCAGGGAAAGTAACTAGCCTCGGACCTAGTTTTGTCACTACATTCTTCACTCAAAAAATAAATGAAGAAATTTTGTGTGTGTGCCTGATAGAAGAAGACACCAAAACCTAAAATAAGGCCATTATTAATGAACTAGAGTCAATCCTCCATAATCATACATGAAAATTGGTAGACATTCTTACATGTTATAAATCAATTGGTTGGAAGTGGCCTAGTGATACACTCAAAAACATGAAATTAACCTCCCTTGTTGACGCCTATCCAACCATGACTAAGATCTCCACCGTTAGAGTTTTGATAGCTCTTGCTTCTTTTATTTTTGACTTAAAGTAAAGTTATGAGCTCGTAAATCTCGAGCGTAATGCTAAACAAGCTCCTGGAAGAGTGCATTAAAAGAGAGAGAGAGAAAGAGAGAGAGAGAGAGAGAGAGAGAAGTGTTGCTCACAAATTGAGAGAGAGAGAAGTGTTGCTCACACATGAATTTTGGTACTCTAAAAATAATGAGAATGGGTGTGACATAATTTGGTTATATGATATACTTAATTTTGGCATGAGTTTGAAGGATCAGTATGCTATAAAATTCTTTTAATCTCATACTTCGGCATTAAAGACTTTGGTAAAGTTGCTCTGCAAAGATCATTAGACCACCTAAGAATTTTCACTCTTGATGACATACTAATCAAGATTTCATATTATCCTAGTGTTCACTTATAGAGGTACAAAGTTGATTGTGTACCACACGCTAAGGTGTTTGATAGTGTAATGATGTAACAAACTGCACTCATCCTGATATAATATAAGCCGTTATTAGATCCAATTCCATTTGATGAGCATGGAGTGCTCTAATTTAACTATTGAGGTAATAGTGAAGTCTTGGATTAAGGCCTACGTTGTAGTAAACCCATCGTTGTGTTGTGGGATATTGTGTTGATAGCTGGATTTCTGATATTGATTATGTTATGAATCATGGTCAATCTTGATTCATAACCTAAGAGAAAAGATATTAGATGAGAGTAAGAATTGAAAGAGTTGAGAATTAGAGAGAAAAGGTAGATGAGAGATAAGAACACTCAAGATATTTTCATAGATGACCATCACATACAAGATATTCTCTTATTTATTCTAAAGCAAGAACAAGAACTACAATGCATTTAGACTAACTAATTAACCGACTCAACAAGCACAACTGTCAAAATGGACTTGACCAACTAATTAAGCAAACTGCTAGCCAACTACCAAAATAGACTTTCCCGCGCTTAAGCGATTCAAACCAATGGTAAGTAATTCTAATACTTCAACCAGTAAGAGTCATAACAATGCCCCCTTCTTAAGATCATTCTTGCCTCGAGAATGAAAAGAGGGAAATTGTGACTTCAAGAAGTGTAGATCCTCCCAAGCAATCTTTTCAATGCCCAAATTATTCCATTGAATCAAAACCTCTTCCACCTACTTCCCTTACTTCTGCACAAATCTGGATTCCAAGATTGCTTGAGGCTGTTGAGTCAAACTACCCTAAGATGAGACTTCAGGTAATGCTACATAAGCATTTGAACCAGGAGCCATATACTTCTTAAGCATGGATACATGGAAAATTGGATGAATTGCTGCTTCAGGGGGCAATTCCAGCTTATAAGCCACCTTCCCAATCTTCTCTACTACCTTGTATGGCCAAAAAATCGAGCACTGAGCTTTATATTTGTGCATATAGCAACTGATGTCTGCCTTTAAGGCTATAATTTCAGGAACACATAATCACCAACTGAAAATTTTTTGTCAATCCTCTTCATGTCAGCAAAAAACTTCATCCGGGACTGAGCAACCTGGAGATTGTCCCTGAGCTGTTGTTTCAAGTGCCTTCTTTGCTCTAGCAACTCATTCACCTCAGTGACATATGATATGGCTCCTTGTATCATGAGTGGAGCTGGAGGATCATACCCATAAAAAGCTTTAAATGGAGGAACTTTTAAAGTTGAGTGAAAATGAGTGTTATACCGAAATTCCGCAAGCGATAACCATCTATTCCAATCCTTTGGATGTGTAAAAGTCATGCTCCTCAAATATTGTTCAAGGCACTAATTAACTCTTTCAGTCTGACCATCCGTTTGAGGGTGATAAGCTGAGCTTAAAGCCAATGTTGATCTAAGCAAGGCAAACAATTCCAGTAGAAATTGTTGATGAATAATCTATCTTGATCAGGCACTATGGTTTGTGGTAGCCCATGGAGTCTACAAACCTGATCCATGAAGAGTCAAGCTAACCTCTTAGCAGATATAGGATGATTAAGAGCTACAAAGTGCGCAAACTTGGTGAATCTATCAACCACAACCCAAATCACTTCCTTTCCTTCAGACCCTGATGTGCTGTCAATCCCTCTGAGGAATGGATAAAGGTTGCAACAACCCTTGATAAGGCGTGTGATCACTCTTGGTTCTTTGAAAAACCACACATTGCTGCACCAGAACCGTAACTTCCTTCTTCATCCCAGTCCATTGGAAATACTGCTTCAACCTCTGGTAAGTGCCTTCTATTCCAGAGTGCCCTCCCCAAGCTGAGCTATGAGAGGCTTCAACAATTTGGTTCCTCAATTCAGTGCCACTTCCCACATAAATCTTACCCTTGATCTTGATTAAACCATTTATGACAGCAATTTCTGAATCCAAATTCTGATTGTGTAGCAATACAATCTTCAACAAATTTATCTCCTTCATAAGAATTGGTAGCTTCATTAATCCAAGTTGGAACTACCTCAGAGATTGCAGCACATCCACCCACTTCTGAATCTTCAAATCTTCTCGAAAGAGCATTTGCTGCTTGATTGTCCTTTCCCTTTCTATATTCAATTGTGTAGTGTAGACCTAGCATCTTCATGAGTCCCTTTCTCTAAACTATAGTAGTGATCTTTAGCTCCACAAATATTTCGGACTTTGATGATCAGTCCTGATTATGAAGTGATGCCCCTCTAAATAATGCCTCCATCTTTGAACTGCCATCAATATTGCAATGTATTCTTTCTCATAAGTAGACAAAGCTCGATTCTTTGGGCTCAAAGCTTGACTTAGCAAGGGTAAGGACCTGTCGTTCTGTGATAACACTGCTCCAATCCCTATCTTGCAAGCATCAATCTCCAAGACAAAAGGCAAGGTGAAATCTGGCATGGCCAACACTGGAGCAGTTGTCATTGCTGTCTTCAAACGTTCAAATGCTTCTTCTGACTCCTTATTCTAGTGAAATGCATCTCTCTTCAGCAAATCAGTCAAAGGCTCGGCAATGATTCCATATCCAACAATGAACTTGCGATAGTAACCTGTCAACCCAAGAAATCCCCTCAATTGTTTGAGAGTTTTGGGCACAGACCACTGTGTCATCGCTTAGATCTTGCTAGGATCAGTAGCAACCCCTTCCACTGAGATCAAATGCCCAAAATACTCCACTTGAGTCTTTGCAAAAGCACATTTGGAAAGCTTGGCATAGAGCTCATGTTGTCTCATTGTCTGAAATACCAGCTCCAAATGTTCCAAATGGCTTTCCAAGGATGGACTATACACCAAGATATCATCGAAGAACACAGGAACAAACTTCCTCAAGAAGGGCTTAAACACCAAATTCATCAAAGCCTGGAAGGTAGCTGGAGCATTTGACAGACCAAAAGGCATTCTGCCCATTATGTGTTCTGAAAGCTGTCTTGTAAACAATAAACTCTTGCACCCTGATCTAATGGTAGCCTTGTTGAAGATCCAACTTGGAAAAATACTTGGAACCAAGCAGCTCATCCAACAAATCATCAATGATCGGTATTGGAAATTTATCCTTGACTCAGATCATTAAATTGGCGATAATCAATACAAATTCATGAGGTGCCATCCTTCTTTCTGACTAGTATAACAAGCAAAGCAAAAGGGCTATGGTTGTGCCTGATGAAGTTTGATTTTAGTAGTTCATCCACTTGCCTCTCTATTTCACTCTTTTGTGAGTGAGGGTACTTGTAAGGGCGCAACTTCACTGGATTAGATCCTTCTTTTAATGGAATTGCATGATCCAAAGCTCTCTTGGGAGGCAATTTCATAGGTCGTTCAAATAGTTCCTAATATCTCAGAAGCAATGAAGTCAGAAGAGGGTTAACTACCTCCTGTTGTCCTTCTTTAAGAGCACTAATAGAATGGAGCTGTCTTATCCAATGATAACTTCCCTTCTTAATCACATCCTATAACTACTTCCCACTCATCATTTGTAATTGAGCTTGCTCATTTATTCCTTGCACTCGAATCTACTGCCCTTCCATCTCAAAAGTTATAGTAAGTTGAGCAAAATCAAAGAGTAAAGGGTTGATTTTTTTCATCCAATCAACAACTAAAACCATGTCACATCCACCCAACTTAAGCACTCTGAAATCATATTCAAAACCACGGCCCCGCATCGTCCATTTGAAGTTTCTGCACTTAGTCTGTGTTAAGATTGAATTGCCATATGCCACGGTGACAGTTAAAGGAGTGGCAACTTATGCCCCATCATTCTCACAACTTTAGGATCTATGAAGCTATGCATGCTTCCACTGTCAATGAGAATTAGCTAGGATCTATGTACAATCTCTCCTTTGATGCGAATGGTATTATGTGAGCCATTGTCAGTTAAAGCCTGCGCAGAAATTTCAACCTCATCATCATCATATTCCTCTCTTTCACCACCACCTTGTTCTCCAACTTCCTGCACTTCTCCAGCTTCAGGAAGTCCTTCAACTTCATCAAATTCCACTAGATCTGAACTAGAAGCACACATCAAATACTTTGGATCACATTTGTAACCAAAGAAATAACGTTGACTGCATTTAAAACATAGTTTCTGTAGCCACTTCTCTTCAATACTCAAAGCCTTATTCCTTAACTAAGATGATTTGGAAGTAGTGATTCCAATTGGTACACTCTTTGCTCTTGGGACATCAGCACTTGCCAAAACTATGCCTTCCACCTTCCTTGCATTTGAATAAGCCCGGGACGGGGTTGTTGGATCAAAAGCCTTTACCAAATTCTTGATCTTTGGCTTAAGTCCACTCACAAAACTTGAAACATAATAGTCTTCAGGAGCTTATGGATAAATGGTCAGCATTTTAGCTCACAAGCTTTGGAATCTAGACATATACTCTTTCACAGATGTCACTTATGTGACCTTGTTGAAGTTATCAACCACATCACTCACATCTTCATCTCCAAACCTCTCAAAAAATTCTTTCCCAAACTCAGTCCAAGTAATCAAAGGATTACTGCGTATCAAATTCACCATGTAAATATACAGAAGCCAGCTCCACCTTTTCCACCTCAGCAATGTTGCAGAATCGAAAGTACCTCTCACATTTTCTCAACCAAGACTGAGGCATGGTGCCATCAAAAGGTTCAAGCTCCACTCTAGGATGTCTAAGAGCATTATTCCTAATGAACTATCTCCACTGCCATACTGTCCTATATGGGGAGGAGCAAGCAATATAACAGGAGGAGCAGGATCAAGACGTCTGATCGTTTGGTTAGTCCTGAACTGTTGACTAGTGGGGAAAAGGATGCTCTCTCCAGCGTGTGTTTTCTATCTCTAGACCTGTTGTTGCAAGCCAATCAACTGCTGCGCCCGTGTGTCAAATTTATGAGATTGTGCATCAAATCTCTGATCCATGTCTCGCTTCATTGACAACAGGAGTTCTTGCATTTGTATCCACCTTTACTCTGCCCGATCTTCCTGATTTCCACCTGAATTTGATCCAGCAACAGTAGCAGCGTAGGTCGCTGGATTATTGGCAGAATTACCAGCATTAGAGGTAGCTCCAGCTCGCGTAGTGACGCCTCCTACCATTACGGCTGTCTTTCTTCGTCTAGCCAGTTTGTGATTAGTTCACAATTATCGAATCAATTATACTTGACACAAGCAAATCTAATTGCAAAGGAACAATGTCAATCCGATCAAGAACACTACCCGATCAAGAGCTCTGATACCACTTGTTATGAATTAAGGTCAATCTTGATTCATAACCTAGGAAAAAAGAGGTTAAATGAGAGTAAGAATTGAAAGAGTTAAGAATTGGAGATAAAAAATAGATAAGAGATAAGAACACTCAAGATATTTTTATAGATGATCATCACATACAAGATATTCTTTTATTTATACTAAAGTAAGAACAATAAATACAATGCATTTAGACTAACTAATTAACCAACTCAACAAGCATGGCTGCCAAAATGGACTTGACCAACAAATTGAGCAAACTGCTAGCCAACTACCACAACAGACTTTCCCGCGCTTAAGCCATTCAAACCAATACTAAGCAATTCTGATACTTCAACCAGTAAGAGTCACAACAAATTACTCTACTAATGAAAATTAATTTAGGCTTATGAATGGTGTCCTATCTTAGGACCTCCTCTAAAACCTGCACTATTGAATTGACCTTGGAGTTTGAGTTTGTCAGGTTTAAAAGTTAGATGACTTAGGAATGTAGGGGGAGACATTCTGTCCAAGTTTCATATATCCATGGGCTTATGTTATACATTATTTGACCATAATCTTTATGATTACTGTGATTCCACCAATGTTCACTAGTACCTCTAGCTTATGTGAATTGATTATGGTGGAAATACTATTTTGGTGAATGTTTAAAGTGAATATGGATAACTTGATGATGCTAGCAGTTGGGCTCGAAAGACCCATTATGGTGTAGATTTCCTTACTCTGAATTGTAATAGGCACTTTATGGATTATGGTCCTTTATAAACTGAATTTATGGTGGTCCAGTTGATTTGAGATGATAATGTTTCACGATTGTAATTGTACGTGAAAATAAAAAATTTACTGTAAATATTCTTCGTGCTAACTATATATATGATATATGTATGATTGTGTGTGCTTGAAGTGTGAGATATGATTTTATTGATATAATATATGCTCCACCTATGTGTTATACTCACTATAGTTGACGTTGGCAGATGATTGAGCTAGTTGTTTAATAGCTCATTACAGATACCTCAATGTGAGGGTAAGAGCAACTTGTGATTAATGTTGGCAATGGTCGACCTTTCGGTATCACCTTATTTTAATACAGGGCAAAAGTGTCAATTATGAAGGTTGAGCTTGATGCTCTTAATTTAACCCATAGTCCGTAACAAGTGGTGTGGGCATTGCACACTTGATGGGTATGGCAAGAGGAAACATGTTCATTTAAGGCATAAAATTGTACAAAATCTTTTAGAAAGTGGGGTGATATCACTAGACTATGTGAGGTCGAAAAAGAACCTCACGAATCCGTTAACAAAAGGCCTTTGTTGAAAAATTGTATGAGAAACATCGAGGGGGATGGGAGTGAAGTTTGTAAAGTGAGCTGACTGTGATGTATCACAACCTAGTTTACACAGGTTCAATGATAAGTTATGGTTCAGATCAATTGTACACTGTAATAAATAATTATTCCTTCCTTTGGTATTGACAATGTTGGGCAATCCATAGCCATACTTTTGGTTGTGTGAGTTGAGTCACACTTGATGGAACCCAGTAATTATTACTGAGGTGTTAAGGATGAGCCTTAGCTCTTAATGGACCCATAGCCATCATTTGGTGGTGCGAGGTAACATGCACTTGATGGGATCCACTTATATAGGAGTAGGGGTGTGGCCGCTCTTTATGAAGGTTGGAGACTTGCCTTCTAGAGCACCTAAGAGAATCAAGGATGGACACATGGCCAATAAAAGCATCAAACTGCGGGATTTGCTAAGATATTTTGAGCTTGGTCTGTGCTCAGGTGGAAGGCTATACAACCTCTTGTCAAGTTCAAAATGAAAGTTAACTGACATACTGTTGGTCTTAAACTTCTTATTTACTAGGTGTCGATTGAAGTCGTGAGACATCGACATTAAAAAAATAAGCTCGCCTTTTTTGTCAAGACTATTCTTCTTCTTTTAACTTTGTGACATTTGTGGGGGATTGTTGGAAATGTAACAAAGCATAACCCACATTGATAAATTGAAGTCCTTCTATAAAACCCATATCCCATACTGATAGTTTAGAGGAGGGAAGGATGGTTTATATATAACCTTATAATGACAAGGACTTGAATTAATTTAAGGATAAAAGAATGGTAGGAACCACACCCGCTAGCAGTGACGTGCTGGGGCAAGGGTGTGGGTGTCCGGGTATTTTTATTTCTATCGAAAATCTTCTCTTTAACGGGTATATGTGCAAGCCTCGTAAAACCGCGCATCTCCTCTCTCCTCTGTCTCACCGCCCTTCTTACATTAATTGTATCACTTTTGGAAACTTAAAGATGCACCTCTTCATGGTGACTGTTCAAAAATCGCAACCCTATCGGAGTCACCATTCCATCTACTTTTTAATAGCCTTCCCATCATCGAAAAATAAAAAAATCTCCTCTCTTCTTCTTCTACTGTTTTCTTCTCCAACATCTGAGTCTGGGCAAAGTTCTCTCGGCAGCCCATCTGACTTCTAACGAGTGCACGCTAAAGATCGGACTGCGCTAATCCTGGAAGATGGCCGCTGGTTATACTGTATGAACCCTAGCAGCAACGAAACCATCTTTTAGGAAAATAATGCGTCTCGTATTTACGCATCTTTTAATTGTTATTTTAATTATTTTACACCTATTTAACTATAGTTCTAAACTCATTTTTGTAATTTTTATGTTTAACAGGTTTGAAATTAAAGTTACGAAAATAGTCAAATTTGGATGCAAATAAGATAAATTCGACGCTCAAACAATTAAATCAAATCAATCAAAATTTGGGACAACAACATATAAGCCCGACTGGCACCTGTACTATTCATCATCTTCAACCCAAAGCCACGACACCACCATCACCGACCCAGCTCATCCTCAAGCCCCAAACGCAGGCCCAGCCCAAAAGGCACAACCCAGTCCATCACCACCGACACCAGACCTGCGTCCAGCAAAGCCCAAGATCACTAATCCCAGCGCCCCTGTTCGGCCCACCTCCAGCAGCCCAACACACGTAGACCCGGCCCACACCTACTCCAGCCCGATTCGACCTCCAGCCCACGGCAGCCCACACCAGCCGGCCAAACAAGCTCTGCCCAGCCCGCACCGAACCCACACCGTCATCTTCGATCCCCTATTCGGCCCAATCGCAAATGCAGGCCCATCATCAACACCAAGCCCAGCTCGTTAGGGATTGCCAGGCATCACTATAAATTGGTTCGCTTTTGGGGATTTCTGTGTCGCTGTTTTTGGGGACTTTGGCTCACTGCCTCTTTCTCTCTCCCAGCTCTCTCTCTCTCAGATTATCCTTTTCCTATTTTTTTTCGTTAAATTAGAATGAGAGCGAAATTAGCATGAAGACCGACATGAGTTCGTTCATCTCCTCCTTCACCGGATCATCCTTGATGGAGAACTAACTTGCTCTCTAGGGTTAAATGAAATCTTAGCCTTGACTTTTGTTTACTTTTAATTCGGGTTAATTTGATTGTTTACATGAATTGCTTGGTTGAGATAAATACTTAGAAGTATTATATTTTTATTGTTTATTCAATTGATATGATTATTGAGTTTGTAACCTTTAATTGTCGATATTGATATTTATAAATTAATTCTTTGTGCTTGTAGCCTTAGAATTAATTAATCAGGCAATAGTATTAACCGAATTGTTAATTAAAGCATATCTTCCCTATGCTTTAGTTAGATAGGGTCAATACTTAATAATTAACAATACGTTAGGTAGAGCCTATTTTCCTTATGCTTGAGTTAGATAGGGTCAATACGCAATACTAACAATATTACCTTAGTAGGTTGAAGCTTGTAGCCTAAACCACTACCCGTGTGACAATCAATAATCCCAATTTAAGAGTTGACGCAAAAATAATTGGCTAATGATGGATTCGAAACCCTAGGCTCCAATTTAATACACGTTCCCGATTAGTAGTAGAGTACTTTAGTTTAATTGTTGTTTTCTATATTAATTAACATAAAGATATTACTTTTCCTTAAATCAATTTAGGTCATAGATTAAATTCACGTACTCTTATCCCCTGTGGTTCGACACCCTCTCGCCCTACACTTCAAGTTAGGTGTGTTTAATAGATATGGTTTTATATTAAATTTTGATAGACATAGAAAAACACATCAAGATTTTGGCACCGTTGCCAGGGACTAGACAACATTCGTGATTTTATTTTTGTGATTTTCTTTGATTTTTAACTTTCTATTTCTTTTTTAATTTTAAATTATTTTATTTTATTTTTCAACCCAGAATTTGAAATCTCAATTTGATTCTTAATTTAGGATTTTTAATTTTTAATTCTCTTTAATTGTTATTGTCTTTTTTCTAAAAAACAAATTATTTTCTTTTCATTAGCATTATTTTTCTTGTGATTTTCATGCGTAAGTAGATTTTAGGGTATTTTGTTATTTGTCTTTTTTTTTTTTTTAGTATTTGTTTTGCCTGTTCTATTTGTTTTGCTTATTTAATTTTTAATTTACTTGCTTCGTGTGGTTAATTGTTCCTGCACGGTCGTCGCACTTTGTCTCTTGACCTTACCATATTTGACCTTGAAATTGAAAGAACTTTGAGAGACCTTAGAGCCCAACACCGAGCAAAATCCGCTAGTGCTAACTTTGATTTAGTAATGGCTGACGAACAACAACCACGTGTGCTCATGGAGTATTTTACTTCCACTACATACGCCTCACCGTCATTAGGTTACCACCGGTAGCTCATCAATTCGAGCTTAAGCCACATACTATACAGATGCTTCCTTTCTTCCACGGCTTAGGCAATGAGAACCCGTACACACACTTGGACTGTTTCATGGAGGTTTACTCAACCTTCAGGATTCCTAACGTTAGTGATGACGCCATCTTACTTCGCCTCTTTCCTTTCTCTTTAAAGGAAAAGGTTAAGTATTGGTTAGGCACCTTACCTAGTGGGACGATTTGTACTTAGACTCAAATGCAACAAGAATTTCTTAAGAAATTCTATCACATTAGTAAGACTAACACTGCTAGGAGAACCATTAACACCTTCGCCCAACTCCATACTGAGGAGTTTCACGAGAGTTGGGATAGGTTTAGGGAACTCTTACGAGCTTGTCCACATCATGCTATCCCTAAATGGCAACTAGTCCAAAATTTCTATTATGGGTTAAAAGAGAATGGTCAACAAACTGTTGATGCCTCATGTGGTGGTCAGTTCCTTAGAAAGAATAAGGATGAGGTGTGGGAATTGTTCGAACTTTTGAATGAGAATTCACAACAATCTGCCGCACATGCATGTCTTAATGCTACTAGGTTAAATAGAGAAGTAAATGAGATTGCTCACACCTCCATCTTAGATAAGAAAGTAGACTCTCTTGCCTCTTCTGTAGAGCAGTTAACCTCCCTATTTAAGATGACACTGGCCCACTCTACTGTACCTAATATGTCTCATGTTTCAAATGTGCATAGTATTTGCTCCTTATGCTCTAGTGTATCTTATTCTACGCATGACTGCCCCTCTGCTTCACCTTATGCGGAGTGGTTGGAGGAACAAGTCAATGCAGCCCAAGGATTCGCACGAAACGACCCATACTCTAACACGTACAATCCGAGCTGGAGAAACCATCCTAACTTCTCCTGGAGGCAAGGAGGAGAAGGACAGTTTATGCCACAACAACAAAACCCACGACCTCAACAATCTGGTATGCCCCAGCCTATCGATTTTCAACCGCAAGGGTATGCTTCTAGGTACTCTCAACCTCTTAATTTGAGCTGTAATTCAAATTTTGAAGAGAAGGTTTTGAGTGCGCTCAAAGGTTTAGAAGTAAATTCCCAAATCCTCCACGCCCAAACACAATCGATTGCAAAGCTAGAAACCCAAATAGGTCAACTAGCTAACACTCTGAGTAGAAGAGATGAGGGAAGACTCCCTAGCCAGGCTGTAGACAACTCTAGGAACTATGTAAGACACGACAACTATCCTTCCCAGCAAGAGCAAGCAAAATCCATTATAGTGTTGAGAAATGTGAAGGAGGTTAACAATGGGGTGAGTGTTGAAAGTGAAGTATCCATGAGTGGTGAGTGGTGAGGGAGAAAAGAAGAGCAAGGAAAGAGAGAAGGTGACCAATGAGGTCACGCACCCTTCTCCCATTCCTAAATCCTCTAATCTTCCCTCGTCATATGAACCTAGAGTACCATTTCCCCAAGCTTTAATTGCACCACATCCAAATGGGAAGGACAAGAAGTGGGAATACATTTTGGAGACATTTAGGCAAGTAAAGATTAACATTCCCCTTCTTGATGCAATTAAACAGATCCCAGCCCATGCAAAGTTCATTAAGGATCTACTTAACCAAAAGAGGCGATCTAGAGCACATCTGCCTAGTGAGCTCTATTCTGAAGTGTGACACTCCGATTAAGTAAAAAGACCCTGGTGTCCCCACCATCTCTTGTTCACTTGGAGACTACCCGATCGATAAAGCCTTACTGGACTTAGGAGCGAGTGTCAACATTATTCCTTACTCGATTTATGAGAAGTTAGGCCTAGGAGAGTTGCAACCCCCATGGTGACCTTGCAGTTAGTGGATAGATCAACTAGGATCCCCCGTGGTGAGCTGATTAGCTTGCTAGTGAGAGTAGACAAAGCCATGTTTCCTATTGATTTTGTTGTGCTAGATATGGAACCTTCTAGTCATTCGAAAAACAATATCCCTATCATTCTAGGTCGACCTATCTTAGCGACAGCCAATGCTACCATTAACTCCAGGGTAATGGATGTTAGTTTTGCAAACATGATTATTAGGTTAAACATTTTTAAGGCTTCTCTGTCACCCACTAGTGAGGATGAGTTAGAGTGTTTTTGTGTGGATATTGCTGATGATTTGGTGGCCAAACACTCTCCTCTACCCTAGTTACCGACCCTCTTGATGAAAATGCAAAACCTTCTAAAGAGATGCAACGAAGGTTGAACTCGGACATGAAAGAAGTCTTGGGTTGGGAGAAGAATCACGATGTTATGGTTCAAGAGGAAATTTTACTAGGCCATAGGTTGTCTAAGGAGGGTATTGAGATTGATAGAGCTGTGATAGATTTGAATGTAAACTCGCCTCCTCCCTCAAATGTAAAGCAAGTTAGAGCCTCTCTAGGTCAGGCGAGTTTCTATAACGGATTCCTTAAAGACCGTGGGAAGTTGACTAGACCATTGACTAGTGCACTATCTAAGGATATATCAGTTGAGCTCGATGAGTCTTGGTTAGAAGCTGTTCATAAGCTTCGATCTACACTTTTTGCTGCTCCCATTAGGCATCCATCCGACTACTCTTTCCCTCTTGAAATCACGTGTGACACCTCTGATTGTGCTGTAGATGTTGTCTTAGGTGAGCTCGATGAAGTTGATTCTTTGGTTGATGCCATTACTTGATCTTCGCTAGACCCATTGCACCCGACTGAAGGTGTAAAACTTAGCGATCCTAGGAGGCAGCCTAGGTTTGTTATTTCTTGTTTTAATTTAATTTTTGACCTAATTAGTTGCTTCAAGGTTTGTTTTCTCTCTTTTCAGGTTCTTGTGTCCGGTTGAAGGATTCCTATATACATGTTCACGCCGTCTCGTCAGGTTGTATTGCTCCATCTCACCTATCTCTTGCGCTTTAATGATTGATGTTGTCGCATTGAGGACAACGCATGATTTAGGTGTGGGGGTGAGGCTCATTTGCATGTGCTCATTTTTCTACGTCAAATTTTTAAAATTTTGGCATCTTTTGTACATTTTGAGAGTGCATCATACCCGCTTAGCCAATTTTTCCTTGATCAACGCGTATGCTATGATGAAAGTAGGATTAGTCGTTTATTTCGTTCTCTTAATTCCATGAAATTAAATGATTCTACTTCATACTCGTTAACGAGTATTGTTGATCATTGTTGATATTAATGGGTTCTACTCATACCACTCACATATTCACTAAGCACAGGACTTTCGTGTTTTGGAAAATCTGAAGAATTCAAGTAAACAACCCTATATATCTTGAGTTTTACGAGCCTTCCCTATTACCTTATCCTAATCCTTGTAATGATGAAGTACGTGTTAAAAAAAAAGTTCAAAAATGGACAGAAAAGAAAGAGGAAACAAAAAGAAAAAAAATGAAAAGGAAAAAAAGAAAAAAAAAAGGGGTTTCCTCTAAAAGAAAAAGAAAAAGTACAAACTGGTGTACATTCATGACAAAGATGTTCTTTTGTGCTATACTGAGGTCAGAATGTTGTAAAGTGGTCACTCATATGCCACTTAAAATTTCTCTATGTATAGGCATGTGTTTAGGTGATTCAATGGTGCGGGAGTATAAAACCTTTATATATTTGGTTGGAAGCGAGAATTTGAAGAGATTCTGTGGCATGAAATTCTATTCACTTTCACTTGTGCGTTGCTTGAATAATTCCTATTAGTTGATACAAGGTTAATGAAATTCTATGACGAGTTTTGAAGTTTAATCATCTAAATTCATGGAATTGGAGAATGCTCTAGATGATTTAATCTTGTCTTGAATTATAATATAGGTGTTAATCTCGAAAAACTTGGTAAAGGTTGGGAAAGTTGGGGTAGTTGCTCACAGTAGTCTTTACATTAAATCATATGCTTTGCTCGAGGACTAGCAAAGGTTAGGTGTGGAGGTGTGGATGCGTCTTGTATTTATGCATCTTTTAATTGTTATTTTAATTATTTTGCACCTATTTAATTATAGTTCTACACTCATTTTGGCAATTTTTATGTTTAACAGGTTTGAAATTAAAGTTACGAAAATTGTTAAATTTGGATGCAAATAAGATAAATTCGACGCTCAAACAATTAAATCCAATCAATCGAAATTCAGGACAACAACATATAAGCCCGACCCGTACATGCACTATTCATCATCTTCAACCCAAAGCCACAACACCACCATCACCGACCCAGCTCATCCTCAAGCCCCACACGCAGGCCCAGCCCAACAGCCACAACCCAGCCTGTCACCATCGACACCAAACCTGCGTCCAGTACCACCCAAGACCACTAAGCCCAGCGCCCTTGTTCGGCCCACCTCCAGCAGCCCAACACACGCAGACCAGGCCTGCACCTACTCCGGCCAGATTCGACCTCTAGCCCACGACAGCCCACACCAGCCAGCCAAACAAGCTCGGCCCAGCCCACACCGAACCCACACGATCATCTTCGATCCCCTGTTCAGCCCAACAGCAAACACAAGCCCATCATCAACACCAAGCCCAGCTCGTTAGGGATTGCGAGGGATCACAATAAATTGGTTCGTTTTTGGGGATTTCTAAGTCGTTGTTTTTGGGGACTCTGGCCCACCGCCTCTTTCTCTCTCCCAGCTCTCTCTCTCTCTCTCTCTCAGATTATCTTTTTTTCCTATTTTTTTCGTTAAATTGGAACGAGTGCAAAATTAGCGTGAAGACCGACATGAGTTCGTTCATCTCCTCCTTCACCGGATCATCCCTGATGGAAAGCTAACTTCCTCTCTGGGGTTAGATGAAATCTTAGCCTTTACTTTTGTTTACTTTTAATTCGGGTTAATTTAATTGTTTACATGAATTGCTTGGTTGAGATAAATACTTTGAAGTATTATATTTTTATTGTTTATTCAATTGATATGATTATTGAGTTTGTAACCTTTAATTGTTGATATTGATATTTATAAATTAATTCTTTGTGCTTGTAGCCTTAGAATTAATTAATTAGGTAATAGTATTAACCGAATTGTTAATTAAAGCCTATCTTCCCTATGCTTTAGTTAGATAGGGTCAATACTTAATAATTAACAATACGTTAGGTAGAGCCTATTTTTCTTATGCTTGAGTTAGATCGGGTCAATACGCAATACTAACAATATTACCTTAGTAGGTTGAAGCTTGTAGCCTAAACCACTACCCGTGTGACAATCAATAATCCCAATTTAAGAGTTGACGCAAAAATAATTGGCTAATGATGGATTCGAAACCCTAGGCTCCAATTTAATACACGTTCTCGATTAGTAGTAGATTACTTTAGTTTAATTGTTGTTCTCTATATTAATTAACACGAAGATATCACTTTTCCTTAAATCAATTTAGGTCATAGATTAAATTCACGCACTCTTAGCCCCTTGTGGTTCGATACCCTCTCGCCCTACACTTCAAGTTAGGTGTGTTTAATAGATAGGGTTTTATATTAAATTTTGATAGACGTAAAAAAACACATCAGACAATGGCTTGTACCATGGTGCGGTTATTCGCTTTATAAGATCTTTCCTCATTTAATCGATTTCGTTGTTTTGTTTGATAGCTTACTACTTACTATTTTACAACATGTTTTGCATATACTTATTAAAACGTATTTTCGTTCTCTTGTAAACGATTAGCTGACCCACATCTGCATCTAGTAGGATTCATGTTCAGTGTTAAATACTCCATGTGCAAATTCAGTAAGAAGTTTTGTATCGGATTTATAAGAAAAAAAGATCAACATATAAATATAGTGGGTTACTCAATTTAATGCCAACTAGCTTTAAGAAGGAATTTCACTTCGACGTTTATGTAGACCTTGTTAGATATATTTTTACCTCAAAATTAATATTAAAAAAAATGAAAAATGAAAGAAAAGGGAAAAGAAGAAAAATCAGAAAAAAAAAAAAGGAAAAGAAGAAAGCGATGACATGAGAAGGGAAATTATGAAAGAGGGGAAAAAAAAAATTTTCCCAATAATTAGCGACCAGATCGCAGTACAAATCAGGCGTCCAAGCAAGCGAGCCTTAAAAAATCCGCTAGTAGCGGCGCACAAAGATACAAAAAGGGATCAAATAGAAAGTTACAAAAAAAGGACCAAATAGGAACAAACAGAAATACAAGCAATAGCTGGAATAACAGGAAGATCCTCCACTGACCGTTGTGACTAACTCGGGATTAGGGCACTTGAAGCGGGGAAAAAAGAAAGGCGCTCAAGTCACCCTTTTATCAAGTATAACGCTTACCCTGGACGGGTCAAAACCATTGAAGTTTAGACCTAGCTTTCCTCCCATCTCAAATACTCGCTTAGCTTGAAGGATCTTAGCGACCTCTTTCCCACTGCCAACCCCCTTCGACATGTTCCTCCTTTTTTGCTTGCCTGTGTTCTTGGTCAATTTCTGTACACTGGTTCTGGGTGACATATCCTTCAAGAATTCTTGGAGCTCCCGCTTCTCTTTCTCTTTCTTTTTCTTTTTGCTCTTCAAAGCTTTTCTTTCCCTTTTCGTCATCAACCCTCTTCTTTTGTTCTTTCTACCACAACTAGACCCCTCCATAAATGGCTCTGTCCTATCCAGGGGATGGGGCTCAAAGCCTGGTGAAAATTCAGGCCCAGAGGACCCTGAATCATAATCACTAGCGATGCCATGAGCCTCATTTTCATTAGGCGAATTCTGATCATGAAGATGTGTTGATTCAGCTTCAACATTTCCAACCCACGGGAGACGAGGAGGGACATGTTGGTTATCTCGAGCTTCCTGAAGTAGAATTTGATCAACAGGCTTGGGAGGTAGGTAGTGGAAGAGGAGGGGAAAAAATTGTTTTGACCCTTTTTCAAAAATTTTTGAAGTTTGATTTTTGATTTTAGTTTTGTCATAAATGGGGTGGTGGTGGAAAGGCTGTAAAGAAATAGAGTGAATAGAGTGAGTATAAGATAAATGTAGAGAGTTTTTGTGCTAGTTTTTGTAAGGAGTGTGTTGGAATATTGGTTCCTAAATAATCTAATCATGTCTTGTAATAACTAGTATTAAATATTATTTTTTATTGAGTGACATACTTTATGAATAAGTTCAAGTTTAGGGTCTTTTTTTTGTTTTTCATTTTTAAAACTCTGAACTTGAGGACATTTACAAAGTTGCCCTTGTCTAAGTATTTTAAATACTTGAGCAAACCTTGTCCTTTGGGCTGCCCGCTGCTCGTTGTTGCCTGTGCTTTCTAAATCTAAAGCTTCTAGTGGAAGCTTTCAATTTCCCATAAAAAGTACTTTTTTATGAAAGCTTATTGAGGAAGCTTTTCTCCTCTTGTCTTGTGCGTGTAAGAGTATGGAGGACGGAAAGGGCGCACGTGTCATGTTGTCAACGGGTGAGATTGTGTTTGTTTTGAGAATTTTGGGCCGTTGATTTTGATGATAATGAAGGGCTGTGATTGTGCCAAGCAAGGGTTACCATGGATTGAGCCAAAGGGGTATTTAAGCTCATTTTCACTGTTCGAAATCTGATTTTCTTCATTTTTCTGGGTCCACTTCATTTTTGAGCTCTCTCTCTCCTCTTCTATGGTGATATGGAGGCGATTTGGAAGAGACTTGAAGAAATCCATGGGGTTAATGCTTGCTAGCCAGATTCACCTTCGTTGGAGCTTTCTTGAAGCCTTTAATGGCTTCTTTGTGAGTATCCCTTACCTTTTGGTTTGTATCTTTGTGGTTTTAGTTTAAATCTCAAAGATCTTGATGTATTGGACTTGATATTGTTTGAATTTGGTTTGTAACTATTTAAACTTTGATATTAGTGTAGAGACTTCCATAGAAAAAGGGAGCCATGGAATAGGACCTCGTTTTGAGGAGCCGAACCACATAAATATTGTGTGTTATTGTTTGATTGTGTGATTTTCACATTCATACTTATCTTGTTGCAATCAGGAGTTATATAACATTGGATCTAAAATTTTTCAAAGTTTTTTTGTGTTTCTTTAAGACTCGTTCGTTTTAAGAACCACCCCAACAGAGTGCTTGGGGAGCACTTGGGTAAAGTGAATAGAAGAAAAATATGAGTTGTGTTTTTTTTTTGGGGGAGGGGGGGTTAAAAAAGTTGAATGTTCTGTTTGTGAGTTTTTGTCTTTGTAATAGAGTGGTTCACTCGAGCACGAAGGGAGTCATATTTGGGTGCTTTGATTGAGAATTGAGAGAGTTTTTGTTGCTTCCTCTATCCAAACTGCGTTGTGGGAGCTTACCATATGAAGCTGCATTGTGGAAGGGTTGGAGCCTTAGGATGTAGAGCTACATTGTGTGAAAGCTGGCAGCCTACCATTCAAAGCGACATTGCGTGACGATTAGCTGCTTGCTGTGCAATAGTCACATTTGGGAGAATATTGTAATATGGGTTGGGAATTATGATTAGAGATTGTAATTCCTAAATTTTATAGTGGATGATGAGTTACCTATTTGGATCCCGTGATGTATCCCTTTGGTTGAGAGAAGGTTTTCACGTAAATTTTGATGTATTGATTTTTGCCATCGTTTTTGTTTTTCATTTCCGTTTATGCTTGAATATGTGATTTTTCCCAATATATGCCAACTTTATGAGTTAGGCCTAAGATTGATGAATTTCACAGGGTGCGATGGACTAAATAACCAGGGTCGATTTCCATTAAAAGAGTGTCTAAATGCAGGAGAGGCATAGCTCTAGCGACATTCGTAAAGTCATTTGCCCTTAGGCTCTGTTTGGAACATGGAAATGGAATTGGAATTGGACTGTGGAAGTGCAATTCCAATTCCAATTCCAATTCTGGTGGAATTGGAATTTTGATGGAATTGAAATTCCATTGTTTGATTCGTCAAAGGAATTGGAGGTCGGAATTATAATTCAATAATGATTTGAGTCATCGGAGGTTTTCGGTCAATCGAGTTAGAGTATTTCAAGCTTTAAATCAACCACGGTCAGATTTTGGTCAAAGCGATTAACCTTGCGTTTGAGTTATTATGGTCAGAGCGATTTGATTTGAGTTCGAGTATTCGAGTTTCGAGTCAAATCGGATCAAGTATCGTGTCAAATCATTTGGTGTTCAAGTTATCTCGGATTTTCAATTAATTGGGTTAGGTGTTTTTGGTATTCAGGCAAGTTATGATCGAGTCTGAGTTCATTTAGGTCATTTCAAGCTCGAGTCATCTTAGCTTTGAGACTAATGAGTTGTATCATTTCAAAATTCGAATCATCTTAGGCGAAGTTTGAGATGAGCCGGGTCATTTTGGGTATAGGTTGTATCAAGTTCCTGGTCAATTTGGTCAGGTTATTTCTACTTCGGCTCAGCTTGTTTTCATTACATTCAAGTCAAGTAGTGCCATTTTCTGGATTTGATTCATCTCGAGTTTCGGGTCAATCGGGTTGGGTCACTTTAGACTTTGAGCTAAGGTGATTTTGGTCATTTCAAGTTTAAGTCATTTGAGTTAGGTGATTTCGAGATTCCGGTAAAATTCTAAATTATGTCTAAGTCTTTGGATTTTGAATCATTTTGGACTTGGGTTAATTAAGTAGGGTTATTTTAGATTTTAGGTCAATGGAGTTAATATGAAATTGCAATTCCTTGCCCCCACCCTAAGGAATTAGAAAGTGTATTTTCAGTTAAAATCCAATTCCACAGAATTGGGTAGTAGAATTGTAATTTCAATTGCAGCAGATGAACCAAACAACAGAATTAGAATTCTGGGCCTCAATTCCTGCCTCAGCCCCAATTCCAGCTTCCAATTCCATGCTCCAAACACAGCCTTATGGTGTACACCTAGATTTCAAGTGGAGTCAAAGAAAGCATATTAAAATCAATTAGCAAATATAAGATGAAGTATTTGTACGATGCTTCTTGGTTGACAAAACTCGTGCCTTCTGACAACTCAAATATGACATTCAGGTGAATTCACATACACGAAAAGATAATATAAGATCACTCAATTTTTTGCTCGAAAGCAGACACTTTTTCTTTTCAAGTCGGTGCAAAATATTCATAAATCATAAATCGATTGTTCATTTTGATTCTACTCAAAAAGTTATCCGCTTTTTTTTGGGATTTTTCACCATAGCACTGTTATGACCCGAGAATCCGAGGTTTGAGCTTATGTGCTGCTGGTTGCTGCGTTGCTGCTGTTAGCTGCTGCCGTGATGTTCAAATGCTGGTTTGTGTTGATTAGTTTAGTAAAAGATGTATTAGTCTTAGCTAGTATTGCCTTGTAGTAAGCTGCATTCATGTTACTGCATTGTATAAGCTGCAGCAGGGTCGGTATTGCTGTAATCTATTAGGTGTGGTGTCTTGGCACCAAAATAGGATTTAATTGTTAGTTAGCTATATTTCTAGATGTTTCCTAAGTTGGTTAGCTTGAGTAAGTCTAGATACAATGTAATTGCTTGCTTAAGCTTGCCTATAAGTAGTAGTTGGTGCAATATTCAGAATTCATTCAATCAAATATCAACAAAATATCTCATTTGAGATCAACTCTCTCTCTCTCATCTAAAACTCTCTACTTCTCATCCCTAATTCTCTAATTTCTCATCTCAATTCCCTTCTTTCTCATCTCATACTCTCAATCTATCTCAATTTTACTTGGCTTATGTTTGGGAACCGATCCCGAGCATAACAATTGGTATCAGAGCCTCGTTTGGCTTCCAATCGAGTGCGTAATCAAAAGAAAAAAAAAATCAGAAAAAATCAAATTCAGTGCTGATTTTGCTGGTCTAGTTTAGATTTCAGTGAATTCAGATCATCAGTGTAATCCATCAGCATTGATCAATTCAGATTGTGAAGTCCAAGAGTGGATTATGGCCGGTGGTGTCACAACAAGACCAGGAGCAACCAAGGCTCTTGCTAGCCCTTCCTATGCTGATGTTGTTAGTGGAAATGCAGATAATGAATCGCAAGTTGGCAATGGAGATGGAGTGAGTGTTCAACTAGCAGCATTGGTGGCACAAATGGCTCAGATTAACCAGACCATGCTAGAAACTCAGCAAAGGAATGATGATCGAATGCACAACTTGGAGGAACGATTGCATAAGATGTTCCAAGATCAGGATCAGAAATTTAATGATCGATTTGGCCTGCAAACTGAGAGTTTTGAAGAGAAAATGGCTGATCAATTTAATCAGCACAAGCAACTGATTGAGGACGTAGTGGCTGATAGACATAAATAAATAGGATTAGCATGTTGAAAACAAAATGATCCAACCTAATCAAAATTCAACCTAATTACCTAAATAAGTTAAACATGTCAACCTAAATTCAACTCAACTCAAAAATCGCCAACCCAAGCAAGTATTTATCACCTCTACACATGGAAAAATAAGTGTTTATTCTCGATTCTACACAATGAAACGTAACACAGCAAGGCCATGTGAACTACATCAACAATCACCCATCAACAAAGCATTCGCAGAAAATAAAACCGAACAAAATTATAAAAAAGTACCTTGAATTTAGTTTCTTTGACCAAATGGAAGACGATAATGTCCCCCGTCATTAATATGTTTTGGTTGGCGAAATTTCTCTATCCATCGCTGGGAGCATTCTTTTGAGCAAGGTATTGGGCCTCGTATTGTTCACCACTTTCAGTTTCAAGAATCATTGACGTATCTTTGTTAATGCATCTTGCAAAATGGCAAAAGAAGGCCCTTCCATAAATGAGACGGAGAGAAAGAAAAGGAAAGAATAGCTGAATCAAACTCATTATCGATCAAAGTCGTTAATATAGTTGCAAGGACTCTGGATCTCAGCACTGCTAAGGTCTCGTATAAATACAATGCATGTATTGATAGGAAAATACCCAAGAATTGGGTTTGATTTAGATACAAAAGAATAAATTTGAAAGAAATTAAGTAGAGATGAGAGTAATAACACAATAACGCACAAATTTATGTGGAAAACCCTCAAATTGAGAGAAAAACCACTGGTGGAGAAGAAATCAATCAATTATTATTTGAAAGGAGAGGAGAATACAACCGGTGTCATCATGAATATTTATACAGAGACCTAGATAAAACAAAACCATAATTTTCCTAGCAGGCTTGCTGATCCGAAGCTATTAAATAACAGGTTTTCTTAATCGAGACAAAAGTTGAGGAACAACATAACATGTATTTTCCATGAAAGTAAAGAGAGGAGAGTACATAATAAGGCAACAGTAACAACAACAACAACAAACCCAATGCTTCAAAGGCCCCCGCATAAGCAGGGTCCGGAAGGGGCGGAATGTATGCAGCCATACCCCTTCAGGGAGTTACCCTAATGAGAGGTTGCTTTTGAGGATAATAAGGCGACATGCCAAGAGTAAAATTGTGTACATATACAAGTACTGGAAGATTCAGGAAGTTTTTTTGTGGGACAACAATGGTAAGAATGAACAACAAATGACGTATTTATTATTATATAAAAATTTACATTAAGATGACTTAAATTAAAAGAAATGGACAATTACCACAAAAAGAAAATATAAACAAAGGGCATTGAATTATGATGGTGTAATAAAATACAGCAGAACTTAGATACATAAAAAAAAATATCATTTATAATACAACTCAATGAAAATATCACAATATTTTCAGTCACAGAAAGATTCATAAAAGTCACTGGATTTGATCAAAATTAGTATTATTCTTCAAGAACTTTCAAAGTTATTGGAGGCACCTGCCCCGGTTACATAATAATGGCTCCGCTGATACATACATGTACACGCATATATAAAAATACGACATAAAGTACTCTAACACTAACCATCCAGAAACAGCTAGAAACATGAGATCTGACCACGGACTTCAAGAAATTTGGGAACTTGGGGCTCAATTTTGACCGTACATGCTCGGCACGAATCATAACGGATGACTTTGCTTCATCATGAGAACTTGACCACGCCATTGAAGACCTATTTTCACTTACAGTAACATTCAAGACCGGAGTACATCTGTCATCATTACAGCACATAACAAGATTAATCCGATTAGAACGGGAGATCAAAACTAACCTCTTTGATTCCCATCCGAATCACAATTGTACAAAACCTGCCCAAGAGAACCCAATGTATTCAAAACACTGCTCAAATTAAAGCTAACTATGGTCAAAGGAAGGTTCAGAAACTAACCTACTCAAAGTCGCTAACTACATAAAGAAATGAGAGTATCTCCCTAGATTAGGAAATATTAAGTCTAATCTTGTTTTTAATTTAGCCCAATTATGGCTTAAGGTGTGATTTTGATACAAACATTCCCGATATTGTTATCAACGAGACAGACACTAATGCCTTATTTCATGCCATGTCGCCTATCCAGTCAGTTACGGAGGCCCTTCATCACCACGTCAGCTTGCTTAGTAAGCAACTTTACTTAGTATAAATAAGAGGATTAGGGTTGTTTATGAATGGAATGTTATAGAACTAGCTTTCTCTTCTCCCCCAATCTTCTTCTCTACTGTTCTCCCCCTTTCTTTATACAAATTCCTATTACTATCATACTTTTAAATCTCACAATTATAGTGATAATGATTGTCATTTTGGTACTGTAATTGTTGCATTGGTTTGGTTATTTGAGTGGGGTGCATCATTTGGTATTAGAGCTTGCAATCCTTGGCTTGAGTGCCATGGTTGACAATACCCGATCCCAGACCGCCATTAGAGAGGTGGAGGAAGGTATTCGAGCTACCTTTGTTGCACAGCATGAAGAACTTTGCAACTCGTTAACTGCGAAGCAAGATGAGCTGAAAGTGCAAGTTGATCAAGCACTAGCGTAGACTAGCTGGACTCTAAACGAGTTCCATCAGATAATTAACGGAATGTCTATTCAAATGGGTATGATAATGAGTGCCATTTTTGATTTACCATTGCATCTCGGTGATCGGAGCTTCAGTAGGACTGAGTGGCAGCAACTGGGATTACCATTGAGCACTACTCCTATTCAGTGGCCATCGACAGGGGGGGGGGGGGGGGTGTTACAGCTCCGACCCTGGTGATCAGCAACCTCAGGATTGCACTCTAACAGATCGACCGCCACCGTTCATTCCCAAGCCTCGTGATGATAATTATCACTACGCTACTCGATTGACTAAGATTGACTTTCCATTTAGGGGTGATGTTGTGAAGGGTTGGTTGGATAAGTGCGAACAGTGTTTCATCTTAGATGGTACACCTGAATTGTCTAAGGTCATGATTGCTAGTGTAGCTTTAGAAGGGGTAACATTGGGTTGGAACCAAGCTTATGAAGGATCCTCTAAGCTGATTTATGAAAATTGAGGCACAACAGTGAATTGAGCAAATATTTACATGCTTTTGAATTGTTGATTTCGCGTTGTGGATCAAACGAGGCCCAAAAGATAAGTATGTTTGTGGGAGGTCTTAAAGAGGACATAGCGGGATGGCTTAAGCTGTTTAAGCTAGCAACACTCCAAGACGCCACCATTTTAGCAAAGCTGCAAGAGAAAAATTGTGCCCACTTAAGTAAGATAGTGGGCAAAAACCTCAATAGAACTGCTCCCGTCCTCCCTACACCTATAAATGCAATATGAGAGAGTTTGGGTAGCCCCAATCAAATAGCCCCCACCACCCCACCACCTAACCAAATCACACCCTATAGACCCCCTAACCCAAAACGTGGCCTCATTAGAAGCCATTGCATGATCACTCCAGCCGAGCTTGATAAACATAAGGCAAAGAACCTTTATTTCTATTGTCTTGAAAAATGTACCCCGGGACATAATTACCCAATACGTAGATGCACTCAAATATATTTCCTTGAGGTTGATGATGAGACTGAATGCCCACCCGACCCAGCCCTTGATCCATATCCCAACCCAAAAATTTCGATACATACTCTTGAAGGTGTCACCAGTTGTCAAACTGTGAGGGTGATAAGTTTTTGTGGCAAGCGATCAGTTAGTATTCTCATCAATAGTGGAAGTACTCACAACTTCCTCGACCTCATTGTCACTCGTCGGTTGGGTTGTGTGGTTGATGAATCAGTTCGGCCACCCGTGACCGTGGCTAGTGGTAATCAAGTATTTTGCAGTGGGACATGCTGTTACTTTCGCTGGATTATGAGTAATGCTTCTTTTGCCCCTGATATGTTATTGGTTCCTCTTTAAGGTTGTGAGATTGTACTTGGTATACAGTGGCTCTGTATCTTGGGTAAAGTGCTATGGGACTTTAACAATCTCGTTATGGAGTTCACTATTTGGGGATCTTCTATATGTGTTGTGCGGTCAGCATCCTCCGGGCCTAAAAACCGTGTCCAAGGGTACTTTACATTTGTTTTTAGCCCAGTCGGTATCGTTCTTCACAATATAGAGTGAAGTGAAGCTCTCCCCTTCAGTTTCATCCATCTCTGCAACACCAAATTGTGAATTTTCCCATTCCCCTTCCTTGTTACATCTACTTGACGAGTTCACACTGTTTTTCGAAAGCCAACCACAGCTTTCCACATCACGACCCGCGTTCGATCACCATTGTGGGGTACATAATATGTACCTTGGTCCAGCCCATGTTTTATATGGCCCGTTTAAATAAGGGTTGATTAAATAATGTTAGGAAAATGTCTCAAAATTACTTGGCATTTTAAGGAGAAGGGTTGTGAGGAGGCCGATCAATCGGGGTGGACCTCGATTGATCGAGAAAGTTACGTAAAAGAAGGACCCCTCCAGTGAGCAAGCCGATCGATCGGGACCCCCCGATCGATCAAGAACCGTGTTTTCCCAGCGCCTATAAATATGGACGTAGGGTTACGTCATTAGGTATCCAAATTCCAAAGTAAGGTATTTCCAAAATTGAATATGTGAGAGAATATTGTAATTCTTCCTTTGATTCAATAATAAAAGCTCCGATCTTCGCCAGTGGTTTTCTCCCCTTTCGATTGTAAAGGGGTTTCCATGTAAATCATCTTGTCGATTGTTTCTTTTCTCTTTTAGTCCATATATTTCTCGTTATTGTCGTGGTATTTGATTTGGATTGCATACCGGGATATTGTTTATTTCCTCACAAATTGGAATCAGAGCCTGGTTTTTCGAATTGGTACAATGGCATCAGGTATTAAAACCGAGGTAGAGAAGTTCAATGGTCAGGGAAGCTTCAGCTTATGGCAAGTCCGTGTGAAAGGACTCCTGACTCAGAACGGCTTGAAGAAAGCACTGGAGGGGAAAGAGAAGAAACCCGAGACTATGACCGAGGCACAATGGGAAGAGATGGATGATAAGGCTCTCACGGCGATTCAGATGTGTTTGGCTGATGATGTTTTGTCAAAGGTTTTGGAGATAGAAACCGCAAAGGAGTTATGGGAGAAATTGTTAGACATGTTTTGCCACAAGTCAGTCTCCAACAAACTCGCAGTGAAGTGTCGGTTGTTCACTTTCCGTATGATAGAAGGTACATCTCTTAAAAACCGTCTTAGCGAGTTTACCTCTGTTATACAAGAATTAAAGGAATTGGATGATGTCCTTAAGGACGAGGATCAAGCTATTATATTACTGTGTTCGCTCTCTAATTCATATAAGGGCTTCGTAGAAAGCATGATATATGCTGTTGATGAGGTGAAAAGAAACCTTATGAGTAAAGAACGGGTAGATAGGGAGTTATCTGACTCGGTGAATGACTCAAGTAGTGGTTTGCATGTGAGAGGTAGACCAGAACATAGGGGATCCAATGGTGGGAAAGAGTCTAGGTCTAAATCTAGGCATAAGAACCTGTCGTGCCATTATTGTCACAAGAAAGGGCACATAAAGACTGACTGTTACAAATACAAAAATAAATCGAAAGAGAGTAACAGGGGTGACTAGGGCAAAGACAAGTCCGCTGAGGCTAGTGTTGTAGAGGAGGATAGTGAAGGGGAGTTTCTATTAGTTGCAGATTCTCAGTCCAGGCCCAAGGATAAGTGGGTCATGGATTCGGGTTGTTCATATCATGTTACTCAAAATAGAGACTGGTTTTCCACGTACAAGTCTATACAGGGTGGAGTTGTCTTGATGGGTAACGATGCTGCTTGTAAGGTAGTGGGGATTGGGACAGTCCATGTGAGAATGTTTGATGGGGCTATTAGAACCTTGAGTGATGTACATCACGTCCCGGACTTAAAGAAGAACTTGATTTCTGTAGGTACCCTTGAGTCTAGTGGGTACAAGTACACTGCTGAAGGTGGAGTCATGCAGGTCAGTAAGGGTGCTTTAGTTGTGATGAAAGGAAATAGGTTGGTACTTTGTATGAGCTTGCAGGTACAACCGTGACAGGTTCAGTGGCTTTTTCCACATCTGCTATGACAGATGCAGAGGTCACAAGACTGTGGCACATGAGAATGGGTCACATTGGTGATAAGACACTGTCTAAGCTAAGTAAGAGGGGACTGCTTTGTGGTCAGTCAACAGGACTGATGGAATTCTATGAGCACTGTATTTATGGGAAGCAGAAGAGAGTCAGCTTCAAGTCAGCAGTGCATCAGACAAAGGGAACATTAGATTACATACATTCTGATCTGTGGGGACCTTCCAGAGAGGCTTCTAAAGGTGGGTCCAGGTATCTTTTAACGTTTACTGATGATTACTCGCGTAAAGTTTGGGTCTATTTTCTGAAGCAGAAAAACGAAGTTTATGATATCTTCAAGAAATGGAAGCTTCTACTTTAAAAACAAACAGGGAAGCTGAATAAGAGGTTGAGGACTGATAATGGTCTTGAGTTCGTTGTAGGTGACTTCACTAGATTTTGTGAAGATCAGGGTATAGTCAAACACAGGACATGTACAGATCGACCTCAGCAAAATGGAGTGGCTGAAAGATTAAACAGGACGTTACTTGAGAAGACTCGATGTATGCTTTCAAATGAAGGTTTAAAAAGAGAATGGTGGGCAGAAGCAGTTAGCATGGGTTGCTGTCTTGTGAACTAGACACCGCATTCTTCATTGCAGATGAAGACACCTGAGGAGGTATGGTCTGGTTCTACTTCTGATTATTCTCAGATTAAAGTTTTTGGTTGTCCTGCATATGCATATGTGAATGATGGAAAGCTGGAGCTTAGGGCCAAGAAATGCATCTTTCTTGGTTATTCATCAGGTGTGAAGGGATATAGATTGTGGGATCCAAGTGCTCAAAAGTTTCTGACTAGTAGAGATGTTACCTTTGATGAGTCTGCTCTACTACATCCGCCACACACACCCTCTATTAACAGTGATTCAGTTCAAGTTGAGACACCTGATGTTACAGAGATACAGCCAGATTAGCAAGTTGTTCAGCTAGAGAGTATTCCAGCACCTCAGGTACGGGTTTCTGATGTTGTTATTGATAATGCAGAAACAGGTCAGCAGGTGGAGAATTACACTATAGCTAGTGGTAGACCGAGGTGACAGATCAGGCCTCCAGAGAGATATGGGTTTGAGGAGATGATTGCTTATACCCTTATTACTGCTGAGTCTTTAGATGACAGTGAGCCGACTTCATATTCAAAGATTGTATCGAGATCAGATGCTGAGAAGTGGCTCGTTGCTATGAATGAAGAGATGCAGTCTCTTCATAAGAATTAGACTTGGGAACTGGTGAAGCCTCAAATAGGGAAAAGACTGATTGGTTGCAAATGGGTCTTCAAAAGAAAAGAAGGCATTCCTGGAGTTGAAGATGCAAGATACAAGGCACATTTGGTAGCTAAAGGCTATAGTCAGGAACAAGGTGTTGATTTTCATGACATATTTTCACCTGTAGTTAGACATACCTCGATTCGTGCACTTCTGTCTTTGGTTGCTATGCATGACTTAGAGCTTGAGCAGTTAGATGTAAAGACTACATTTTTTCATGGTGAACTAGAAGAGAGTATCTTTATGCATCAGCCCAAGGGTTTTGTTATAGAAGGAAAGGAAGATCATGTGTGTTTGCTTAGGAAGTCTTTATATGGTTTGAAGCAATCTCCTGGGCAGTGGTATAGGAGATTTGATCAGTTTATGACAGGTCATGGGTACATCAGGAGTAAGTACGACAGTTGTGTGTACTTCAGAAAGACTAATTCAAGCTTCGTTTATTTGCTTTTGTATGTTGATGATATGTTGATTGCAGCACGAGACATGAAAGATGTTAATGACTTAAAATCTATGTTGAAGAGTGAGTTTGAGATGAAAGATCTTGGAGCAGCTAAGAAGATCTTAGGCATGGACATTCGTAGAGACCGAAAAGCTGGAAAATTATACTTGTCTCAGGAGAAGTATATTGAGAAAGTGTTAGACAGGTTTCATATGAAGGATGCTAATCCAGTCAGCATTAGATTTGCCTCAGACTGAGGAGGATGTTAGGTACATGTCTCAGATTTCCTATTCTAGTGCAGTGGGAAGTATTACGTATGCGATGGTTTGTACGCGTCCATATATTGCTTTTGCAGTGAGCAGAGTTAGTAGGTACATGGCGAATCCGGGAAAAGAGCATTGGAATGCTGTGATGTGGATTTTCAGTTATCTTCGTGGAACTTCTGATTTGTGTTTGGAAATAGGAAAAGCAAGCGTTGTTTGGTTGGGTATGTAGATTTTGATTATGGTGGAGACCTCGATAAGAGGAAGTCCACATCAGGGTATGTGTTTTGTTCAGGTGACACAGCTATCAGTTGGAGAGCGTGTCTACAGCCTATTACTGCACAGTCTACTATCGAGGCCGAGTATATGGCAGTCACAGAAGCATTCAAAGAAGCCGTCTGGTTGAGAGGTTTGATCAGTGAAATCAGTGTCGAGCAGGGCATAGTTAGAGTCTATTGTGATAGTCAGTCCGCCATTCACCTAGCAAAAGATCAGATGTCACATCATGACAGAACGAAACATATAGATGTGAAGCATCATTTTATTAGAGATCTGATTGACGAGCGGAAGGTGGAGCTGAAGAAGATTGGGACTGAAGACAATCCAGCTGACATGTTCACTAAGGTTCTACCAGGGAGCAAGTTCGAGCATTGCTCGAATTTAGTGGGTCTTTTAGTTTGATGTATGTTAGCCTTGGTTGAGGGAGCGTTTGTGGAGAATGTGGAGTTATTTTATTTTTGATGTTAATTTTGAGCTAAGGTGGAGATTTGTTAGGAAAATGTCTCAAAATTACTTGGCACTTTAAGGAGAAGGGCCGTGAGGAGGCCGATCGACTGGGGTGGAGCTCGATTGATTGGGAAAGTTACATAAAAGAAGGACACCCCCAGTGAGCGAGCCGATCGATCAGTGAAGTACCAATCGATCGGGAACCGCGTTTTTCCAACGCCTATAAATATGGACGTAGGGTTACGTCATTAGGTATCCAAATTCCAAAGTAAGGTATTTCCCTTGAGCGGCGCCGCCACCAATAAAATTGAGTGTGTGAGAGAATATTGTAATTCTTCTTTTGATTCAATAATAAAAGCTCCGATCTTCGTCCGTGGTTTTCTCTCCTTTCGATTGTAAAGGGGTTTCCACGTAAATCATTGTGTCGATTGTTTCTTTTCTCTTTTAGTACATATATTTCTCGTTATTGTCGTGGTATTTGTTTCGGATTGCATACCGGGATATTGTTTATTTCCGCACAAATAATAATAATATTTATATAATATATATACCCCAAATTTAGGGGTTAATGTGGTGTGAGAATCAAAAAGAAAGGAGAGTGGTAGCAGCACATCAAAAAAAAACAAAAAAAAAAACCAAAAAGCAAGAGAGAAAGCTTGTGGCAACGAAAATTGGTGAAGATCAGGTTCGATCTTAGAGCAATTTGGAGAGGGTTTTCTAGGCATTGATTGGAGGTAATTGATCAGGAGAATCAATTGTTCTTGGGCCTGGGGAGGTAATCCTTGTATCGCTCAATTTGCTTGTAGGTTTCAAGTTACGGCAATCATCTTGAAACCATAAACATTGTAATTGCTATTTTCTACAGTGGATTTTGCTGTCAGTTTGCCCAGTGGTTTTTCCCTCTACTCTGGCGGGTTTTCCACGTTATATCTGGTGTTGATTTTAATTTTTGCATATTTATTTCGTCATTGATATTAGGTGATATTGCTGCACCCTGTGATTTATATTTGTCATAGATATTGGCTTGAGTGGTCGATTGGAATTGGGGTTAGGTGTCCAGACCCCAATAAAGTGGTATCAGAGCTAGGATTCATTATTAGGATAAATAATAATGGATGGTACTAGTGGTATGATAAAATTGACTGGAGAAAATTATTCAATTTGGAAGCTAATAATAGTGGACCTACTTTATTGTAAGGATTTACATGACCCGATTGAGGGTGATAGTGGTAAGCCGGAAAAAATGTCAGTTAAAGAATGGGAGAAACTGAATAGAAAAATTGTTGGGACAATTAGACAATGGGTAGGTTTCAGTGTCTTTCACCATATATCACAAGAGACTAATGTCGAGTCATTATGGAAAAGTTTAAAGAGTCAGTATCAAAGAAAGACTCCACGAAATAAAGCTTTTCTGATTAAGAAGTTGGTCAACTTGAAATTGAAAGAGGGACGATCAATGGTAGAACACTTGAATGAATTTCATGATGTTATTAACCAGTTGACTGTTATGAAAATTACTCTAGATGATGAGTTCCAGGCTTTGTTTCTTTTGAGTTCTCTACCTGACAGTTGGGAGACCTTGGTGGTAACTATTAGTAACTCGGCTCCTGATGGAAAGTTGGCTTTGAGTACCATAAAATATTGCTTGTTTAATGAGGAGATGAGAAGAAAAGAGATGGGTGCTGATTCTACACAAGCACTGGTTACCGAGAACCGAGGCAAAAGTAAGAGTAGAGGGCCTAAGGGGCGTGGTAAGTCAAGAGGCAGATCTATGTCTAGGGGAGATAGACTAGAGTGCTAGCATTGTCATAAAACTGGACACTTAAAAAGAAATTATTTTCTTTTGAAGAAAGAACAGAAGGTGAAACGAGTCAGAATAAGGCAAATAATAAAAAGACTATAGCTATAGTGACAGATGACGACAGTGACCACCAGGAAACATTGCTTTGTGCTCAGGGAGAGTGCGATTATATAAGTGATCTGATGTTGAGTGGATTGTGGATTCTGATGCTTCTTATCATTGTGTTCCCAAGAGAGAATATTTTTCTACGTACAAAGCAGGTGACTTTGGTACTGTGAAAATGGGCAATAGTGGTGTTGCTAAAACTAACAAAAAGCAGCGTTTGAGTACAATACACGAGCAAAACACGGCGTTTTGACACAGTTCGAAAGTGTGCTAATTATAAATTTTATCCGTAAGACACGTGGCGGGCCGCGTGCACATGGATTGCCCCAAGTCAGGTGCTGGTTGGTCCATCCGCGTAATACGCGGATGGCGGCCTGTTTTTGCCATTTTTCAATTTTTTTTTGGTTTTGTTTTGCTTCCAACATGCAAAAATTTATCTTATGAATTTTAATTTTAAAAATTATTTTATTTTATAATTTTTAACTTTTATTCATCACATGAATAATGTTTGGCAAATTTAATTTACCCATCTCAAGGATAAATAATTCATCTTATGAATTCTTTAATATGTTTCCGATGGCAATAAATACAGAGGCTTGCGTAGGGACCTCAAACATTATCGTTTTACAACACCGATTATCTCATAATCTTGCTTTAAAACCTAATTCTAAATTTATTTAATAAAATTAATTAATTATTTTTTTTTTAAAATTGGTACCATGGATTATCTCATAACCTATTCTTTAGAATCTAATTCTAAAATTAAATAAATTAAATAAATTTTTTTTAAGTAAAATAATATCGAAATTTAGATTATCTCATAATCCATTTTTAGAATCTAATTCTAAAATTAAATTAATTAATAAAATTAATTTTATTCAAGATCAGTAGAGATTTAGAGCTTAGACTATCTTATAGTTCATTTTTATAATCTTATTCTAAAATTAAATTAATTAACATAATTAATTTTTATTTTTAAAATAATATTGACTTAGACTATTTTATAGTCTATTTTAGAATATTATTCTAAAATAATTTAAAATAACTTTTATTTAAAATTAACACTAATTCACAACTTATATTATCTCATAATTTAATTTAGAATCTCATTCTAAAAAAAAATTAATTAATAAAATAATTAATTTATAATTGTTATGAAAATCAGTAAATAAATAATTTTTTTTAGATCTGACGCTGACATCAGCATGACGTCATCGTTAGTTTTTTTTTAAATTATAAAATTTTAAATTAAAATAATTAATTTAAAACAATAATTGAATCGCAGGAATAATTTAAATCTAGCTCCAAATGGGTTAAATTAATCATATCATGAAATAATTTAATTACCATTTAATGAGACTTAATTCCACTAAATAAATCTCGCTGCACTCCAAACTTAAACCATTTATTCAATATTTTCCTAATAGACTGAATTGATGACAAAAACCCCTTCACTAGATGTCTATGACGAAGAATAAGTATAACTATTATCATTATCCTTCTCACCGTTTCTCCATTAGTTACTGACTCGCCCTTCACTGAATAATTCATTTATACTTGAACATATTCATAGTATAAATTCCAAATGTCAAAGACTTGGAATACTTTGGCCAAAGTTTCCGATCTATTCAAATATTTGCGAATCAACTAAGGGGACATGTATCTCATAAGAGACTGTAGATTTCCTATTGAGTACCTGATCCTTGTCACACTTCACGCTGCTACCCAATGTATGTGGGAATTCAGTCATGCGTTTAGACCCTACTTATAATACATCAAAGTAACTAACGCTCCATGCATTAGTCCAGAATACTTTCAAGATTTAGAGTCGCCGTTCAAATAATACAACATGAATCACTCATCTTTGATAGTAGTCTAGAAACGAGCAACTCACATGATCCAACTCAGTGTGCCAATCTTATTAAACACACCAACATAACAGATTTGGATCACCACCCACATGACCAAGACAAGTCATCTAAAGTGTCACGTTATAGTCTTAGCATACAAGTTGTCCAAACTTGTCTTTGACTACGAGTCTTTCAAAAAATAATCCATACCATTTGTTCCAAGGCTATCTGTGGGTTAATCTCATATACCACTTAGAACAAACATGTAAATTGTAGTCTGAGGACTACACCCATCTCATGGATGTTTCCAAAAAGAAAATCACATACAGTATAAATGCTCGCTTACACAAATAAAACAAAGAAATGAATGGAACTTCAATTTTATTATTTAATAAATTAATATTAAAAGAGTAAATCTGAATTTTAGGACACTATTCCTAACAGCAATCCCATCAACCTTCGTTCCTATTGCTATCCGTTGTTCCAGGAAGACATCATTGACCGCTTGATCAAAGAAATGTTAAATGCCGGGGTGATTTGTAATACCTCATCTCCCTGCGCTTCACCCGTAGTTCTTATGAAGGAAAAAGATGTTCCAAAAAGCGGTCTCGTGAGGGAAATGTTACATGTGAATTTGCCAATAGCTCGAATTTCCTCTCGTCCTGCCATTGAACATCACGATCAAGAACGTCTCTGATGGCGACGTACCTCGGTCGCCCACTGGCCATCTCAGAAAGTGATATGTACTCTGATACCAACTGATGTAGTGTGTAAAGTGGGATTTTGGGGAACGAGAAGGAATCGAAAGCCTTCCCTTATATTTTCTTAAACTCTAATAAAAATTATAAGGGGAAAGATAAAATTCATCATAATCTCACACTTGAGAATAGAAGAACCAAAACTCATAAAACTATTCTAAACAATTGGCTAACTAAACTCCTCATGTTTATATGAAGGAGCTAACCTAATTGGATTCAAACTCTAAAAGATAAATCTGAAATTTAAAGTTAATCCTAATCAAACTGTATCTAAACTCTAACTACCTGTCGTATACTTCGTCAACTCACATCATTGGTTCCGCCAATCATGGTGCTGCCAAGATGGTGATACTAAGATTGTCCTTCTGCCTCTTTCATTGCAGCAGTTATGCCCCTATAGTCACACTAGCCGCCAATCACGGATGTGAGGCAACAATGACTAGCCTACCCTACCCAGCCAAAACCTCCCGCCTTGGCGCCAACCAGCCATTGCCGCCAATGCTCATGCCGTGAATCATCATTGCCACTAAACACTTATCTGCAAACCTAGCATCATCCAAGCAATCCGCCGATCTCTGACCTGGGGCTGTCTCTTCCCATCTATTATTGGCGTCCCCTTCTTACTAATTTTTAACTCTATTGGTTTGCTCAGCTTGATCCACCAAGGCCTATTTGGCCGCTTCATCATCCTCTCCTGCTTGGAGAGAATTTGTCCTCAAATTAGCCAAGGGATCTTTTGGGTTGCCTTTGCCAAGTAAAGCCTCCTAGCTTTTTCCTCCAAGTCTTTTGAATCCCAATACATGTGCTTACCTGACAATTCCTGTTGCCTCCAAGTTATCTGCCAAAAATGGCAGGGTTGCATCATTCTCTCCTGGTTGGAGAGAATTTGCCTTTGAATTTGCCACAGAGTATTTAGGATCCTTCTTGCCATAGTTAGGGCACTCTCCAAAGATGAAGGTGCCTCACGGTACATGCTGATCTCGATGGTGGATCTATTGTCATTATATCTCCGCTATGGCTTGCCCTGTATAGGTGGAAAAGGTGGCGTGAACTCTACTCAGTGATGGAGCAGATATGGTAACTCTCTTCTTGGTACTTGACACTCCCATTGCGGCCTTGTTCTTGCCATGGTCAGAACTCCAGATAATTCTTTCGCTTCTTTCATCTGTGTTGTTTCGCTATTACTGTAGTCCCGCCAAGTCCCATCCTTGGTTAGCATTAGTATAGCAGATCAACCTTTTGGTTTCGCCCGGATGTACATCATCACAAGTAATCTCCACATTTGGCATCTGATGTTCTCGTGCTCCCCAAGGCTTGTTTGGTATGACATTCTATCTTTCGATAAGGCGTCTTTACATTCCCAGTCTAGCCGGTATTGTTCTTCGCTAGTTGGCGGTACATAAGATGCCAACCCTTTTGGACAAGCCTCCTTCGATTGACTCCCTACCTCATCCAATTCCGCCTTGTCATCAATGATGGACTCCTCTAAAGTGGGCTCATCAAATATGGGTGGAGAGGATAAATCTAGGTGTGGTGTCTCATCAAAGATAGGTCCTCCCTGGGTAACGCCTATTGGCGTCGACGTCAACTTGGACTCTCCAATCTCATTAGTGTTCACGGCTTCCTCTTCTAGCATTGGTTCTTTGTTTTTTGATTCACATGGCGCCTTAGCCTTCTTAGGCAACAAGATGATCTTCGTTCCCTCGAATATGAAGCTATAAGTGTTCTTCCTTCCGTCATGAATTGCACCCCTATCGTATTTCTAAGGCCGCCCCAACAATAGGCGGCAAGCATCCATGACGACGACATCACACCACACGGCATCCTTGAACTTCGACCCAATTGAGAAATTCATCAAGCTACGTTTTGATATGGTTACCTCATCGTCTTTCTCAATCCATGACATAGTGCAAGGGTTCAAATGATCCTCCGTCTTCGACCCTGGCTTCTGAACAGCTTATTTGGAGATGGCGTTCTCACAACTCTCAGAGCCAATGACTAGGCGGCAAACCCTGGCGCCAATGGTGCATGTTGGCCGGAATATGTTGTGTCGTAGCCAATCGTCCCCTTTGGCTTCTTCAGGCGTGAAGCCAACTTGCCCAACCAATAGCATGCGACCTTCATCACCTGCTACTTCCATCTCCTCGAGTGATGCCAACTCATCCCGGTCTTCTTCCAGCATTATGGCTTCTTCTTCCTCCAACTCCAGAAATTCATCAAGGAGATCGGCTTCCACCCACAGTTCTTCAACGTTGGCGTCACCGTTAAAGAGCCGATGCTGCCTTGGCCCAGGGTCCGGTAGATCAGCACCCGATGCCAAATTTTGGATCTCATCCTTCACCTTTTCTTAAGCACCCAGTGTTATTGGGCATTGGGGCTGGGTTCTTGGTTTCAAATCGAGATCTGCCCCTAGTTGAATCAGGCAACCCTTGATTCGTCAGAATTCGTCTTCCACCTCCTCGAATCTTCTCTCAACCTACCATTGAACATCACGATCAAGAACGTCTCCGATGGGGGCGTACCTCGGTCGCCCACGGGCCATCTCAGAAAGTGTTTTGTGCTCTAATACCAACTGATGCAGCGCGTAGTGGAAGATTGGGGGAGGGGGATGAGAAGGAAACGACGGCGTTCTCTTTAATTTTATTTATTGAATAATAAAAACAAAGAGGAAAAGGATAAACTCAATTTCTCACAACCCGAGAAAAAGAGAAATAAGGGAATTCAGAGAATTACTCATATTTTTGATAATCAACAACTAACTAAAATCCTGGGTTCCCTTCTCTTTAAATAGAGGGGTTTTCCTAGTTTGTCTCTAATTAATTTAGACTTTAAATTAGTTCCTAAATAAAACAAACGACTAAGATTGCAGTCCATGTGCTAGATCCAGCGGCTGAGATCGCAGTCCGTGTGCTCCTCTTAAAATAAAGAAAACAAATAAAAAGGTTTAAATCTGATACCAACTGATGCAGTGCGGAAGTGGGGTTTTGAGGAAACGGGAAGGAATTGAAAGCCTTCCCTTTAATTTTTTTAAACTCTAATAAAAATTATGAGGGAAAAGATAAAATTCATCCTAATCTCACACTTGAGAATAGAAGAACCAAAACTCATAAAATTATTCTAAACATTGACTAACTAAAATTACCTAATTCCTCTTATATTTATAGAGGAGCTACTTGAACTAGAATAAAACTCTAAGATATAAATAAAATACAAAAGATAAACTTGAACACCTTAAAGATAAATATAAAAATTAAATTCAAATCTAAAAACTAACAAACTAATCCTAATCAAAGTCAAATTCTAATCTTCACCGCAATCTTCACACGTCTCTCTTTAGCCGTGACGCCAAGATCTTGCGGCCACCCATGTATTCGCCAAGCTATGTGCCAATCGCGAACGCAAGGCTGCTTCCTATCTAACCGTGGCGTCCTAATCCCACCTATTCCTGGCTCGCCCGTCTCAACTCACCTAACTCGCCAAATGCTATTTGGCTGCTGCATCATTCTCTCCCGGTTGAAAAGAATTTGTCCTCAAATTGGTTGGGTCAATTGGACCAATGCCACCAAGCCTTGTTCTCTCACGCCTAGAATCCGCCCTGCCAAACTCCAAGTCGCCAAATTGACCCGATCGTGGTTCAACATCCCGGCTTGCCAAGACTGCATCATTCTCTCCGTCTTGGAGAGAATTCGCCCTCGAATTCTCCAAGGGATCTTCCATTGCAGATTTCTCATTCTCGCCAACTCTTTCGGCCTTCAAACCTATTCTGCTTCCCCATCAAGGAATCCCCGCCAAGTCCCGTCCTTTGTTGGCTTCAGAACAGCTGATCCACCTTTCCATTTGCCCGGATGTAAATCATATTAAACAGCTTCCACTTTTGGCGCCAGATATCCTCACACACCACCGGGCTTACTCGGTATTGATTTTTCCTGCTCGGTAAGGTGTCTACAAGAATCCAGTCTTGCCGGCATTGTTCTTCTCTTATTGGCGGTAAGCTATTATGATCGTGCTGTAGAAGTCCTTGGTGGTTGTTGTTTAGCTTTTGAGAATTGAAGCTTGTTTTGATTAGTTGCTGGCTGTTGTCTTAGTCGCTTGTTATGTTAGGTTTGAATTGATAGGTTGGTGCCAAGTCTTGTATTAGTTGGTTAAGTCGGTTAAGTAAGTCAAGTGTTGGTCAAACGTGGCGGCTGAGCTAGTTGTTAGTCGGTTGGTTCTTGTCTTGATACATTGTAACCGGATTTCTATAAGTAGTAGGCTTAAGTGTAAGATTCATTTATTCAAGGAAATACAACTAATCTCTTTGAGATATTTTCTCTCTCTCATCTAATTCTCACTCTAATTTCTCATCTCCTTCACTTCTTTTCTCATATGCACTCTCTCTTTTAGGCTTTTAGTTCTACTAGAGGCTTAACAATTGGTATCACAGCCTCGTTTTAGGCTATCAATTAAGTTGAATTACTTCAATTTGATTGTTTACGCTTAGATCAAGGGGATTTTGATATTTTGCTTGATAAATCAGAGCTGGCAAAGCGCAAGAATCAGCAATTAGCAATGTCTAGTGGTGTTACTACGCAATCAGGAGCTGGAGCTAGAAATCCAGCTACATTTGTTGATCCTAATGTTTCTTATGCTGCGGCGGTTGGTGCAAGTGCAGCAAGAGAGGTACAGTTTGTTACGAATGATCAACTATCATTGTAGATGGAACTAATGTTCAATCGAATTTAGTGGCAAAGGCAAGAGGATAAAGATCTAATGCTTTAACAGATAAGGCAGGTTCTTAGAGAAAACGATCAAAGTAATGAAGGCCAAGTGTCTCAACAACTGCAAGGTTTTGTGGAAAAGATAACTGATCGTGTAAATCAGCAAGCTCAAGAGTTTGAGGAAAGGATCACAGATAGGTCGAATCAACATACACAGAACATTGAAGAGAAGTTCAACGAGTTATGCAACCAATTCGATAGGCAAAATGTGTCATCTGCTCCTGAACCTCTAGTTCCTGCTAGTCTGATACACATAAATCAACAGAGGAGGCCTCCCGATGAGGTGAATCCTCAAATGCCAAATGTTGCTGCTAGACCTCAAGATCGTGCTCCAGTGGCTTCTGTTAGATCTCAAGATCAAATTCAAGAAGCTAAGGTAATTTCCAGAGCACAAGATCGAACATCTAATCAAGTTCAGTCACGAGCTAGTAGCTTAATTCCAGGACAGAATGATCGACCTCTTGATCATCCAATTCACTTCAGATCTGCCAATTCTAATGCTAAACAGCTTGATCGTCCACCTGATCAGTGGCACTAACAACATTAAGGAAGTAATGATACTTCATCCAATAACAGAAGTAGTGGTTACAGGCAGCCAAGAGTTCAGATAGATCCTTTCGATGGGAAGCACCCTCATTCATGGCTGAGAAGATGCGATCGTTATTTCCATTTCTAGCACATTGATGATTCTGAGAAGGTGCAGATAGCATTTGTGTATCTTCTGGGAGACCAAGAGGTGTGGTTTTACAGTTTGTTAAAGAGAAATCCTACACTTTCTTGGGCTGAATTTGTGAAGGAGCTTTGTGAGCGATATGGAGAGGAAGATTCTCGTGATATTATTAATAGATTTAATAAAGTGATACAAGAAACTTCGGTGAAGGAGTATATGACAAGTTTTGAGAACCTAAAAGTAAGCATGATAACTGCCTATCCTGTAACACTGTCTAAGGCTTATGCTAAGGCCAAGCTGTTTGAGGCATAATTCTTGCTTCAAATGAAGGATTAAGGTATTGTAGAAGCAGTTCTCAGCAACAGAAAGGGGCTGTTAAGTCCAAGGCCAGCCGATCTACTGAGAAGAAGCCACAAAGGCTTTGTTTCAAGTGTAATCAACCTTATCAATTTGGCCATAAATGCAACCCAAAATTCCTCATGTTAGCTAGGGGAAAGAGTGCTGGGAAATTGTCTGGTAGTGAAGAATTTGAAGTGGATAATGATAGTTCAGAACAAGAGTCACTAGAGGAACTTAGTGAAGATGAAGTTGGAATTCTATGAAAGCATTAACTGGCAATGCAACTCATAACACTATAAGGATCAAGGGGAAAGCAAGGAAGAGATCAATCATAATTTTGATTGATAGTGGAAACACCCATAGTTTTGTTGATCCAAAAGTGGTGCAGAAGGTGGGACATGAAGTAATCAAGACACATCCTTTGGCAATGACAGTTGCAGATGGGAATTCAGTGTTAACTCAGAACAAATGCCAAGGATTCCAGTGGTTGATGCAAGACCGCAAGTTTGATTATAACTTCAGGATCTTGCCTTTGGGTGGATGTGACATGGTCCTTGGGGTAGATTGGATGAGATCTTACAGTCCGGTTCTCTTCGACTTTGCTAAGTTGACAGTCTCATTTGAAATTCAAGGATCTAAAATCACTTTGCAAGGTATGGAAGATCAGGCTCAATTACAGACTATAAATGGCAAGAAATTGGAGAAAGGATTCAAGAAATGTGCTTACCAGTGGGTAGGAAAATTGTTTGCTATATCTCCAACTAAAGTGGTGAAGATTACTCAGCCTGAAGTTTAGGCAGTTATAGCGGAATTTGAGGATGTATTTGAACTGCCCAAGGCCTAACCTCCTAAGAGGAGCTTGGATCATGCTATCCCTCTCAAGTCTGATGTAGAACCTGTGAAGTGAAGACCATACAAGTATCCTCATGCTCAAAAGACAGAAATTGAGAAGCAGGTAGATGAGTTATTCAAGACAAGTTTCATAAGGCAGAGTCACAGCCCTTTTGCTTCTCTTGTAATCCTTGTTAAGAAGAAAGATGGAATAGTAAGGATGTGCATAGACTACGGACAACTAAATTCAATGACAACGAAGGATAAGTTTCCAATTCCTGTCATAGATGACTTGCTTGATGAATTGCATGGAGCACAAGTCTTCTCCAATCTGGATTTGAGGCAAGGCTATCACTAAATCAATGTGATGGAGCAAGATCTGTATAAAACTGCGTTCAGAACACATCATGGACACTTTGAATTTGTGGTCATGCCATTTGGACTAACCAATGCTCCAACTACCTTCTAGGCTCTTTTTTAAGGAATTCTTGAGGAAGTTTGTATTGGTATTCTTCGATGGAATTCTGATTTACAGCACCTCACTTGAAGAACATCTGAAGCATTTAAGGGAAGTGTTCTTGGTCATGCGTAAGCACAAGTTATATGCCAAATTGGCTAAGTGTTCCCTTGCTCAAACTCATTTAGAGTATTTGGGCCATGTGATATCTTATGAAGGAGTCTCAACTGATCCTTCCAAAGTGCAAGCTATGGTGGATTGGCCTGTACTTGTGACTTTGAAGAAGGATTTTTGGGCTTGACAGGTTCTTATCGAAAGTTTGTTGCTAACTATGGAGCTATGGCTAAACCTCTAACTGAATTGTTGAAGAAGGATTCCTTTAAGTGGTTAGAAAAAGCTCAAGAAGCATTCGAAGCCTTGAAGTCTGCAATGTGTAAGGCACCTATTCTAGCAATGCCTGACTTCACTTTGAGATTCATCCTGGAAACAGATGCTTGTGGAAGTGGAATTGGGGCTGTTCTGTCTCAAGAAGTGAAGCCAATAGCTTACCTCAGCCAATCTTTAAGTCTTAAGCACCAAGTTTTATGTTTTATCCACTTATGAAAAGGAATACCTTGCAATTTTGCTTGTTATTGATAAGTGGAGGCATTACTTGGATGGGCATCATTTCACAATTAAGACAGATCATCAAAGTTTGAAACATCTTTTGGAGCAGAAAATTGTTACAAGAATCCAGAAGAAAGGATTAATTAAGATGTTGGGGCTTGATTATGACATTGAATACAAGAAACAGAAAGATAATGTTGTAGCTGATGCATTATCTCGAAGATTGGAAGATTGTGAGTTAGCATTTTGTGGAGCAGTATCAATTGTACTTCCAGCTCAGGTTGATGAGGTATATGAGTCCTATGAAGATGATCCTTTGGCACAATAATGCATTACTGCCTTCAATGTGAGCAAGACTGGCAGTGAAGCCATTTGATGCAGAGGTGTCTGTTGTGGAAGGAATCATTAGATTGAAGGGCAAGTTGTATATTGGCTCTTCCACTGATTTAAGACAACAAATTATTAGTGCCTCACATGGGTCAGCATGTGGAGGACACTCTGGAGTTGAAGGCACCCACCAAAGGATTAAAGCTTATTTCTGTTGGACTGGCATGAAGAAGGCAGTTGCTGATTTTGTTCAAACTTGTGAGGTTTGTCAGCAAACTAAGCTGGGAGATCATAGATATCAAGGTCTTCTCCAACCTTTACTAGTCCCTGAAGGAGATTGGCAAAACATTAGCACGGACTTTATTGAAGGTTTGCCCAAGTCAGAAGGAAAGGAGGTTATATGGGTTGTGGTGGATCAATTCACCAAATTTAGTCATTTCATTGGCCTGGCTAGACCAGTAACAGCTGAGAAATTAGCTAAGAGCTTCTTGGACAACATCTATAAGTTACATGAGTTGCCTCAATCTATTGTATCAGATCGTGACGGGATCTTTACTGGCCATTTCTGGAAAGAATTGTTCAACTTGATGGGAACAGCCTTGGCTCTTAGTTCATCATACCATCCCCAAACTGATGGATAAACTGAAAGAGTCAACCAATGCATTGAGCAATACCTTAGGAGTATGGTGTTCAATCATCCCAAGGTGTGGAGTAAGTGGCTATTTTTGGCAGAGTATTGGTACAATACTCATGCTCATGCTCATGCTTCCATTGGAACTACTCTATTCAAAGCTCTCTATGGCTATGATCCCCCAACACCATTGATGTTGCAAGGCATTGTGTCAACCATACCTGAAGTGGCTGATTTACTTCAGCAGAGGAGGCAATTAATGCAAGTGTTGAAGGACAATCTCTATCAAGCACAAGCTAGAATGAAGTTTTATGCAAATAGGAAGCATGTGGACAGAAATTTTGAAGTTGGAGACATGGTTTATCTAAAGTTATAGCCTTATAGACAATCAACCATGGCTGTGAGGAGGAATGTGAAGTTGTGCACTAGGTTCTTTGGACCATACAAGATCTTAGCAAAGATTGGCAAAGTAGCTTACAAGCTTGACTTACCACCTAACTCTTACATTCATCCCGTTTTTCATGTGTCCTTCCTCAAGAAACATGTGAAGAGAGGTTGTGAAAGCTCAATTCAACCTCTTGACACAGCCTTAACTGGAGCTATTTTGCTGGAACCTATTGCTATGCTTGATTCTCGCAAGTTGAAAGATGGTGACAAAGTCAAACAAGAGGCTCTAGTGCAGTGGGCCAATCTGGATGACAAATTTTTGACTTGGAAGGAGCTTCAATTCTTGAAGAGTCAATTTCCTAGCTTCTTAAGGACAGGAATGTTTTCAAGAGGAAGGGAATGTTATGATCGTGTTATAGAAGTCCTTAGGGGTTGCTGTTCAGATTTTAATAATTGAAGCTTGTTTTGATTAGTTGCTGGTTGTTGTCTTAGTCTCTTGTTATGTTAGGTTTGAATTGATAGTTTGGCGCCAAGTCTTGTATTAGTTGGTTAAGTCAGTTAAGTAAGTCAAGTGATGGTCAAATGTGGCGGCTGAGCTAGTTGTTAGTCGGTTGGTTCTTGTCTTAATACATTGTAACTAGATTTCTATAAGTAGTAGGCTTAATTGTAAGATTCATTTATTCAAGGAAATACAACCTAATCTCTTTGAGATATTTTCTCTCTCTCTCATCTAATTCTCACTCTAATTTCTCATCTCCTTCACTTCTTTTCTCATTTACGCTCTCTCTTTTACAAGGTTAGACTTCTAGTTCTACTAGAGGCTTAACATAAGCAAAACGCCAACCCTTTTGGCTCCTCCTCCTTGTCATGGGTGGGCTCGTCATACGTGGCCTCATCAACTATTGGGGGAGAAGATAAGTCAAGATATGATGCCTCATCAAAGACAGGTCCTCCCTTGGTAAAGGCTACTGGGGTCGATGCCAACTTGGTCTCGCCAATCTCATTAGTACTCAAGGCTTCCACTTCTGGCATTGGTTCTTCGTTCTTTGATTCACATGGCGCCTCAACCTTCTTGGGCAACAAAATGATCCTCGTTATGTTGAACATGAAGCCATAAGCGTTCTTCCTTCCATCATGCATGGAACCCCTATCGTATTGCCAAGGCCGCCCCAACAATAGGTGGCAGGCGTCCATGACGACGACATCACACCACAAGCCATCCTTGAATTTCGACCCAATTGAGAAATTCACCAAGCAAAGTTTTGATATGGTTACATGAACGTCTTTCTCGAGCCATGACACAGTGTAAGGGTTCAGATAATCCTCCGTTTTCAACCCTAGCTTCTGAACAACTTCTTCAGAGATGGTGTTCTGACAACTCCCGGAGTCGATAACTAGGCGACAAACCCTGGCGGCAATGGCACATGTCGTCTGCAATATGTTGTGTCATAGCCAATCGTCCCCTTCAGCTTCTTCAGGCGTGAAGCCAACTCGCCTAACCAACAGCACGCGACCTTTGTCACCCGCTACCTCCATCTCCTTGAGTGATGCCAACTCGTCCTGGTCTTCTTCCAGCACTATGGCGTCTTCTTCTCCAACTCTGAAAATTCATTAGGGAGATCGGCTTCCTCCCACCGTTCTTCAATGTTGGCATCGCAGTAAAGACCCGATGCTGCCTCGGTCCAAGGTCCGGCAAATTAGCACCCGATGTCGGATTTTGGATCTCATCCTTCACCTTTTCTTTAGCACCCAATGTTAATGAGCGTTGGGGCTGGGTTCTCGGTTTCAAATCGAGATTTGCCCCCAGTTGAATCAAGCAACCCTTGATTCGCCGGAATTCAACTTCCACCTTCTCGAATCTCCTCTCGTCCTGCCATTGAACATCACGATCAAGAACATCTTTGACGGCAGCGTACCTCGGTCGCCCATGGGCCATCTCAGAAAGCTTTCTGTGCTTTGATACCAACTGATGCTGCGGGTAAAGTGGGATTTTGGGGAACGGGAAGGAATCAAAGGCCTTTCCTTTAATTTTATTAAACTCTAATAAAATTACAAGAGGAAAGATAAAATTCATCATGAACTCATAAAATTATTCTAAACAATTGGTTATCTAAACCCTAGATCCCCTCATGTATATAGAGGAGCTAACCTAATTGGAATCAAACTCTAAAAGATAAATATGAAATTTAAATCTGAAATTTAAAGCTAATCCGATTCAAACTCTATCTAAACTCTAACTACCGGCCGCATTCTTCGTCAGCTCGAATCAATGGTTTGCCAACCATGGTGCCACCAAGATGGTGACGCTAAGATTGTCCTCCTGCCTCTTTCGTTGCAGCTGTTAAGTCCCTGTAGCCACGCTAGCCACCAATCACATGTGTGAGGCAACAACAACTCGCCTACCCTACACAGCCAAACCTCCCACCTTGGTGCCAACCAACCATTGCCGCCAATGCTCATGCTGTGAATCATCATTGCCGCTAACCATATATTTGCCAACCTAGCATCATCCCAAGCAATCCGCCAATCTCTAAACCGGGGCTGTCTCTTCCAATCTATTCTCGGCGTCCTCTTCTTATTAATTTTTAACTCTATTGGTTTGCTCAACTTGATTCACCAAGGCTTATTTGGCGGCTGCATCAGAATGTTATTGACTTAGCATTCTCTTTCTCCCCCAATCTTCTTCTGCACTCTTCTCCCCTATTCTTTATACAAATTACTATTACTATCATACTTACTTTACTTTTAAATCTCACAATTATAGTGATAATATACAAATACAAGCTTCCTTATGCTATTGATTGTCATTTTGGTACTGTAATTGCTGCATTGGCTTGGTTATTAGAGTTGGGGTGCATCAGATTTTGGCTTGGATGACAATGGGTGTTATTTTTTTGAAAATCAGGGGATTTTCCACATTGAAACTTGGATACGGGGACTGCTGGTTTTGCCCCTCGCTATGCCGCGGGCTTGAATGGCATACTTTGTAATTTCAGTGAAATATGGGGGAAGTTTTTTTTTTCTGATTTTCGGAGGGCTGGTTTGCCCGTTTTGGCCCCTTCTCCTTGATATTTCCACCAGCACGTTCCTGATCAAAAGACAATAGCCACATGTCGTACAGTTGTTGTATTGCTTCTTCCGTGATTGTATAAACCCCCCACTCTTTTCTCTCTCTTCAGTTTTTCAGAATTTGCCTTTGATTGTATAAGCTCGTTTCTCACAGGTCGAGAAATTGAGGTTACAAAAGGAAGAAAATAATTTATTGGAATTCTAATTGGATGCCTTCTAAACTAACATAACATCCCTTTATATAGATGAGGGATTCTTAATCAAATTCAAATCAAATCTAAACCGAATTAAGGAAATAAATCAACTAATATAGGATAAATCAAAATTAAGGAAAGAGATAATTTGTGTAGTTGGAAATCAGCCAAAACCGTTCGGGAATCAAGCTGGGAATCTCTCAAGGCCTTCAACCGTGTTTGACCATGGTGGCGCCAAGTCCAGGTAGCGCCAAGTACTCGCCCTGCGTGTTCCTGCCATAAGCTTCCTTCCGCCAAGCTGGGGCTTAGGCGCCTAAGCTCGCTGCATCATCCTCCCCGGGTTGGAGAGAATTTGCTCTCGAATTTGACTGGGGATCAACACTAATATTCTAGCCAAAGTAAGGACTGAGATGCTTGCCATTAAAAATATCTGAAGTTTGCATACCAGGCGGCAGCTGTAGTCGGTAAGCGTTGTCGTTGATCTTCTCAAGGACCGTCAAAGGGCCTATCTTGCAGGCTGAGAGCTTGTTATACTCCCAAGTCAAAAAGCGTTCTTGTGTTAGAATACCCCAAACTTTCTCTCCAACTTGGAGTTGAATTCTTCGTCGCCTGCTATTACGGTCGTCCTTATACTTGGCGTTAACCTTCAATAACCGCGCCCTCGTCTGTTCATGAATGTTTTGAAGGGAAGATATGAAGTCTTCATCCTTACCATGAGGACGCGCCAAGTCTGGAACTGGAGCCAAGTCAATCGGAGCTCGTGGAGTGAACCCGTAGACAACTTGAAATGGCATGAACCCCGTGCTTTTACTTACTGAACTGTTATAGGCGAATTGAGCTTGTTGAAGCTTCAGTGTCTTGTCCCTACCAACATGCCCAAAGTTATGCTTCTCCTCTATTATCTTTTGAAGCTAACTAAAGCTCGGTACACATAGTTGGCTCCCCTTGAACAAATATCCGTCGTGGATCGAGTAATCCGGTACTGGGCCAAGTTGTGCGTCACGCTAAATGCTGCTGAAGGTTGGGTCATCACGGTACATATCTTTGAAATGCTCGAACCTGATAACTTCAGTCTTGCATTGCGTTAAGACCATGGTCCTTCTACTCAAGGCGTCAGCCACATTATTCATTGCCCCAGAAGTATGCTTGATTGAGAAGTGGAAGAGTTGAATGAAACCCGCCCACTTGGCATGCCTCTCTAACAACTTCTCTTGACTATTGATAAATTTTAGGGCTATGCTGTCTGAGTACAGAATAAACTCGCGGTTTTCCAGATAAGATTTCCAATGCCGGAGCGCACTGACCAACACGTAGAACTCTAAGTCGTATGTTGAATATCTCAACTTAAAACCATGAAGCTTCTCACTGAAGAAAGCATCTGGTCTTCCTTCTTGACTTAGGACGGCGCCAATACCAACCTTTGAAGCGTTGGTGCGCAACTCAAATGTCTTCTAAAAGTCTGGTAACGCCAACACTGGGGCGGTTGTCAGCTTTTCCTTGATGATGGTGAAAGCAGATGTAGCCTCAGGCGTCTATACGAAAGAACCCTACTTAAGGCAATCTGTGATAGGCCCCACTATGGAGCTGAAGCCAGGAACGAAGTGCCTGTAGAATGACGTCAGTCCATGGAAGCTTCACACTTCGCCAATGGTTTTTGGTGGTGGCTAGTCACAGATAGCTGCGATTTTACTTTCATCGGCCGAAATACCGTCCTTGGAAACAATGACGCCAAGGAAGGTCACCTTCTCCCCCATAAATTCACACTTTTTCAATGTCGCGAACAAACTCTGGCTCCTCAAAGTAAGAAGAACCTCTCTAAAATGATTGACGTGCTCAGTACGGTTACGATTGTAAATTAAAATGTTATCAAAATAGACGACGACAAACTTGCCAATGAACGGACGTAATACCTGGTTCATGAACCTCATGAAGGTACTAGGCACGTTGGAGAGACCAAACGGCATAACCAACCACTCATAGAGACCTTCTCTTGTCTTGAAGGCTGCCTTCCATTCATCCCCGGGAAATATACATATCTGATGGTAGCCACTTTTGAGGTCCAGCTTGGTAAACACCTTGGCGCTTTGCAATTGGTACAATAGATCATCCAATCTTGGAATTGGAAAACGGTACCGCACTATTATTTTGTTGATGGCTCTACTATCCACACACATACGCCAACTCCCATCCTTCTTTGGTGTTAGCAAGGCCGGGACAGCACAAGGACTAAGGCTCTCCCTGATGAAACCTCTAGCAAGCAACTCCTCAACTTGGCGTCTGAGCTCTTCATGCTCAGAAGGACTCATGCGGTAATGGGGTTTGTTTGGTAAGGATGCGCCAGGAATCAGATCCATCATGTGCAGAATGTCACGCAAAGGTGGCAGTGTGGTGTCGCCAACTTCTTTAGCAAACATGGCGCGACCTTGCACGTTGGGGACGGTAGCCTTGGTTGCTCCTCCTTCTTGGGTAAAAGCATTGTTTTCACTGCTTCATACATGAAACTGCACGTGTTTCTTCGTCCATCATGCACAGCTCCTCGGTCGTATTGCTAAGGATGCCCCAAGAGTAGGTGACATGCGTCCATGGCAACTACATTGCACCATACTCCCTCCTTGTATCTTGGTCCTATTGAAAAATTCACGAAACAACGTTTGGAAACCGTCACCTGATTACCCTTCTTCAGCCAAGACAAACGGTATGGTTGAGGATGGGCTTCAGTCTTTAGCGCCAATTTGTTGACCGCCTCCTCGGAGATGACGTGCTCATAGCTTCTCGAGTCTATAACCACACGGCAAACTTTCCCGCCAATAGTACACGTCGTTTGGAAGATATGATTCCTTAACCAGCTGTCTCCTTGTTCATTCCTTAGCGTGAGGCAGACACACCTAACGACTAGACATTGACCCTCATCTCCTATAATGGGTCCTCTCCTTGTGCCGCCAATTCTTCTTGACCATCTTCTTCAATGGCCCCGTCTTCTTCTTCAGTAGGCTCGTTAATGAGAAGAGCCTTTCCTAGTCTGTCTCCCTTTCGGCATTCGGAGGCACGGTGACCTACTTCTCTGCACTTGAAGTAACGTATACGGGACGAACCGCCTGCCTCTTGATTAACCTGCTTCCCAATAACAACGGGAGGGGCTGTGCTCCGGGCGTTCTAATTCTGAGTTGGCAGTACACGGTTCATATCCCTACCGCCTGCTTGTGTATTCCCGGTCCCGCCAGAAGGGCGGCGCCTTTGTTGCCGTTCCATGTTCATGGCCTTCTGAGATGCCTCAGCCACAGTAAAAATATCAAACATGTTGAGTACGTCTTTGATGGGCTCTCTTAGGCCACTAATAAAGTGATCCGCTAACTTTTCTTCAGACTCTGCCAAGTCGTTTCTGCCGACTAGGGAGTTGAACTCGGCAGTGTAATCCTCAATAGACTTCGAACATTTGCGTAACCCTTGAAGGCGTTGGTACATGATCCGTGCATGATTGTACAGTAAGAAGTCGCTGCGGAGGTGCTTCTTCGTCTTCTCCCACGTTTCAATCTTGGACTTCCCTTGCCTGAACCGGGTTTGTCTCAGTTGGTGCCACCAGGTGGCTGCTGTACCTCGAAGGCGAGTAGCGACGAGCGGCGCCTGTTTTCTCTCCGGTATTTCCCTAAATTCAAGGACTTTCTCGACGGCTACAAGCCAATCTAAGAACTCCTCCGGACGTCCTCCTCCATTGAACTTTGGTATCTCGATCCTAAGCCCGGATTCCCACATCCGATCGTCACAGTCTTCACTAGGGCGCTGTTGGCGCCTAGGCCTTGGGTCCGGTTAGTCTTCATCGAAGAAAGGGTTCACAAAGGGGTCATCCTCGTCTTCACCATTCATGCCAGGCGAAGGGTGGCGTTGGTGCCTCGCTCCACCCGTAGAGTTGAGGTTAGCACCGATTTGGACCAAGTGTTGCTCGATCCGCCGGAATCTCTCTTCCAGTTCCTCAAATCTCCTCTCGTGCTGCTGGTGGCGATTTCGGTCGCTAATGTCCTCCACGGTGGCGTTCCTTTGACGTCTTCCAGGGGCCGTCGTTACTGGAAGTGAACCGTGCTCTAATACCAGATGATGCAGCGCGTGGTAGGGAAAATTGGGCAACGGGAAGGTTCAATGGCCTTCCCTTTTGAATTTTATTATTACTGAAATAATATTAACAAAAGAAGTTCATAAGCTCGTTTCTCATAGGTCGAGAAATCGAGGTTACAAAAGAAAGAAAATAATTTATTGGAATTCTAATTGGATGCCTTCTAAACTAACATAACATCCCTTTATATAAATGAGGGATTCCTAATCAATTTAAAATCAAATCTAAACCGAATTAAGGAAATAAATTAACTAATAAAGGATAAATCAAAATTAAGGAAAGAGATAATTTGTTGAGTTGGAAATCAGCCAAAACCGTCAGTGAATCAAGCCGGGAATCTCGCAAGGCCTTCAACCGTGTTTGACAATGGTGGCGTCAAGTCCAGGGAGCGCCAAGTACTCGCCCTGCGTGTTCCTGCCGTAAGCCTCCTTCCGCCAAGCTGGGGCTTAGGCGCCTAAGCTCGCTGCATCAGCCTCTTACATTTTGAGTCTAGGATTTCTAGTTTTTCCTTGCGGTCTTCTTCAACATTGGGTTAGTAATCCTAGCGATTTTCTGTTAGAAAGAGATTGTTCAAAAAGAATTTTTCTTTCTAGTTGTTGTATTGCTCTCTGGATCTAGGGTTGAGGGTTTGTTACAGTCGTTAGACTTCTCTAAATTGTAACCTTAAGTTCTTGCTTGATAGTAAATTCACTCCTCCAAAGACAAAAGTCTACGGATATAGGTTCATACTGAAGCCAATTGACATCAAGAGAGGCGTTACAATAGAGGTAAAGACTAACCTCTTCCATGCTAGCCAAACTCACACGTGACTTTCAATACCATAGCTCAAATCATACAAAAATATCAAACAAATATTGAAAACATACTTAGCGTCACCCATCTGCTTAAGTTGTTGGGATAGTTGGTTTATCAAAAATTCATGAGTTAAATCCGAGCAAACATACTCCTTATATTAATACCTCTCCAGCATTATGTATAAACTGAAAACGTACATTTTTCACGCTGCAAGCTCATTGGACACTTACATGAGGAAGCATTGCATGGTGAAATATAAAATCCATCCTTACGCCATCACCTTTACATAAGTTTGAAGAACAGGCAAAATTAAAACAGAGGATAAGGGGACTCTTACCAGTGCCCGAGAAGGTCACTTGCTGGCCTTCTTGTTCATTGGATCCTTTCCTTTTAGCTGCAACCAGGAAATCACAACCCATATTTAAGCACACCACGAATAATTTACGTTATATTTTAATATTAGCCTAATGATTCTCGTTTTTTTTTTTTCGTGAATCAAAGCCTAATGTCGTTCTTTTGTAATATATATGATATATATGTTTATAGCATCATATATAAATTGTTATTTTTCCAATTATAATGGTGATATACAGTAGAAACAAACTCATACTATGATTAATTTTGAAAAGGGTTCTTAAAAGATTAGGGGCTCCAAGTGCACTAGCATAAAGAGTTCATGATATAATTAATTTTTAAAAGGGTTCTTAACAGATTAGGGACTCCAAGTGCACTAGCGTAAAGAGATTTGTTAAATATAAAACTGTAGTTGGTCCTTCAACTACTGCAAGACAATTCGTTCGGGTTTTCTCTCCAGGGCCTGAAAAATTTAGCTAATGGCCTTACATTTTCTCTACTTCAAAGAGTATAAAAGTCTTTCTAGGTCTTCACTAAACAGTTTAACTTTTGGGATTTCCTTAGTGATACTATTACCTATATCTTGTTAACTGAGAGGTTCGGAGTTTGAATCCTATAGCCTCATTCATAATACAAATTGGAAATTATCATTTAGGCATCATAAGATTCGACCATTTATTACATAGGTATCCTGATATTTTGATATATACAATAAGGTACCTTCAGTATAAAAATTTTATCACTTAGGTACTTTCAACGTCAAAATTCTTATTTATTCAGGTATCCTGAAGTTTAAACAAATTATCAATCGATCACCCTCTTCCAAACTACAGTGGATTAATGTTGAAGTAGAAATGATTCAAGATATTCTCTATCAGAATCTAATATTTTTGGGTTTTCTTTTTACTAAAACCACCTAACTTTTAGGCGCGGTTTCAAAAAATCATCGAGATTTTTTTAATTTTTCAAAGTTACCCCTAAACTTTCTAAAATTTTTCAATATTACACCTTAATATAACGCCGTTAATGTCTATTAGTTTTTGCTAGCGTGTCATTTAAAAAAAAAATTTTAATATAAAATTATCTTTTAAATATTTATAAATGTTTTAGATATTTAAATTTATTTTAAATGCAAATTAAAATTTTATAAGTTTATTTTCTTTTTTACAAAAGCCACGTCAACAAAAAGCTAACATATGTTAATGTGTTAACATTAAGGTGTAAAATTGCAAAATTAAAAAAATTTAGACGATTTTTTAAAACCGCACCTAAAACTTAGGTTGTTTTTAATAAGAAACCCAATATTTTTTTACAACAGAATGCTGATGTGACATGATTTCAGCTTTATATAAATATCTCTAATAAGAATCTGAAGAATATTTTCCTTAATCCACCTAATATTTGTCGAAAACACTAATACAACTCGCATATAGTATCACAATGAGGTACCATACCAGCATTTTTCGGTAAAAATTGTCAGGATTCTGACCAAAATTGACCATCTTCTGTGATAATTTTTTATCCTTAAAGTACATATTGTATATATTATATTATCAAAGAAATTTCTAAGAATAGATGTAAAACTACGCATGTGCCTTCACTTAACTGATTAAACTTTTGGATAATTAGTTCATTTAAGATTGTGCTATAAATAGGAAATCAAAACCTACAGAAACCAACAACTTGTTTGTTCAAAATGTTGTTCAATATGTATAGCTTAATTCAAATTAATCCCTTATCTTTTCTTTTGTTTAAAATTGTCCCTATTGCTTTATTTTATGATAAAATTGATTCCTCGTCTTTTTAACTTTAATCTAAATTTAGTTACCAAGTAAGGGACTAATTTTGTCATAATATTTTGAATAAATATGAAAAGATAAGGGAGTACTTTGAACAAAGTTACAAAGATAAAGAACTAATTTAAACAAAATAAAAGATAAGGAACCAATTTGAAACAAAATTAAAAACACAAGGACCAAACGGTGTAGGTAACTCATTCTGAAGGTACAGTAGAAGAAATGTGTGAATTTGCTATGACCCCAACTAGAAGTAGGATCAAGTGGAACCTATTTCAACTAAAATTCTGTAGCAAAGTGCAAATTATTAGTAGAAGAATGTAGAATATTGACATTTTTGCAGAGGAGGAAAAGGAAAACAGAGGGGGAGATCAGAATTCAAAAATTTAAGGAGAGAGAAGGCAAAATCGAGAGGGGGAGTGAGAGAATTTAGGGAGAAAAAATGTAAATCAATTTTATTACTATACAATTGAATGAATACAATGGAGTAGTTGACACCTATTTATAGAAAATACAAAAATAACTAACTAAAGCAACTACCAAAAGTAACTAAAACTACAAAATTCTGGTATTTTTAGCCATTACCTTAACAAACTCTAACATTACCCTCCCCCTGAAGCCAATCCTTGCCTCAAGGACTGACGGAAGGAAACTAACTCATGAGGAAAGTGTAATCTTCCCACGTTCCGTCTTCCTTATCAAAGTTGGACTATTGTACTAAAACTTGCCCAATAGGCTCATTGTTGCGTTTCATCAATCTACAATCAAGGATGGCAACAGGCTTGGCCACCATTACCCCTTCTGTAGTCACTAAGGGAGGATCAAAACAAGGTTGTACATTTGGGCCCACATGCTTCTTTAATTGAGACACGTGAAAAATGGGATGAATGGCACTTGTGGGTGGCAGTTGTAATTTGTAAGCCACTGGAACGATCTTTGCAATAACGGGGTAAGGTCCAAAGTATCTTTGCAGAGCTTGAGAGAGCTCCTTTAAGCTAGTGAAGTTTGCTTGTATGGTTGGAGTTTGATGTACAGCAAGTCACCAACTTCTAGCTCACGCTCACTTCTTGTTTTGTCAGCATAAAATTTCATCCTTGCTTTCACCTCTTCAAGATTCTTTTTGATTTTGCATGTCATTTCATTTCTTTCCCTGAAATAAGATTCAACTGTAGCATTAGAAGTTTCATTAGCATCAATAAACTCGAGAGATGGTGCATCATAGCCATAGAAAGCTCTAAAAGGAGCACATTGAAGAGCAGAATGGTAAGATGTGTTGGACCAATGTTCGGCTAAGTAAGGCCATGATGACCATCTACTAGGCATATGGGATGTCATACACCTAGGGTATTGCTCTAAACATTGATTGGGCCTCTCAGTTTGGCCATTCGTCTTAGGATGATAACTAGAACTGAGATCCAAAGATGTTCCAAATAGCCTAAATAGTTCTTTCCAAAACAAGCTTAGAAGGCAAGCCACAGAGTTTATAAATGCTCTCTATAAACTGCTTAGCTATCTAAGAAGCAATGAAAGGATGGGAAAGGAAAATGAAATGAGGATATTTAGTAAATCTATCAATTACTACCCATATAACATCCTTTCCACTACTTCTTGGTAGCCCCTCTACCAAATCCATACTTATATTTGATCAAGGTTGAGATGGAATAGGAAGGGATTGAAGTAACCCAGGATAAGCTACATGCTCAGCTTTATTGCGTTGGCAAATATCACAACTTCGCACATAATCTTTCACTAAGTGTTTAATCCCCTCCCAATAAAAATATGAGTTAGGTCTCTTATATGTTGTGGTCACACCAGAATGACCACCGATTGCAGAATCATGAACGTTCTATAGCAACTTATATTGCAGTTGAGTGGAGGTGCCAATGTAGAGTTTCCCCTTGTAGTGTAGGACACCAAGGCAATAGTTATACCGGGGCAAAGAATCACTATCCACAAGAATTTGGCTAATTTTTCCTTCACCTCTTCCTCACCTGCATAACTTTCAATCATTTCATTAGTCCAAGAAGGTATTAAGGTAGAAATGGCCATTATAGAGGCCTCATTCCCACTAGATTCTGCGAGAAGTTGAGAAAGAGCGTCGGTAACTTTATTTTTAACTCCTTTCCTATAGAAAATGTCATAGGTATGGCCTAGGAGTGGAGATCTTTTGATCTAATAGGTGTTTAAGGTTTTCGTGATCAATTTTAACCAAAAAATAATTGCCTTCTAAATAATGTCTCTACTTTTGAATTTCCATCAAAATAGCCAAATATTCTTTTTCACAAATGGATAGGTCTAGTTGCTTAGGTTTAAATGGTTTGCTTAGGTAAGCTATAGGGTGTCCTCCTTGTATAAGACTAGCCCCAAGACCACCATGAGATGCATCAGTTTCTAACATAAAAGGCTTAGAGAAATCAGGTAATGCAAGAACCGGAGCATGGCACCTAGCTAACTTGAGTTCATTGAAAACCTTAGTTGCTTTTTTAGACCAAAAAAAGGCATTTTTATGCAGTAAATCAGTCAAAGGTTTGGCCAAAATACTATACCTAGCAATAAACTTGTGATAATAACCAGTTAAACCTAGAAAACCCCTTAATTCCTTCAAGTTTTTGGGCTCAGGCCACTTATGCATTGCCTCTATTTTAGTAGAGTCAGTAGATACACCATCTTGGGATATTACATGACCTAAGTATTCTACCCCATCAGTCTGTTATGATTCTCATAATAGGGGGCATATGAAACAAAGTATAAATGTAATAAGGCGTGGAATCGAGCCTATTGAGTTGTAATAGCTAGTTGATATTGTAATTAGTAGATTAAGCTTTGGTGAAGTCGTGTAATAAGTGAAGGCTAGAGCTTAGGTGGTCAATGCCGGTCAATAGTGGCGGCTTAGTGGGTGGTTTGTGGTTGTAGCATGAGTTAGATGCAATGTAATAGATCATATCATGTAAGTAGTATAAATAGTAAGGCTTAGGCTTGTAATCTCATAACTTTGATGAATGAATTGATATCTTTGATATCCTCTCTACTTTCTCATCTCCTTTCCCTTCTTTCTCTCATCTAAACTCTATATTCTTTCTCATCTCATACTCTCTCTATCCCAACCAAGGTTAAGATTCAAGAGAAATCCTTGAATCTTAACAATTGGTATCAAAGCCAGGTTTGGCTTCCGAATCAAGCTCATATCCGGAAAGAAATTACAAAAATATGATTAATTGTATTGCAATTAATCAATAAAAATAATTGTGTCACTGATTTAATTCAGATTTTGTGATCAGAATTCAAATCTGAATTTTGAAGTGGATTTGGCGGTTACTGCACCAGTTTTCAGCAAGTGCCTGAGAGGTGTATTGGTTGGGATTAAAAGTGATTGAATTACATTGAAGGAAGTTCAATGGTTCAGTATTTTTTGAGCACATTCAACATCAAAGCTGATTCAAATTGAATTCAATAGGATTGATCAAGCATTTGCTGCAGAAGTTGAGTGCTGAAGCAAGTTTAAGCTGCTGAAGAGTGGTGCTGAGCTAACTGTTCTTGATCAGCCGCTTATTTGATCTGTTGCGAAGAAGTTACAAGTGAGCTAATTGATCCACATTGCACTTGATCATCATCAAAAGATTAGAAACAAGCTGAATTGAGGTTTAATCAGATTCTATAACTCAGAAATTAAAGTTGAGGTAACTGTTTCTGAACTGCAAGTTCAAACGCGATTCAAATATGCTTTTCTTGCTAAATTGTGATGAAATTGTGTTGATAAGCTCGGAAGTGGTGAGAATTTGTCAGATTCTGCGTTGATTCTTAAGAATTTTATGTTATTAAGTCGAGATTGGCTTAGGCGAAAAATCTGACAGCGAAGGCGAAAATCTGACATCGGAACTAGGAAACGAAAATTGTTGAAATCTGATTTTGTTCATGAAGTTCGCTTTAGGTATTGTGTTGAGGACTTGATTGCGAGCTTGAGTCGAGCTTAAGTCAGAAGTGTAAGTCAAATTACTCAACTAACATTGCGGTTAGGGTTTGCTCGAATTTCCTCGGTTCGAAGTTCGTCAATAGGGTTGGAATCTGAGTGTGAAGTTTAAGAGCGATTATGGATGGTAGTGATGCAACAATTCTGGATTGGCTGAAGACGATGTTTGATCAACTCAAGAAATCTAATGCTGAATGGATACAGCAAATGAACCAGCAAAACAACGTGAAGATTGAACAGCAAGCTCTGCCGATTGTAATGGAGAGATCTGATCAGGTCATTTTTCGATCACAAGAATTGGTGGATAAGATTAACAAGTACTGGGATCAGTAAAAGGAGCAACTTGAAGTGAAATTAGCTGAGATTCAAGAACAATTTAGAAGGCCAAACTCTCCTGCTGTTCAGCCAGTGAGGCCTTTTGAAGAATCGAATCATAAGGTGTATTGTGAGGCTGATAAAATCGCAATAGCTGAAGTGCATAATGTGGAGCCACTTAATGTAGTTGAAGAAGAATTGGACCAAGGTAATGCAGAAATTGATGAACACGAGTTGGTTGAACCTGAGGATGAACGAGATAATCCTTATGAAGACTCTTTGCTAGAGTTAGAGTCTCTTGCTGATGATGAGGCGCAGTATGACATGCATCCGGAAGGGGAAGGGGAATACGATTTCCTTATCCAAGGAATGCTAAAGGAAGCAAAAAGTAAGACAAAGAGGAATCATCTAAGTGAAGCGTTGAAAGATTTTGGGGGTAAAAAGAAGTTGACAAAGCCAAAGTTGAAGCGTGAGGTTGTGGTTCAGCCTAGTATGCTTGATGATCAACAGGACTTAATTCATACTGCTGCCCTTACCGATATGTATGCAGGAATACAGGGATTAGTTGCAGCAGAACCTGTGATTCCATCTGAAAGACTTGGTGTTACTGCTGTAGTGACAATGAAAGCACCACCAAACTTGTTAAACACTTCTCCATGGCATCTTATACACTCATATGATGACTTGCCTCCTTATCCGGGAGAAGATTTTCAAGTTTATATGAAGCCGAAAAAGGGTGATTCTCTGCTGAAAAGAATTAATCAAGCTGCACGAGTACGTTTCAAGGTTCAACAAAGGCGAAGCAATGTGGTTGAACAAGCAATGGAGTTGTTAGATGTGTATAAATGTGGTAATATACTGAAACAGAAATCTGTGCAGCCAAAAGTCAGTACAATTGGTGCTTTAACTGATATGTTTGGAATTGGAAGTCCCTGCAATGTCAGCACACGCATTGGTGGAAAAATGATAAAAGTGATAGCGCTTGAAGATTGGGATAAACTACAACAGAATGGTCCTGATCTGGTGCAGAATTCGAGTGTGTTTTGGGTGATCTGTTGTGGCAGTTCGGAATGGAAAATCCATATGCATAACCTCCAATATTTCCTTAATGTTTGGATGGAGAAGATCAATGCAAGATTGAGGAAAACTCCAGCTAAAATCAGAGTAGAAATCAGCCATATAGCCTTGGATGTCAAAGAAGTGATTGGAGATCCAATTCCAGAAGCTGTTATGCACTGTAGGCATGCCGATCGGCAAGATCGGGATGATTCATTTCCTTTTTCAAGGGGAGTTTTGATTTATCTAAGTGCAAACATGAATGTCAAACCTCCTCCTAAACCACGTGAAGAAGTTCAAGGCATTAAGAAGTTGAGACAATTAGAACATGTGACTCAAGCTACTAATGTGCATCTCAGGCCGTCTAACAGCAGAAGAGTGCTCGAGCTGTGTAAAAAGGAGTTCCAGCATTACAAATTTGGGATGGAAGCTGTGAGTGTTTGGTGGCAGCTGCTGTTCTCATGGTCATCTGTACGTTCTTGCAGTAGAGTGATGCGTGGATGTATGAGCTGCAACACGAGGCCAGTATATGGGATGATTAGAGTCAGATTATGGTTGATTTGGTTTGACCTGAGTAGACCACCTGAAGTTTACTCCAAATTAGATGCAAGACATCGTGGCAGAGATCAGAAGCAGCTCATTTCTAGAATTACTTCACGTTATGCATCAACATGGAATTCTTCAGATGCAATTTCAGAAGTCCTTTCAGTTGCAATTCCAGCTTGAAGTTCATCACCATCAACTTCAATTTTTACCTTTGCATCAAGAAGTGATTTCAAGGTTCAGAAATGAAAACCAAAGTTGCTAATGTTCAAGTGATCAGTAAACCATCAACTTCTATTACTGCTCTGCAGGATGCTGCTGCATTTCTGTAGCTGCAGCTCTACATCCAATTTTGCTTCATGTTTAGCTCGTGTTTCCTATTGTGGCATTGGTTCTTCAAGCTTCAACTTTCTTCTTGATTCTTGGGGACAAGAATCTTTTAAAGGGGGGAGTATTGTTATGATTCTCATAATAGGGGGCATATGAAATAAAGTATAAATGTAATAAGGCATGGAATCGAGCCTATTGAGTTGTAATAGCTAGTTGATATTGTAATTAGTAGCTTAAGCTTTGGTGAAGTCATGTAATAAGTGAATTCTAGAGCTTAGGTGGTCAATGCCGGTCAATAGTGGCGGCTTAGTGGGTGGTTGGTGGTTATAGCATGAGTTAGATGCAATGTAATAGATCATATCATGTAAGTAATATAAATAGTAAGGCTTAGGCTTGTAATCTCATAACTTTGATGAATGAATTGATATCTTTGATATCCTCTCTACTTTCTCATCTCCTTTCCCTTCTTTCTCTCATCTAAACTCTATATTCTTTCTCATCTCATACTCTCTCTATCCCAACCAAGGTTAAGATTCAAGAGAAATCCTTGAATCTTAACACAGTCCCAAACACACACTTGGACATTTTAGCATAGAGCTTATATTTCTGCAGCAAGTATAGTACCGATTTTAGATTCTCAAGGTGCAAATTCCAATTAGGACTATAGATTAGCACATCATCAAAGAAAACTAGAACAAATTTCCTTAGATAGTCTTTAAAAACATCATTCATAAGGGCTTGAAAAGTAGCGGGAGCATTTGTAAGCCCAAATGGCGTCACATTGTATTCAAAGTGGCCATAGTGAGTTCTAAAGGTCGTTTTATGAATGTCATCCTCTTTCATCCTTACTTGATGATACTCTTGTCTAAGGTCTATCTTTGAATAAACCTTAGAATCATGCAATTCATCAAGTAAATCATCAATGAGAGGTATAGGGAATTTGTTCTTAATAGTTAAATCATTAAGTTTCCTATAGTCGATACACATTCTAGCAGTCCCATCCTTTTCCATTACTAATATAACCGGGCATGCAAAAGGACTTTGGCTTGGTTGGATAGATGAACACTTAAGCAAGTCTGGCACATGCTTCCCTATCTCACTCTTGTGATAGTGAGGGTGTCGGTATGGCCGTAAGTTGACTGGTGTTGCACCATTTTTCAAGGGAATGGCATGATCTTGATTCCTAGGGGGTGTTAGGTATGTGGGTTCATGAAGCACATCACTAAAATCATGTAAAAGGTCCAGTAGCTCAAAGGGATAAGAGCTTAAACCAATAGTAGAGTGCGGTTCCTTAGTGCAAGAGACTTGCCAAGCCAACCAGAAGAAGCCTTTCCCATTTCCTTCTTGAGCTTGTCACCACTGATCCAATTCAAGGAAGGTTCGCCACTTATACCCTGCAAAACAATTTTATGCCCTTCTTTGTGGATGGTTACTTTCAAGTTAACAAAATCAAACTTAATAAGGTTATGCATTTTCATCCAATCCACACCCAAAAGTGCATCACACCAACCAAGACTAAGAATCCTAAGGTTATATTGGAATCTTTGGCCTTGCATATCCATAACTAAAGCCTCAACATCTAGTTTGAGTGAGTAATTTACTTCCATTAGCCACTGTAACTGTTAGGGATGGTGTGCTAGAAAGGCAAAAGCCACTGGATTTGGTGATCTTGGGATCAACAAAGCTATGTGTACTACCACTATCAATTAGGATAAAGATTTCTTTCTTCTTACTTAATTGGCCTTTAATCCTAATTGTTCTATGGCCCTTTCCCCCATTTATAGCCATAGTAGAGATGGCCATGTTATCACAATCTTCCTCTACCCACTTATTACCATCAGGGTCATTCATATCCTTTATCCAATCTAAGGTAGTAGGCTCATTATCATTGTCCTCGGCCGTGATAGCATTATGTTGCTTATTTTGGCAAAGGCAAATTATCTATAATTACATCTAAAACACAATGGAAGACCCTTCTTAGGCTCATTTGGCCTTGAATTAGGTACGGAAGAACCAACAGACGCACCACCAGAGGTGATGGACTTCTGGGATTGGGTCAGCTAGGCCTGATGACCATAGACAGTGCTTGTTTTTGGCTGGTTCTGTAGGTTCCTATTAGTGGTGGCATTAGTTGCAATATAACTTTGCATTTTCTTGCAAGTTGAAGCACTATTGGTGGTCTTAGTGTTCTGTGGATGTGCTAAATCATAGTGATATGCGGTTTTGAATGCATCCTCAAGAGCTTGAGGCTTAAACATATCAACTAAATGCCTAATATAATTCCTTAAGCCACTCAAATATGTAGAAATGAAAAAAGATTCATGAAGTTGGTGGTTAGACTTAACCACATAAGCCATCAAATCCTCAAATTTTGCTTGGTAGTTAAGGAGGGTACCATCTTGTTGCAATTTAGGGAACTCTTGAATTGGATCATCAAATTTCTTTTCACCAACCTCTTAATAATCTTGTCAACAAAATGGTCCCACTCAATGACATCCCTACTAAGAACATACCCTTTAAACCACGTTCCTCTTTCATCACTAAGGTATATGCCAAGAGTTTCCCAATGCTCTTCATCAGTCATTTCAAAAAATTTAAGTACTTATCACATCTTCGAGCTCATCCACGAGAATTGTTTGGGTCAAAAAGTGGAAAGTCATATTTTTGATTGGGTTTCTTGCACCTATTTTGGCAATTCCATTCTTGGTGATAATTTCTTTCTTTTTTTTTTTTTGGGTAAGTCAGCGAAATATATAAAAGAAAGAAAAATGAGTACAAGCTACAAGGGGCATACCCCAGGACAAGGCCGGAGCCTACAAGTATGAATCAAAGTCAAAAAAGTTCAGACGATAATTTCTTTCATAGTGGTTATGGTTTCTATTCGAATTATGGGATTCTTGATCCAAATCATAACCAATAGGTCCTTTTCCATGAGCCCCAGTAGTAGAAGCCAAATTGGTTTCTACTTGGTGATGGCTTGTGGTTGGAACACCTTGGTTACTGGGTAAAATTGGAGGAGACGTAGGGAAATGGTTAAGTCTTAATAGCTCCGATTCCTCCTTGGTTGTGAGAAGTTGCTCCATCAATATTTGTATTCTAGAGTCAGATTGCTCCATCCTTGAATTTGATTATTTCATGCTATCCTCCATCAATTGAAGGTATTGGTCTTGCTTGGAACTCAAATCTTGCAACTCTTTGAAACCCTTTTCATGATTGGTATTCAATTTCTTGAACCATTTTCATTGTTTGCACATGCCTGTTGTAAAAACAATAATTAGTAACTGCAATTATAAAATATTGATCAAACACAGCAACGAAATCGGTAAAGAGTGGGAAGATCTTACAGAGCAAGTAATCGCGCCGTGGTATAAGCCACTATCCTAAAAGATGATTTCTTTGTTGCTAGGGTGCACACAGATCAAACCGTGGCCGTCCTCCAGGATTAATGCGATCCGACCTTTAACGTGCACTCATTAGAAGCCGAGTGGGATGCCAAGAGAACTTTTGCCCTGACTTAGGATGAGGGAAGACAGTAGAGAAGGAGAGGAGAGAGCTTTTGATTTTCGGTGATGGAAACAGAGTTTTGAGCTATGTATTTATAGGCTGAGACTATGACTATTGGAACTCTCCAACAGTGAGCTTGGGAAGAGAGCGTCAGTATGCGTCCCTAGGAAAATTAGAGTAATATTTGAAAGGAACAATGCATCACAGTTTTACAAGGAGGAAACCGCTACCCATTTAAGAAATTAGTTTTCGATAAAATAAAAATACCCGTAAGAAAAAGGGACACCTACACCCACACCTTCGCCCAAGCATGGCATAGCGGGCGGGGGCGTGCACGTGCGTGTGGTTCCCACCTTTCTTGCACCCTTAATTCAAATTCTTGTCTTTACAAGGCCATATATAAACTCTCTTTCCCTTTTCTAAATTACCAATGTCGGATATAGGTTTTAAGGTAAGCTTTCAATGTTTCAATGTGGGTATGCTTTGTAACATTTCCAACAATCCCCCACAAATGTCACAAAGTTAAAAGAAAAGGAACCGTCTGGGAAAAAAGGCGAACTTAGTTTTTCAATATCGATGTCTCGTGACTTGAATTGACACCTAGTGCTTAACTGGTGTACGACCAATAGCTTGTCAGGTAACTTTCGTTTTGATCATGACAAGAGGTTGTATGGTCTTCCACTTGAGCACATACCAAGCTCAAGATATCTTAGCAAATCCCGTAGTTTGACGCTTTATCGGCCATGCATCTGTCCTGAATTCTCATAGGTGCTCTAGAAGGCAAGTTTCCGACCTTCGTAGAGAGGGGCTACACCCCCACACCTACATAGGTAGATCCCATCATGTGCGTGTTACTTCGCACTACCAAATAATGGCTATGGGCCCATTAAGAGCTAATGCTAATCCTCATCACCTTAGTAACATTTTCTGGGTTCCATCCAGTGTGACTCAGCTCACACCACCAAAACTATGGCTATGGATTGCCCAACACTGTCAACATCATATAGGGAGGGACAATAATTTATTACAGTGCACAATTGAATTGAACTATAACTTACTCATTGAACCTGTATGAACCAGGTTGAGATACATCACAGTCAATTCACTTTACAGACTTTACTCCCATCCCCCTCGATGTTTCTAATACAATTTTTCGACAAAGGCCTTTTGTTAATGGATCCATGAGGTTCTTTTCTGACCTCACATAGCCTAGTGATATCACCCCATTTTCTAAAAGAGCTTTTACAATTTTATGTTTGAGACGAATATGTCTCCTCTTTCCATTGTACACTTTGTTCTTTGCTACAGCTATGGCTGCTTGATTGTCATAGTGCAATGCAAATGATGGAGTTAGATGCCCCCACAATGGCACATCTGCAAGTAAGCTTCTCAACCATTTGGCTTCATGTCGTGCCAACTCAAGAGTAATGAATTCTGATTCCATGGTAGACTTGGCTGTACAAGATTGCTTAGACGACTTCTAGGATATAGCACCTCCACCTAGTGTAACAACATAGCCACTAGTGGAATTAATTTTATCGTTATTAAATACCCAATTAGCATTGCTATATCCTTCTAATACAGCAGGAAATTTTGTAAAGTAAAGTCCCCAGTTCATGGTTCCTTTTAGATATTTAAGCAATCTTTTTAAAGCATTCCAGTGTTCTTCATTTGGATTATGAGTATATCTACTAAGTATGCTTACCGCATATGCTATGTCAGGCCTAGTATAGTTCATTAAGAACATAACACTTTCAATTATCTTAACATATTCAGAGTGGCACATTGCAACACCGTTATGTTTAGTCAAGTGTATACTGGGGTCATAAGGTGTTCTTACAGAACCAGCATCAAACATGTCAAACATTCTAAGGATGTTTTCCACATAGTGAGACTGATTAAGGCTGGTGCCTTCAGGAGTCCTCAAAATTTTAACTCCTAAAATTACGTCCATATCACCTAGGTCCATCATATCTAATTTGGAACTTAGAAAGTTTTTAGTCTCAGTAACAATGCTTAGAATTGTCCCAAAAATCAACATATCATCAACGTATAAGCATATAGTAAGGCACCCATTACAATCAGATTTAGAGTATACACAATAGTCTCCATCATTCACACGAAAGTTGTTAGCTACCAAAGTGCTATTAAATTTTTCATGCCACTACTTTGGCGCTTGTTTTAGGCCATATAGAGATTTGATTAATTTACACACTTTCTTTTCTTGACCTAGAACTACAAATCCCTCTGCTTGTTCATATAAATTTCATCACCTAAGTCACCATTTAAGAAAGCAGTTTAAACATCCATTTGATGTACAAACAAATTATGAATAGAAGCAATAGAAATCAAGGCCCTGATAGTGGCTATTTTAGTGACGGTTGAATATGTGTCGAAATAATCAACACCCTTTCTTTGTGTAAATCCTTAGTCACTAGCCTAGCTATACTACCACATGCAAAGGAGTCATTTTCACCTTTAATTAAAAACCTATATGTCACACTATGGTATGCATATCCAGTAAACATGGAATCAATGGCCTTAGGTCCAATTTTGCTTCTTTTAAAGTCGGGCAATCCAACTTTGGCCAGAAACCCCCACACTTTAAGGTATTTTAAATTAAGGGCATAGCCTTTCAATAATTCATAAGGTATTTTATCAAGTTTCTTATGAGGTACACGGTTTAGTACATGACAAGCAGACAAAATCGCCTCCCCCACATATTATCAGGAAGTTCAGCACATATTAGCATAGCGTTCATCATGTTTTTCAAAATTTGATTTTTTCTTTCGGCAATACCATTTGACTCTGGACAGTAAGGGGGTGTTCTTTCATGTATTATTCCTCTTTCTTTGCAGAATCTCTCAAGGGAAGTAGGGTCATATTCCCCTCCTCTATCGAACCTAAGTCTTTTTATTTTTCGTCCTGCTTGGTTTTCAACCTCGGCTTGATATTTTAAGAATATTTGTTTAGCTTCATCTATACTTCTTAGAAGGTATACCATAGAATATTTAGAGTGGTCATCTACGAAGGTTATGTAATATTTTTTACCACCCTTGCTCATTGTTCTTTTAAAGCCCCCTAAGTCGCTATGGACCAATTCCAGTACTTCGATGTGTCTTCTAATAGATTTAAATGGTTTTTAAGCATATTCAGCTTTAAAGCACACTTCACATTTAGAAAATCCGTATTGTTAAATTTAGGGATTAAGTTCATTTTCTTTAAATATTTAATAGAGTTAACATTCATTTTCTTTAAACGTTTAATAGAGTTAACATTTACATGTCCTAAACGAGCATGCGATAAATCATGGGATTCAAAGATATAAGCGGAAGAAGTACTAGCATTCATTTCATTAATACAGTTAGCAACAACAACAACAACAACAACAACAGTCCCAGTTCCGCAATGGCTCCCGCGATAAGCAGATGTGAGCACGAGTTAGCATCAAGAATAAATAGACCCCCGTTATAGAAACCCTTCCCCACAAATTTGTCGTTGCTAGTGAGCACGAGTCTATCAGATTCAAAAGCTAATTTTAAACCAGCTTTAATGAGAAGGCTACCAGATATTAGGTTTCTACGCATATCAGCCACATGCAGCACATTAGTTAATGTAAGCATTTTACCAGATGTGAGTTTTAAAGAAATCTTCCCTTTTACGAGAATTGGCACGGCTGCTGAATTTGCCATGTAGACGACGTCACCATCATGCACCTTCTGGTATTCTTCAAACATGTTGTGATGTGCACAGATGTGTCTAGTAGCGCCAGTATCTATTATCCATTTTGTCACGTTGTTCACCAAGTTCACTTCTGAGACCAAAGCAACAATGTTGTCAGTTTCTACAAGATTGGCCTTGTTCTTGTTGTCTTTAGGTTGTTTCCTTTTGTTTTTGCAGTCTTGTGCCTTGTGTCCATGTTTTCCACTAGAGTAGCATTCTCCTTGGAACTTGGCCTTCGTCTTTTGTATTTTTCTGTGGGGTTTGAGGTTGGAGTGATAGCTTTTGTCTTTTCCTTTAAACCTGTCAGAGGAGGAAGCTTTTGTTTCGACAATATTAGCCTTTGAATAGCCAGATTGCGAGTTTGCCTTATCCTTTAGCCTATTTTCCTCTTCAATTTTCAGATGACCCACAAGTTCTTCTAAAGATAGATCTTTTTTCTTATGCATGTGCAGGTTCATATAGTCCTTCCATGAAGGCGGAAGTTTTTCAACAAGGACGTAAGCTTGAGTGATTTCATAGATTTTCAGACCTTCGAACAGTGGAGTGGTTACAATATTTTCATACTCCTGTATTTGGTCAATGATTGGTTTGTCACTCACTACTTTAAAGTCCGGCCATTGAATAACAACGTATTTTCTTGTGCCCGCATCGTCACTTCCATATTTCTTAAGAAGTGTATCCCATATTTCCTTAGCAGTGTCCATTTTAACATATATGTCGAATAAACTATTGGTCATATAATGCAACAATGTTCCCCTATAGCTTTTATTATCCGCACCAAATTTTTCTTCAAAAGTGTTTTTAGCAGATTCTTCTTCAGGGACGTTCTTTTCATCGAGGACATGGTAAATATTAAGTTGTTCTAGGTAGCACATTAGCTTAAGAGACCAGCATTTGTAGTTCTTCCCATTTAGCGGTTCAAGTTTAGACATATCGGCAAGAGGGAGTTTCGTTGCCATTATTGAAATAAATCATCTTTTAGATTGTTGTAAAAACAATAATTAGTAACCTCAATTGTAAAATATTAATCAAACACAGCAACGAAATCGGTAAAAAGTGGAAAGATCTTACATAGCAAGTAACTGCGCCGTGGTATAAGCCATTATCCTAAAAAGAGGTTTCATCGCTGCTAGGGTGCACATAGATCAACCGGTAGCCGTCCTTTAGGATTAACGCGATCTGGCCTTTAACGTGCACTCATTAGAAGCCGGGTGGGATGCCAAGAGAACTTTTGCCGAGACTTAGGAAGAGGGAAGACAATAGAGAAGGAGAGGAGAGAGCTTTTGATTTTTAATGATGGAAACTGAGTTTTGAGCTATGTATTCATAGGCTGAGAATATGACTGTTGGAACTCTCCAAAAGTCACTTTCTGGAGACGCGTCCCATTGGTGAGCTTGGGAAGAGAGTGTCAGTAATTGAACTACAATGGGGAGGCACATCCAGTGGAAAATCGAAGTAATATTTGAAAGGAACAATGCAACGCAGTTTTACGAGGAGGAAAAAGCTACCTAGGTTAAGAAATTAATTTCTGGTAAAATAAAAATACTCGTAAGAAAAAGAGATACCCACACCCTCGCCCAAGCACGACGAACGGGCGGCGCACGTGTGGCTCCCACCATTCTCCCACACTTAACTTAATTCAAATCCTTATCTTTACAAGGCCATATATAAACTATCTTTCCCTTCTCTAAATTACCAATGTGGGATATAGGTATTAAGGTAAGCTTTCAATGTTTCAATGTGGGCATGCTTTGTAACATTTCCAACAATGCCTAACATCGAATTCTTGAATTTGCTTTCCAATTGACACAATTTTTTTGGAAAAGCACTTCAATTTGGTCCTCTACCTTCTCGGGTAGAGACAACTCAGTTGCTGCAGGCTGCTTGAGTTGCGCCATACGTGTGCCTTCTTGGTTTGTAACGGGCTCTGATACGAAGTTGTTATGACCCCAACTAGAAGTAGGATCAAGTGGAACCAATTTCAACTAAAATTTTGCAGTAAAGTACAAATTAACAGTAGAAGAATGTAGAATATCAACGTTTTGGCAGATGAGGGAAAGGAAAACAGAGGGGGAGATCAGAATTCAGAAATTTAGGGAGAGAGAAGGGAAAATCGAGAGGGAGAGAGAGAATTTAGGGAGAAAAAAAAAGTAAATTATTTTATTACTTCCCAATCGAATGAATATAGTGGAGTAGTTGACCCCTATTTATAAATATGACAAAAATAACTAACCAAAGCAACTAACAAAAGTGATTAAAAATACCAATTCCGGTAATTTTTAGCCATTACCCAAACAAACTCGAACAAAATTCTACATACCCTCGATGATGATCACCACGGAAATAAGAAAAAATAGGAGGAAATTAAGACACCTGAGATAAGCCGCTGAGTTTTCTCTCAAATGGAGCTTTCATGGAGATAATATCGAAATTCGTGCACAAGAACAAGCTTGATACTTGATTTTGTGATGGATTTCAGTGTGAAATTTGAAATATCTGCCACATTTTCTCTGAACAAATGTCCGAAAATGGAAGGATTGTGAGCGAGAGAAGACCCGCCGGAGGGTGTGAAATAAATAGCAAGTCCATTGAATGTTTCTCCAAAGTATTAATTTAGTACTTTTATTTTGTGTAAATTGTAGAAAACCCTCCTATCTTTTACTTTAAAAATAGCAAACCCCACTCACAAATAAAAGTACTTACAAAACCCTTTACTTTTAAAAATTTATTATACAGCTTTATTTAAACCATTTTGCCCTTCAAAAGTGAGGGGGTTAAATGTTTAATTTTTATTTTATTAGGCAAAATTAAAAATTTTATGTTTTTAACAAAAGAATTAAGGAGATTTTTTATATTTGATAAATTATAGTAATAATATTATAAGTTTAGAAGATAAATAATATTTTTAAAATTTTCATAAAAATATTATGAGATATAATATAATATTTTCTTTGTTGATATTATAATATCTCTACTAATTAATTAAAATAATAATTTTTACAAATACAAAAAACTTTCATTTTAAAAATATAAAAAAAAAATCCTTATTTATCTTCAAAATATAAAACCCCAGCCTAAAAATAAAATCAAATACTTAGCCATTTTATTTTGAGGGGCAAAAGGTTAAAAAAAAAAAGTTGTTTAGGGGCAAAGTGATAAATTTTCAAAAGTAAGGTAGTTTAATAAATGGTTTTATTTGTGAGGGGGTTTTCTTTTATTAAAGCAATAGTCGGAGGGGTTTTCTGTAATTTACCTTTTATTCCATCAAAAATATTGCCCGAACTATTGGTCAAAATCAAAATGACCCCCGAACTTTAATTTCATCAAAAACACCCCCAAACTATTGTTCAAAATTAACATAAATAGGAGCAATAGCAATCAAGGCCCTGATAGTGGCTATTTTAGTGATGGGTGAATATGTGTCGAAATAATCAACATCCTTTCTTTGTGTAAATCCCTTAGCCACTTACAACCAATTGGTCTGCATCCTCTTGCGATGTCTACTAGTTCCCACAAATGGTTATTCATAATTGACTCTAGTTCATTATTAATGGCTTCTTTCCAAAATGTGGAGTCAACAGATTTCATGGCTTCTTCATACATTTTTGGATCTTCTTCTAGCATATAGGCACACACTATTTCCTCATTTATCTCATTATGTTCAGTTAAGAAGGTGATAAATTCTGGTCCAAAGCTATTTTCTTTTCTAGCTCTTTTACTCCTTATTTCTGGCTTGTCAGTTTTATCAGTACTCTCAACACTAAAGGGCATAGGGTTAGGAGTTACAGACTGAACATTAGATTTCATGGAAAATATGTGTTCGAAGAACTAGGCATCTCTAGATTCCATCATACTACCACATGCAAAGGAGTCGTTTCCGCCTTTAATTAAAAACCTATATGGCACACTATGGTATGCATATCCAATAAAGATGGAATTAATGGTCTTAGGTCCAATTTTGCTTCGTTTAAAGTCGGGCAATCCAACTTTGGCCAAACACCCCCACACTTTATTGTATTTTAAATTAGGGGCGTAGCCTTTCCCTTATTCACAAGGTGTTTTATCAAGTTCTCTATGAGGTGCGCGGTTTAGTACATGACAAGCAGATAAAATCGCCTCCCTCGACATATTATCAAGAAGTCATGCACTTATTATAGCATTCATCATTTTTTTCAAAGTTCTATTTTTCCTTTCGGCAATGCCATTTGACTCTGGACAATAAGGGGGTGTTCTTTCATGTATTTTTCCTCTTTCTTTGCAAAATCTCTCAAGGCAAGTAGGGTCATATTCCCTTGGAAAATCGGAGTAATATTTGAAAGGAATAATGCAGCGCAATTTTACGAGGAGGAAAAAGCTACCCAGTTAAGAAATTAATTTCTGGTAAAATAAAAATACCCGTAAGAAAAAGGGACACCTACAGCCACATCCTCATCCGAGCATGGCAGGGAGCGGTGCGCTTATGGTTCCCACCATTCTTTCACCCTTAACTTAATTCAAATCCTTGTCTTTACGAGGCCATATATAAACTCTATTTCCCTTCTCTAAATTACCAATGTGGGATATAGGTATTAAGGTAAACTTTCAATGTTTCAATGTGGGTATGCTTTGTAACATTTCCAACAATGCCTATCATCGAATTCTTGAATTTGCTTTCCAATTGACACTATTTTTTGGAAAAGCACTTCAATTTGATCCTCAACCTTCTCAAGTAGAGACAACTCGGGTGCTTTAGGCTGCTTGAGTGGCACCATACGTGGGCCTTCTTGGTTCGTAACAGGCTCTGATACCAAGTTCTTATGACCCTAACTAGAATTAGGATCAAGTGGAACCAATTTCAACTAAAATTCTGCAGCAGTGTATGAATTATCAATAGAAGAATGTAGAATATCAACGTTTCGACAGAGGAGGGAAAGGAAAACAGAGGGGGAGATCAGAATTCAGAAATTTAGGGAAAGAGAAGGGAAAATCGAGAGGGAGAGAGAGAGAAATTAGGGAGAAAAAATGTAAATCAATTTTATTACTTCACAATTGAATGAATACAATGGATTAGTTTACACCTATTTATAGATATTATAAAAATAACTAACTAAAGCAACTGACAAAAGTAACTAAAAATACAAAATTCTTGTATTTTTAGCCATTACCCTAACAAACCCTAACAGAATTCTACGATGTTGATCACCATGGAAATATGAAAAAATAGGAGGAAATTAAGACACCTTAGATAAGCCGCTACGTTTTCTCCCAGATGGAGCTTTTATGGAGATAATATCGAAATTCGTGCACAAGAACAAGCTTGATTCTTGAATTTTGTGATGGATTTCAGTGTGAAATTCGAAATATCTTCCACATTTTCTCTGAACAAATGCCTGGAAATGGAAGGTTAGTGAGCGAGAAGAGACCCGCCGGAGGGTGTGAAATAAATAGCAAGTCCATTGAAAGTTTTTGTCAAAGTATTAATTTAGTACTTTTACTTTAAAAATAGCAAATCCCACTCACAAATAAAAGTACTTACAAAACCCTTCACTTTTAAAAATTTGTCACTTAACCCTTATACAACTTATTTTTGATCAAAAGTGAGGGGGTTAAATGTTTAATTTTTATATTATTAGGAAAAAATTAAAAATTTTATGTTTTTAGCAAAACAATTAAGGGGATTTTTTATATTTATAAAAATATAATTATTTTAATTTATTACAGTAATAATATTATAAGTTTTGAAGATAAATTGATGCAGCGCGTGATAGAAAAAATTGGGCAATGGGAAGGTTCAACGGCCTTCCCTTTCGAATTGTATTATTACTGGAATAAAATTAACAAAAGATGATCATAAGCTCATTTCTCACAGGTTAAGAAATCGAGATTACAAAAAAGGAAGAAAATAATTTATTGGAATTCTAATTGACTACTTCCAAAATAACTCTTCTTCCCTTTTATATAGAGGATGACAAGAGTTTAAAATTCAAACTAGTAAATCAAATAAGGAAATCAAAACTACTTAGGTAAGAAAAATCCCTAAAATCGCGGCTAGAAGAAAGACCCGTTCAAAGTGACCAAGGCTTGGCGTCATGCCAAGTGTGCTCATGCCAAGCACGTTGCTCGTGCCAAGCACGCTCCTGCTGAGGCCTTAGTTGTCCTTCCGCCAAGCTAGGGATTAACGCCTCAACCCGCTGCATCATCCTCCCCGGGTTGGAGAGAATTCGCCCTCGAATTTAACGGGAGATCAACACTGACATTCTCTCCAAAGTAAGGGCTGAGGTGTTTGATGTTAAAAATATCTGACATTAGCATACCAGGCGGGAGCTGTAATCAGTAAGCATTGTCGTTGATCTTCTCAAAGACCGTCAATGGGCCTATCTTACGGGCTGGGAGATTGTTATATTCCCAAGCCGGAAAGCGTTCTCACATTAGAATAGCCCAAACCTTCTCCCCAATTTGGAGCTGAATTTTTCGTCGCCTGCTGTCACGGTCGTTCTTGTACTTGGCGTTAACCTTCAACAACCGCGCCCTTGTCTTTTCGTGAATGCTTTGAAGGGAGGATATGAATTCTTCAGTCTTACCATGGAGGCAAGCCAAGTCAATGGAAGATCGTGGAAAGAATCCATAGACAACTTGGAATGGCGTGAACCCTGTGCTTTGGTTCACTAAACTATTGTAAGCGAATTCAGCTTGGTGAAGCTTCACTGCCCAACTCTTGGGGTTCTCTGCAGCCAAACATCGGAGTATGTTTCCCAAGGAACGGTTGGTGACCTCGGTTTGGCCATCAGTTTGCGGGTGATGGACCGTGCTGAAGGAGAGCGTGGTGTTCGCCAGCTTCCAAAGGCTCCGCCATAAGTGATTAAAGAATCGAACGTCTCTATTAGACACAATGCTGGATGACAAGCCATGGAGCTTGTAGACGTCTTTGAAGTAAAGACTTGCAACGTGGGTGGCGTCTGCTGCTTTCTTGCATCCAATGAAATGAGCCATTTTCAAAAACCGGTCAACAACAACAAAAATGGAGTCAATCTTGCCAACTGTCCGAGGCAACCCCAGTACGAAGTCTATGCTCACATCTGTCCATAGTTGATCCGGTACTAGTAACGGTAAGTAGAGACCCACATTCGTCATTCCACCCTTAGAGATCTGACAAATGCAGCACCTCTTGACGAATCTCTCAAATTCCTTGCAGATTGTGGGCCAGAAGTAGGTGGCAGTAATGAGCTTTAGTGTCTTGTCCCTACCAACATGTCCGAAGTTGTGCTTTTCTTCTATGATTTTCTGGCGCCAACTCGAGTTTGGGACACACAGTTGGTTCCCTTTGAACAGAAAACCATCATGGAGTGAGTAATCCGGTACGGGTCCTAGCTGGTCGTCTTGCCAAAATCCAATAAACTCTGTCTTGCATTGCGTCAGGATCATGGTCCTCCTACTTAAGGCATCAGCCACCTTATTCATTGCGCCTGAAGTATGCTTGATTGAGAAGTGGAAGAGTTGAATGAAAGCTGCCCACTTGGCATGCCGTTCTGACAACTTCTCTTGACTATTAATAAATTTCAGGGCTATGTTGTCTGAGTACAGAATAAACTCGCTGTTTGCCAAATAAGACTTCCAATGCCGGAGCGCACTGACCAAAGCGTAAAACTTTAAGTCGTATGTTGAATACCTCAACTTACTCCCATGAAGCTTCTCACTAAAGAAAGCAACTGGTCTTCCTTCTTAACTTAGGACAACGCCAATACCAACCTTTGAAGCGTCGGTGTGCAGCTCAAAGGTCTTCTGAAAATCTGGCAAGGCTAACACCAGGGTTGTGATTAACTTCTCTTTGATGATGGTAATAGCAGATGCAGCTTCAAGCATCCACAAAAAAGAACCCTGCTTAAGGCAATCTGTGATTGGCGCCATGATGGAGCTAAAGCGAGGGACAAAGCGTCTGTAGAATTTCGCCAACCCATGGAAGCTTCGGACTTCGCTAATGGTCCTTGGCGGTGGCCAGTCACGGATAGCCGCTATCTTGCCTTCATCAACAGAAATGTCGTCCTTGGTAACAACGAAGCCGAGGAAGGTTACCTTCTCTCTCATAAACTCACACTTCTTCAATGTTGCGAACAAACGTTGAACCCTCAAAGTATGAAGAACTTCCCTTAAGTGATCGATATGCTCTCCACAGCTACGACTGTAAATTAAAATGTCGTCAAAATAGACGACGACAAACTTGCCAATAAACGGACGTAATACCTGATTCATGAACCTCATGAAGGTACTAGGCGTGTTGGAGAGACCAAATGGCATAACCAACCACTGTTGTCTTCCATTCATCCCCAGGAGATATACGGATTTGATGATAGCCACTCTTGAGGTCTAACTTGGTGAATACCGTGGCATGTTGCAACTGGTCTAACAGATCATCAAGTCTTGAAATGGGGAAACTGTATCACACAGTTATTTTGTTTATAGCTCTGCTGTCCACACACATATGCCAACTCCCATCTTTCTTCGGCGTTAGCAAGGCCGGAATGGCGCAAGGGCTCAAGCTCTCCCTATTGAAGCCTTTATCAAGCAACTCTTCAACTTGGCGTCTGAGCCCTTCATGCTCAGGAGGACTCATGCGGTAATGAGGCTTGTTCGGTAAAGACGCGCTAGGAACTAGATCAATCCTATGCTGGAAGTCACGCAAAGGAGGTAGGGTGGCTGGTAAATCCTCTGGGAATACATTAGTATATTCTTCGAACAAAGGCACGAGCTCACTCGGTAACTCTTGGGGAACAAATTCAGCTTCCTTCCCAATCAAAACAAATACGACCTTGGTGGCGCCAACTTCTTTGGCAAACATGGCGCGACCTTGCACGTTGGGCTGTCGAGCTCCAGAAGTGTTCGGTTCCTTTTCCCTCTTTGGCAGTAATACTATCTTAACCCATCATATAGGAAGCTATATGCGTTCCGCCTTCCATCATGCACAACTCCTCGATCATACTGCCAAGGGCATCCCATGACCAGGTGGCATGCGTCCATGGCGACTACATCACACCATACTCCCTCCTTGTACTTGGGTCTAATAGAGAAATTGACAAAGCACCACTTAGAAACCGTTACCTGGTTCCCCTTCTTTAGCCAAGATAGACGGTATGGGTGAGGGTGAGCCTCAGTCTTCAGTGCCAACTTGCTAACAGCTTCCTTGGAGATGATGTTCTCACAGCTCCCCAAATCAATAACCACACGGCAAACTTTATTGCCAATAGTACACGTTGTCTGAAAAATATTATTTCTTAACTAACCGTCTCCCTGCTCGTTCCTTGGCTCGAAGCAGACACGCCTAACAACTAGGCATTGACCCTCATCTCCTTCAACGGAATCTTCTCCTGGTTCCACCAAATCCTCTTGACCATCTTCTTCAATGGTCTCATTTTCTTCTTCAGTGGGCTCGATGATGAGAAGAGCCTTACCCGGTCTGTCTCCCTTTCGACATTCGGAGGCACGGTGACCCATTTCCCCACACTTAAAGCAACGTATTCTTAACGAACCCGCTACCTCTTGATTAATTTGCTTTCCAACAACGACAGGTGGTGATCTATTTTGGGCGTGTGTGGTTTGTGTTGGCGGTGCGCGGTTCACCTCCCTTCCGCCAACTTGAGTGTTCCAGGTTCCGCCAAAAGGGCGGCGCCTTTGTTGTCGTTCTACATTCACGGCCCTCTGAGATGCTTCAGCTACAGTGAATATGTCAAACATGTTAAGTATGTCTTGGATTGACTCTCTCAACCCACTAATAAAGCGGTCCGCCAGCTTTTCCTTTGATTCTGCTAAGTCATTTCTGGCGACTAGGGAATTAAACTCGGTGGTGTAATCCTCCACGGATTTGGAGCCTTAGCGTAACCCTTGAAGGCATTGGTACATGACCCATACATGGTTGTAAGGCAAGAAGGCGCTACGAAGGCATTTCTTCATCTTCTCCAATGTCTCAATTTTGGACTTCCCTTGCCGGAACCGGTTTTGCTTAGCTGGTGCCACCAGGCGGCTGCTTTACATTGAAGGTGGGTAACAACGAGCGGTGCCTGCTTTCTCTCAGGTGTTTCCCTAAATTCAAGGGCTTCTTCCAAGACTTCGAGCCAGTCTAAGAACTCCTTCGGACGTCCTCCTCCATTAAACTCAGGTATTTCAATCCGAAGTCCGGATTCCCACCTCCGATCCTCTCGGTCATCGATATGGCGCTAATGGCGTATGGGCCTTGGATCCGACAATTCCTCATCAAAATGCTGGTTTAAAAAGGGATCATCCGCATCTCCACCATTCACGCCAGGCGAAGGTTGGCGTTGGGACCTAGCTCTACCTGATGGGTTGAGGTTGGTTCTGATTTGGATCAAGTGCTCCTCGATCCGCCGGAATCTTTCTTCCAATTCCTCCAATCTCCTTTCGTGCTGTTGGTGACGATCTCGTTTAGTAACGTCTTCCACGGTGGCATTCCTCTGACGTCATCTAGGGGCCATCGTTTTAGGAAACGAACCGTGATCTGATACCAGATGATGCGGCGCGTGATAGGAAAAATTGGGCAACGCGAAGGTTCAACGGTCTTCCCTTTTGAATTTTATTATTACTGGAATAAAATTAACAAAAGAGGTTCATAAGCTCGTTTCTCACAGGTCAAGAAATCGAGGTTACAAAAATGGAAGAAAATAATTTATTGGAATTCTAATTGACTACTTCAAAAATAACTCTTCTTCCCCTTTATATAGAGGATGACAAGAGTTTAAAATTTAAACTAGCAAATCAAATAAAGAAATCCAAACTAATCAGGTAAGAAAAATCCCTAAAATCGCGGCTAGAAGAAAGACCCGTTCAAAGTGACCAAGGCTTGGCATCACGCCAAGTTTGCTCGCGCCAAGCACCCTCCTGCTGAGGCCTCAGTCGTCCTTCCGCCGAGTTGGGGCTGGACACCTCAGCCTGCTGCATCATATACAACAACAACAGGCCCAGTGCCACAAGGGCTCTTGCATGAACAGGGTATGGGAGGGCTAGGATGTACACAGCCTTACCCCATCAAGGGGATACCCTAATGAGAGGCTGTTTCAGAGGACCCCTCCCCTGAAAAAGCGAGAAGGGCATGAATGGCCCAGATAGCAAGACAAGCATGAAAGTATCTAAGCAAGAGCAAAATGCAAAAGCAAGCAAGCAAGCAACTACGGAAGAGAGCCTACGTACCGAAAACGTGCAAACAAATAAATGTTGCAAGTAGCAAGAAGCAAGGCAGGAATGAGTAACACCAATAGGCATGCAAGAAGCCTGGTGGCGCTAGTACTAGCCAAGAAGTGCTCTTCGATCCTACTCCGTTATATCTATTACACCTATACTAATCCTCCACTGAGCTCTATCTAGGGCCACTTCTTCACTGAGGTTGAGACAGGCGAGGTCCTGTCGAATTGCTTCCATCCAACTCTTCTTTGGTCGGTCTATCCATCTTTTCCCTTCTGTAATACGGAGTTGTTCGCATCTCCTGACATGTGCAGTGCTCTATCTCCTCCGAACATGCCCAAACCACCTCAAACGTTGCTTCCTCAGCTTACCCTCGATTGGGGCCACACCTAATTTACTTCTTATAACTTCATTCTTGATCCTATCCTTCTTTGTACGCCCGCACATCCATCTCAACATCCTCATTTCTGCTACCTTCATCTTCTGCGTGTGATGGTGCCTAATCGGCCAGCACTCTGCCCCATAAGACATAACCGGTCTCACTATCATCTTATAGTATTTTTCCTTTAACATTTGAAAAATCATATAACTAAGGGTAAAAGTTTCATTTATTTTTAAAACACACTCTTACATATGAAAAAATAAATAAATACATGATTTTATTTTTATATTTTTAAAATTTAGAATTTTTTAAATACTTAAAAATATTTTAAATATAAATAATAGCTAAATTATATTTGATGCATTTTATTTCTATTTTACTTCAAAAAAGTAACGAAAGTTCAAGATATCTAAAACTGCTTTAGAATCTTAAGGCACCTTTAAAATACATTACCAAATTTCAGGATACCTGAACCAATTTTTTTCTACTTTTTAAAATAGTTTTGGATGTTTGTGATAAAATTTGAAATTCGTGAATCAAATTGATCTTCTTTAATAGTTCGTGGGGTGTCATTGACATAATTTTAAATTTGAGGGGGTTACGCTAATTTTAACAAGTAGTTGAGGGGGGGTACTTGATAAAATTAAAAGTTGAGGGGTCACATTGATTTTGATCAATAGTTCAAGGGATGTATTTGATGAAGTCAAAAGTTTGGGGAGTCACTTTGATTTTGATCAATAGTTCAGAGGGTCTCAATAAAAATTGTGTTAATTTAGTCTTATAACGAAATTAAAGTTAAATTCAAGACCAATTTTAACGGATCGATCATGGCAGATGTGAGCAACCTTTACAAACCTCTATCGACCTAATTTTTATCCATGTGTCATTTAATCATTAAAATGTGTGTACCAACTTAACTCATTTTTATTATAGTATTAAATTAACACAATATAAATTATACAATGACTGATGCATTGTTTATTTTGTTATGAATGGCACCGAGTCAACACCGAGTCAACTCGGCAACTTGGTCCGACAACAGCACACCAACGCCATATTAGCGCCAATACCACCTCAGCATAATTAACTAGATTTACTTAGAATAAATAAGGATGCTTAGCTTAGGATTTTGGTCATGCTTTTGATGTGTGTGTTCTCTCTCTCTCCCCCCAAAATTCTCTTCTATTTCTCTCCTATCTTCTTCTATACTTCTACTATTTCTTATACTTGAAATTAGACCTATACTCACACATATATATACAATTCGGGGTAGCATCTTCGCTATCCCTTAGCTATTGATCTAGAATCTTATGATTGGATTGTGTTGGTTGTGAGTGTGAGGATAGGATCCTATCAATTGGTATTAGAGCTTACTCTCCTTGGCCCAGTTGGAGATTAGCTTCAATCGGTATCAATGGCAGACAGCACTCGGCAACATATGTCAATGAGAGATTTGGAGGAACAGCTTGACCACGATGCAATAACTTGGATGAATCCTTGGTTGAGATGCGACATATGATGAATAGGCTATCGTTACAGATGAAGAAGATCGTGGGATTGGCCCACGCTAGACGTGTACCACAGGCACCTGATGATCGAGGATCGGAGCACTAATTGGTCTCCCCTATTCCAGAATGAAACCCTCGAAGAGGTAATTACCAACTCCCAACTCGCCTTACTAAAATAGACTTCCCAAGATTTAATGGGAGTGATGTGGTGAATTGGTTGTATCAATGTGAGAGGTATTTTTCTCTTGATCAAATGCTTGAGGATTTGAAAGTGATGTTAGCAAGTGCGACATTGGAGGGTGAAGCCCTTGGGTGGCATAATGCCTACCAACAGTCGTGGCCTATAGGAGTGCCCATCCCTTTAGATGTGTATTCGATTGAGATTAGGACTAGTTTCTCTAAAAGTGCTTAGAACCCCCTCTCCAAGCTAATCAAACTGAAGCAAACGGGTAGTTTGGAGAAATATTTGTTGGCATTTGAGTCATTATTTTGTTGTAGTGGGTTGGATGAAGAACAGAGGGTTGGCGTCTTCATGGGAGGACTGTGCGAAGATTTGGCTAGGTGGCTTAAGTTGTTTAAGCCAAACACCTTACATAAGGCCATTATTTCGGCTCAATTAAAAGAGTAGAATTGGGAGTATATTGAGCTGGTAATCGGCAAGAATCCCACCAAGTCGGCTTGTCATGATTGAGGGCATTCATAGTCACTTAATAAAGGAAATTGATTGTTGATTAATTGTTTTTGTAGTGGAGCAAGTTGGCAGCATTTGGTAGTTGGTTCAGCAGTAGCGGAATGGTGGGAAAGGTAGTTGTTAAGATCCAAGATTAACCTAGGTTGAGATAGTGAGAGTATGAGATGAGGAGAGAATTTAGAGTGTAGAGGAGATAAGAAGGGAAAGGAGATGAGAAGTAGAGATAGCGATATCAAAGATATCAATTATCATTCATCAAAGTTATGAGCTCTTCAAGAGAGGCTCTACATATTTATACTACTAATCCTTAGGATGGCTTAAGACTAAAAATATCTAGAGATACAATGATCCTAAACACAAGGACTAACCGACTCAACCAACAACTAACTAACTAGCTGCCACTAAGACCGGCATTGACCACCTAAGCTACATACCACTAAAATTCACTTATTACATGACTTACCAAGGGACTTAAGCAACTAATTACATCAAAACTTATTCTAGTTACAATATCCGCATGCTAATACAACTCAATCAGGTATATTCAACACCCTATTACATTTATACTCTATTTCATATGCCCCCTATTATTAGAATCATAACATTACTCCCTCCTTTAAAAGATTCTTGTCGCCAAGAATCAAGAAAAGAGTTGAGACCTTCAAGAACACTTATTATTGTGGAAAGGAGAGCTGAATTGATGAACTCGTGCTGAAGTCTACAGATAAGAACATCTAGGTGCTGAACATGAAGCAAATTGGCTGCAGCTGCGAATTTCAGCATCTATGAGCACACTCAATGCAGATCAGGAACTGAATTGTACTGCAACTGGACTTGCTGAAAGTTGTTGCAGCTGAAATGAGCCAATGATGAACTATGAGTATGACTCTTGTTTCGACACAATGTTTGCATTTGAGTGTGTAGTACTCTTCTGGAGGTCTGCACTGATCAAACCAAACCATCCCAACATCAACAACACACCCACGACACCTCATGATGCAGGTAATACAGCTCAAAACTCTTTCTTGCTGCAGAGAACCATAAAGCACATCAACACTTCTGAAATTCTACTTGTAATATGCTGCACAATAGAATTTGAATGTTGTTAAACCCATAAGACTGCATATGAAGTCCTTGAACACCTCAGGAGGCCTTCCAAACTCAAACCAAGGGAACCAAGGATCAAAATCTGCTTGAAGAAATTCCCAATTGCAGCTAAAACAACCCCATATCTTGATATTGGTGACAAAACACGTTGAGATTCCATACGAATGCAGCTGCAACCATTTCATCTTGGATCTTATCCAAAATTTGTATTGCTTAAACATCCACTTACTAAACCATTTCAGCCCTAGCTCAACAAACTCTTGATTGCTTCCCAATTCCTCATGTTGTGCTGCAGAGCTCAAACATACAGTAGTGTTAAACCGATGCACCACATAGTTGTGGATATTGCAGATTTCAGCTCGATTTCTGTCCATATGGAAGCTTCTTGATGTGAACAAGTTATGACATCTTCCCAAAATCATAATAGCACCAATCCCACTCCAATTGAGCAACACATTAACTTCTGACAGTGAAGGGAGCGCAATTTTGCACACATTTTCAACAACCACTTTGAAGGCTGTTGTAAGGACCTTGAATTTGAACTTAAGTGATCTTGAATTTTCAGCTTCCTCTTCCAATAATCTTGCATAGATCACACCATAGGCTCCCATCCTTTGATCTTGACAAAACATAGAGAGGATGCACCAGAAATTTCGAATACATTGCTGTCCAATCTTGTTCACTTGAATATCTGTGACTTTGGCACGCAAATCTGAACCTATGCTCCACCAAGTTAAGAAATCATGAGGCACAATTGAATTCCAAGGACACAAGGGCTTCACTTGAATTCTCAAAGCAACCTAATTGACAGAATTTATTCTACAGCTACCACCCTTCAGATGGTTCACAAAGCTGAGCTTTTGTTTGGACCAACTTGATCTTCCTGCATTCAAACAGGGTGCTACAGCTATCTCCTTCAAAAACAACTTGAATTCTCAGCTTTTCCAGCCACCAATCTTGCTCTAAGTGAGCTGGCATTGAGTTCCTATCAACAGATTCAATTTCCTGGCTGAGCTGCTCAATTTTAACCTTTGAATGTGTCCCATTCTTCAAGTACTGCACTTTCACTTTTAACTCAAGAGGACTCACATTTGGTTGCACTAATGGTGCATGTTCTTTGCCCTTAGCTTGATTATTACACAATCTAGATTTGACGCTCAATGTACATGCCTCGTTTCTGTCCAGCACTGTCATTCCAGCCCAAACGCAAAAACCAGATTCCTTCAGCACCTTGGGGGGTCTTCCCATATCAAACATAACCCAAAGACCTTTAATTCTACCAAATGTTGGCTAATCATACTTAATTCTCAGATCAGTACCCAACTTGTGAGCTTCAAACATGTCAAAATCTTTTTCCAGAAATCCAGTTAAGCATCTACCGAATCACCTTGGCAGTTGGATTGACTCTTTTCTCCCACTCAGCCTCATGTTCCAGCTTGCTAGGATCTTGATCTCCCTTTCCTGGATCAGGGGGAAGCTGGTCACAAGAAGTTGCAGCCTGAAGTACCCTTCTTTCAGCCCAAGAACCATGCCAAACATCCATAGTACCGCAATTAGCCTGAACAGAATTTTGCTCCAACACATTACTGCATTTGTTCACCTCCATCAACTCAATTGATTGTAAGAAACAATGCTTCGCCTTTGTTAAACCTTAAAACGCACTCTGGCAACTTGGTTACTTCGTTTCAGCAAAGAATCAACTCTTTTCAGCTTCACAAAATATTGTTTATCTTCTCCCAGATCATAAGTTAACTTGTCAGGGAAGTGTGCATTAGAATACACCATTTCTCCACTCCAAGAACCTTGCAATGTATCAAGTACATTACTGTCAGCACCAATCAAATGTTGGTTTCGTGTAACAAGATGTCTTGGAGAAGCACTTAACACATTTTGTGGTGGTATCATTGTTGCTACTGCAGCAACATCAACCTTCCCAGTAGAATTCAGATGTTCTGGTGTAACCGACACTTGTATAATGGCATATACTTCGGTAAAATCAGGAGCTTGATTTATTTCTTGTTGATCATCAAGCATCATAGGCTGAAACACCACCTCTTGCTTCAATTTCTGCTTTGTCAACTTCTTTTTACCCCAAAAATCTTTCAACGCTTCTTTTAGATGGTTCCTCTTCGCCTTACTCTTTGCTTTCTTTATCATTCCCTTGACATAAAAATCGTATTCCCATTCCGAAAGTAAATCTTGTTGTAGCTCATCATCTTCAAAATACCCTAACTCTAGCAAAGAGTCTTCATAAGGATCAACTTGTTCAAACTCAGGTTCGTCTAACTTGTGTTCATCAATTTCGGCATTATCATGGTCTACTTCATCTTCAACGGCAACCGATTCTACTCCAACTTCATTCTTTTGCTCAACATTGACCTCTTGTTGTATAACGCTATCCATTAGCTCCGAGAACTCATTTGCATCAAGAACACCAGCACCATCTCGATTGATGTTTGCAAACAGATGAGCAGAATCTTGCTTATCCATAATTCGCTGCACCATTTCGTCCCATGCCTGTTTCCTTTTCTACCAAAACTCCTCGCGTTCTTGCCTCCATTCTTACTTTATTTTCTCCCAAGGATCACTCATCACAGATTGACAAGAGCCATCATCATCCATACCCACCATATTTGCAATGTTAAGCAGCGTTTCGAAATGAACCAACTCAGTTCTCAGAAATTTGAGTTCAAGGAACAACTTTCGATCCGAATCACTTCAACAGATGATTGCTTAAATAAATTATACTCCTTCGCTTCCACAAATAATCACTTGCTAATGGTTCCAGATTCGTCACTGATTATAAACCCTAATATGCAGATTTTCGCACACAGAGAACTCAAACAAACCCTAACTTGCAGAATTCGTGAAAATGAACCCTAACAGAGATGCTTTCTTGAATATTTAGACTTATAATTCTGAATTAAACTCGATTCTAGATCGCAATCAAGTCCTCAACACAATACTCAAGCAATCTTCAAGAACGAAATCGGATTTCAACACTTTCGGTCCTCAGCTCAATGTCAGATTCTCGACTAAGCAAATCTTAACTCAATAACATATACTTCTTATGAACCAACTCAATTCTCACCACTTCCATGCTTATTAACATGAATTATATCACAAATCAGCAACAACGCAGACTCCGATCGAACATGTAACTTGAAGTTCAGAAAACCGTTACCTCAACCTCATTCACTGAATTGTAGAATCTGAATAAACCTCAAATTAGCTTGTTTCGGATCTTTTGATGATGATCAAGTGTAACGTTGATCCAATAGCTCACTTTAACTTCTTCTCCAATAGATCAAGTGAATATTTGATCAAGAACAATAATGCTCGGCACTCAACTTCAGCAACTAATGCTTCGCTTCAGCACTCAACTTCAGCAGCTAATGCTTGATTAATTCTACTGAATTCAATCTGAATCAGCTTTGATGTTGAATGTAATTCAACAAATACCAATCAATTAAACTTTCTTCCATGTAACTCAATCAAATTAATCCCAACCGAAGCAATTCCCAGGCATTTGCAGATCAATAAGGCAGTAACCGCCAATCTTCAAATTCAGAATTTAGAATTGAATTCTTGATCACATAAACTGAACTAAATCAATATCAAAACTATTTTTGTTGATTAATTGCAACACAATCAATCAGATTTTATATTTTTCCTATTTTAGAGCTTGATTCGGAAGCCAAATCAAGGCTCTGATACCAATTGTTAAGATTCAAGATTACTCTTGGATCTTAACCTAGGTTGAGATGGTGAGAGTATGAGATGAGGAGAGAATTTAGAGTTTAGAGGAGCTAAGCAGGGAAAGGAGATGAGAAGTAGAGAGAGAGATATCAAAGATATCAATTATCATTTATCAAAGTTATGAGCTCTTCAAGAGAGGCTTTACATATTTATACTACTAATCCTTAGGATGGCTTAAGACTAAAAATATCTTGAGCTACAATGATCCTAGACACAAGGACTAACCGACTCAACCAACAACTAACTAACTAGCTGCCACTAAGACCGGCATTGACCACCTAAGCTACATACCACTAAAATTCACTTATTACATGACTTACCAAAGGACTTAAGCAACTAATTACATCAAAACTTATTCTAGTTACAATATCCACAAGCTAATACAACTCAATCAGCTATATTCAACACCCTATTCCATTTATACTCTATTTCATATGCCCCCTATTATAAGAATCATAACAGTAGTTTAAGTCATTATCCATGCTTGGCGGGAAAGTTGGTTCGGTTACTTAAGTCAAGCTGGTCAATTGTGGCGGCTGCTAGATTAGTTAATTTGATCTAGTTGTCTTCATTCAATGTATTCTAATTCCTAAGACATTAGTATAAGTAGGATGCTCTATTGTATTTTGGATTTTATGGAATGAAATCAAAGTGTTTTCTCTTTCTCATCTCAATCTTTCTCTCTAGTTCTCATCTCCTTCACTTCTTTTCTCTTCCCATACTCTATTACTTAGGTTATGAATCAAGATCTATCTTGATTCATAACAATTGGTATCAAGCTTGTGATTAGCTTCCAATTGAGTTGAATCACATTCGAATTCATTGTGATTGCTTGCGATCTAGTTGATTAACACATAATTGCATTCGAATTGCTCTAAATTTGAGCGATCAGATCTGAACTGATCTAATCTTGATCACGATATAGAGGACCTGAACTTTAGATGCAGAATTTTGGTAGTGCGATTTGATCCTTGTGTAGTACAGCTGTTACTTGATCCATTATACTAAGGCCTTGATCTGAAGTGCTGAGATTGACTCGATCTAGCTAATCGTAGTTCAAGTTAACTATAGTACCTTACATTTGGCTCTTTACGTGGAGTTATTGATTTAATCCGAAGCTGAGGTCATGGCTAAAGGAGTAACTACCAGAATTGGAGCTGCTGCAACTGCAAATGCAGGATTTAATGCTGGAACCGCACCTGCATCATATGCTAGTGTGACTACTAGTGCACAAACGATTCAAGCAGGAACTGCTGATGATGTAAGAGCTGATATCCAAGGACTTGTATCATCGATTGGGAGATTGACTCAAATAATTGGAAATATGGATCGAAAAATGAAAGATCTTAACATGAAGGTGGATAGTGTGATTGATTCGCATCAGGATGTTAAGCAGCAGTTAGTCAATTTGAAAGAACAAGTTAAACTATAGAATTTGCCTCTTGGTGCTAGACTTCTTACACTAGCAACGCAGATGGATAGAACCTCTAATCCTTGCAATTCTTGAGCTCATGAGGAGGTTACTAAGGTTGCGATATGGGGTAGAAATACTGGTTTTGGACATCCGAAGGTTGAGATTGATACATATGATGGAACTCAGCCACAGTCATGGATTAGATAGTGTGAGAGGTACTTCTGATTCTACCAAGTTAAGGAGGATGAGAAGGTTGAATTGGCAGCAATCCATTTACAAGGAGACCATGAGCTATGGTTCCACTGTTTGATTCTTAGTAATCCGGATCTCGCTTGGAATGAATTTGTTGATGAGTTTTGCGAGAGATATGGTGATGAAGATCCAAGGGACATGGTGAACCACTTCAACAAAGTCACTCATACTACCACTGTGAGAGGGTATATGACTCGATTTGAGAACTTAAGGGCAAGGGTGATGGCAGTGAATCTAGGTGCTAGTGAAGCATATTATGTCTCCAGCTTCATCAGTGGGTTAAAGCCCAAGACCAAGAACTTAGTTAAGGCAGTCTGTCCCTTGACATTGTCCCGTGCTTTCTCCAGTTAGTACCATAACATTAGTTGGTGGTAAAATAGTTCCAAAGTCCTTAAGTTTGGAAGAGAAGAAGCACCAAGATTGTGTTTTAAATGCAATCAGAGGTATTTCTTTAGGCATAAGTGCAATCCTAAACTTCTTATGTCAGTTTCCGGTGTTCAAGCTGAAGAAGAGGATGAGGAAGTGGAAGAGGAATCTGGTATTAGTGATCAAGAAGATGCGGAATAGGATGAAGCATTTGAGGATGAAGTAGAGATTTTAGTCAAGGCACTAACCAGCAATGGATCTCATAATACCATAAGAATCAAAGGGGAGGCCGAATGCAAATCTCTCTTGATTCTAATTGACAGCGGAAGTACGCATAGCTTCATTGATCCAAAGAGGTTTAGGAGAGTAGGACATGAAGTGATAAAGACCAGTCCATTGGCGGTAACTGTTGCAGATGGGAATTCAGTTCTCACTCAAACCAAGTGTAAAGGCTTTAAGTTGGTGATGCAGGATCAACCATTTGTTTATGATTTTAGGACCTTACAGCTTGGTGGCTGCGACAAGGTATTAGGAGTGGACTGGATGAAGACAGTAAGCCCACTATTGTTCGATTTTTCACAGCTTTATATCTCATTTGAGATGAATGGCAGGTCAGTTAAGCTGCAAGGGATTCATGATTAGGCTTATCTGCAAGTTATGGCAGGCAAGCGATTGGAAAAGGTACTTAACAAGGGATCTTATACGTGGATTAGACAACTCTTCTCTATTTTATCTTCTCTAGTTGAGCATAAGAAGGGCTTAGATCCTTCCATTAATAGATTGATTGAAGAGTATAAAGACTTATTTGAGCAGCCTGCGGAGCTACCTCCAATGAGATCATTGGATCATGCTATTCCTCTAAAGTCTAACTCAGACCAGGTTAATCAGAGACCTTATAAGTATCCGCACATTAAGAAAAATGAGATTGACTGACAGGTAGAAGAACTCTTGGAGACTGAATTTATTCAGCACAGCCACAGCCCACATTAGTTGAGAAAAAGGATGGGACTTCGAGAATGTGCATCGATTATAGGCAGCTCAATTCACTTACAATCAAAGACAAATTCCCGATCCCTATTATTGATGATCTTCTAGATGAACCTCATTGTTCTCATTTCTTCTCAAAGCTTGATCTGATACTGGGTTACTATCAAATTCAAGTGCTTGAGCAAGACATATAAAAGACTACATTCTGCACACATCATGGACATTATGAGTTCATGGTAATGCCTTTTGGATTGACCAATGCCCCGGCTACACTCTAGGCTTTAATGAATGAAGTATTCAGGGCATACTTGAGGAAGTTTGTGCTAGCCTTCTTTGACGACATCTTGATATACAACTCTATGTGGGAGGAACACTTAAATCAGTTGCAACAAGCATTCGGTACTATGCGTCACCACAAGTTATTTACAAAGCTTTTCATGTGTTCCTTTGGTCAAGAACAAGTTGAATACCTAGGCCATATCATTTCTAATCAAGGGGTATCCACTGATCCTTCCAAGATTCAAGCTACGAAGGAGTGGCCTACTCCTAAAATACTTAAGCAGCTGTGAGGATTTCTTGGACTGACCTGTTATTAAAGAAAATTTGTTGCTGGATATGGCACAATTACAAAGCCCTTAATTGAATTGCTCAAGAAAGATGCTTTCCTATGGACGGATGCAGCTTAAGAGGCTTTTGAAGCTTTAAAGGCAGCTATGTGCTCTGCTTCTGCATTAGCCATGCCTGATTTGAGTGTGGATTTTGTGCTTGTGACAGATGTAAGTGGAAAGGGAATTGGGGCTATTTTATCTCAGAAAAGCAGACCGGTGGCATATCGCAGTCAAGCCCTTAGTCTTAGACATCTAGAGCTTTCCATTTACGAGAAGGAGTGTCTTACTATTCTTATGGCCGTGAAGAAATGGAGGCACTATTTGGAAGGTTATCACTTCATTATCAAAACAGATCATCAGAGTCTTAAGTACCTGTTGGAACAAAGGACTTCTACTAGAGTGCAACGCAAGGGGTTGATGAAAATGTTGGGGTTGGATTACTCGATTGGTATAACATGGATACTCATTCAGCTTTGCAGACATCTCCTTTCAAGGCTCCCTATGGTTATGAACCCCCTTCTCCCATGATTCTTCTAGGAGCCATCACTACGATGACAAAAGTTAATGACTTGTTATCACAAAGGAAGAACTTGATACAGCAATAAAGGATAACCTTCAGTTAACTTAGGCAGGAATGAAGTTCTATGCTGATAAGAGGCGTTCGGACAAGTCCTTTGAAGTTAGGGATCTGGTTTATTTAAAGTTGCAACTTTACAGACAGTCTTCTATCGTAGTGCGTAAAAGTGTTAAGATTAGTGCATGTTATTTTGGGCCTTACAAGATTTTGGAGAAATTGGCAAAGTAGCTTATAGGTTGGAGCTACCAACAAATTCATTTGTCCATCTAGTGTGCCACGTTTCTCTCTTAAAGAAACTTATAGCGGAGGGCACATTGAGTTCTTCAACTCCTCCTGAAGCAAGCAGTTGTGGTAAAATTTTACTAGCTCTAACAGCATTCTTGGGTTCTCGAACTGTGCAAAAGTAAGGACGTCAAGTTAAATAGGTGCTCATGCATTGGGCTAATTTGAACCAAGAAGACTCGACTTAGGAGAAATTGAAGTTTATCCAAACTCAATTCCACCCCCCCCCCCCCCCCCCCCCCCCCCCCCCCCCCTTCTTACATTCTTAGGGCAAGAATGCTCTTGAGAGGGGAGTATTGTCATGATTGAGGACATTCTTAGTCACTTAATAAAATAAATTGATTGTTGAGTAATCATTTCTACAGTGCAGCTCAATATGCAGCAAGTTGGCAGCGTTTGGTAGTGGGTTTAGTAGCAGCAGAATGGCAAGAAAAGTAGTTTAAGTCGTTATCCATGCTTGGCGGGAAAGTTAGTTCAGTTGCTTAAGTCAAGTTAGTCAATTGTGGCGGCTGCTAGATTAGTTAATTTGATCTAGTTGTCTTCATTCAATGTATTCTAATTCATAAGACATTAGTATAAGTAGGACGTTCTATTGTATTTTGGATTTTATGGAATAAAATCAAAGTGTTTTCTTTTTCTCATCTCATTCTTTCTCTCTAATTTTGATCTCCTTCACTTCTCTTCCCATCCCATACTCTATTATTTTAGGTTATGAATCAAGATCTATCTTAATTCATAACATAACCCCCATGCTTCCCTTACCGAGTAATTCAGAAAAATTAACACCTAACCCACCAAATAGGCTCATGCCAACTCAACCATTAGTGTTACTGGGACCTCCCTCACCGCCAGCTCAACCTCCGCCAAATAATCGTCCTACGCATGGATCATCTCCCGCTGACCTCGATGATTTATGTGCACGTAACCTTTGTTTTCACTACCGTGACGAGTTCACGCCAGGTCATGTATTTTTGGTGCATTGCCAAGTACATATGTTTTGGATTAAGGCTTCTGCTGAGTAGTTAAGTGATGAATCTATGGAACCCGAGCTAGATCCTGCCCCTGACCCTCACATATCTATCCATGCTCTTCATGGTATGGCTTAGTACTAAACCATGAGGGTACATGGTCACTATGGCAAGCACACTTTGAGCATCCTCGTAGATAGTGGAAGTACCCACAACTTCCTCAATGTCCACTTAGCCCGTCATTTGGGGTGTTATGTTGACACCCACCATTAACTGTGGGTCACTATTGTCAATGGCAAGCAAGTATCATGTACGGGTTTGTGTCGAGCATTTCAATGGACGCTTCAGGGTGCCTTGTTTACCTTTGATGTTTTGTTGATTCCTCTTTCAGGTGACATGGTGCAGCCGATTCTGTTATGATTCAAGTTGATCTTGAATCATGACCTAGGAGAGAGAGTATGAGTTGAGGAAGAATTGAGAAAGAGATAAGAAGTAGAGAGAATTGAGATGAGAAAGATGATATTTGTCTATTTCAATGAATGAATCTTACAAAGAACAATCCAAAACCATTTATACCAGCCAAAGCTCAAGGCAGCTAACAGAAAATGTCTAGCTAATACACTTCACTCAACAACCTACCAAAACAACCTTTCTTGCCAAAAACTGAAATCAAACATTACTAAGGAATATAATTCACAATCACAATAATACTCCCCTCTTTGAAATCATTCCTGCCTCAAGAATGAAAGGAAGGAAATTGACCCGTAACTGTAGAAGTATATTGCTAACGTTGATTTATGCTTAATCACAAGCTAAAACTTTATTATTCAAGATCTCTTATTAGTGGTTGTACATGACTAGATCCAACAATATATGAGTTTACGATATCTAGAACGGTTTATTATAGAAAATCGTCTTGAGAAATTGTCATTTTTCACTTAACTTTAACTTTTTAATTTTTTAGAAAATCACATCCGAAGTCTACAAAATTTCTAATCAACCACCTTAAGTTATGTCATTAACTATTCGTTAAATATGACTAAACTTCTAGGCGGATTTTAGCTTGATATTTTTTAGTTTTTGAGTGAATATGGAGCATGAGTTGAAACTGGTAAGCGGTTAAGACATTCATCCACCCCTCCCCACATGTACGAGGGAGTTTAAAACAGATGGGATTCAAACATTTATAAGGGAGAGGTTGGAAAATGCTTTGACAAGTATGCCTAATGGGCATTCTAAAACTATATAAAAGCTAAGTAACATATGATTAATAGTATGATTAAAGATGGTTGATTAAAAATACTTCTCGTCTATATGTGTTTTACCCAAAAATTTAAAGAAGCCATTTGGCTAGTGAAATTAGATGGGGTCATAAATCGCTGGAGGTAATAATGTGGAATGACGATTACATGAATAATGATCAGTTGGGTCCTAATCTTTGATTGAATTATGTGACTCAATTCCATTATCTTTATTGACTGCTATTTTATATTTTAAATGTCTTTAGTTTATGATATGGTTAATATTCTACCTTTTCATTATATATAACGAGGTATAGTTGGGTTTCAAAACTTTATCACTCATGTGGAGCATAATAGTAAGATTTTTATTAGATATTGTTAATGTTGAATATAGTTATAACAATGTGTCCTATAACATAATAGTAAGATTTTTAACTGTAAAATACTAATATGACAATTATTTCACTAAACATATTCCGCCATAATTCTATTAAGTATTTTTTGTAATCTGGTGGATTTTATGTTAAAATATTTCTTTGATCCAAAAAACTTGGGCAAATGGGCATTTAAAGTTTTCATTTTATTGGGTGAAATTAAGAGCAATTTTTAAGAAGTTTAATGAATCATTAATTTTTGTCCTTTCATTTTTTTTCTCCCTGAATCTTTGGAAGAGCGCGAGTCATGACTTAAATTTCAAGTTAGTTATTATTACTATATAAATTACTCCCTAGATTGTTAATTTTAATTTTGATGATTATTTCACTTCCTATAAAATGTGATGTAAAATAAGGTCAAAACAATGTGATGTAAAATAAGGCCAAAACAATTATAACCATACAAGCATTTTAGTAATTTACTCTAAGGTTTATTGAATTAATTTTTTAGTTCACAGAGTTTGTGAAATAATTTTTTAGTCCAAATGCATTTAATAAAATAGTCCAAAAAATGGTGTTAAAAAATAAAAGTGGGGCTAGAGGTAGCCGCCCGGGCCTAGGCCTCACTCAAAACCAGCCAGCCCGGCTCTCACCCCTCCCATTTTTTTTTTTAATACAATTTGTAAAAACACGAAATACACATTCGTTTTGTCCAAAAAATGATTATAATTTATTGATGAATAATATAATATACAAAAATAGTACAACACAATTATAAATAATGGTAAATATAGCTAATAAAATATATTGTGTCGTAAATTATTAACAAATACAATTACACCATTTAAAATTACAAATATATTTTATAAAAAAAATACTATTGAGAAATAGAATGACAATGCGCCTTCGGGATTTTTTTATTCTAAAAAAAAAAAATTACTTAGTCTAAGATGGCAGGGGTTGGTAAGCCGGGACTTGACGTATCGGTGGTACGGTTGTCTTCATCCTCGCTCAATAAACCCAACTTTAGCTAGTCTTGCTCCTTATCCACTGCGTGTAGCCAGTCTTTCAAGCACAACGACATTTCCAAGCTGGACGATGATGGCTATGCTCTTTTGGATCCAAGCAACCTGCCACCTGCACTAAAAGCATACTCCGATGCTACCAAAGACACCAGACACGCTAGTATATCCCATGTCATTGCAGAAAGCACGGCATATTGGGTTTTGTGGAACACCACCATTGCAAAATATCAAAGCGCGGACTCACCGGTGTCGAGAAGAACTAGAGCATCGGCGAACACAAGTAATAATATTACTCGCCACATGACGTGGGATTTTGTTTGGGCTTGAATCGGTCCAACATCTCCCACGCATGTGATTTTTCTCCAAAAGTACTGCTAGATGAGGAAGAACAATGTATTGCGGAAGAAATGTGTGGATTATCAGCTGATAATCTTCGAGAATACAAGAAAAATAATTCATGTAAATTTGCATCGACTTCCGCAATAAAATATGCGTTATCAAAAGTTGGATTTGATGTTTTGTAAAACAATTTTGTAAACAATTGCAAACCCGTAAGTTTACAATGGGGATCCAAAATGGTGGTAAAATAATAAGTAAGGGGTAGTTGAAAAAAATATTTAACAAATTTTACCTTCATTGAGACAACCGAGGCCTCCAACATGGAGTTTGATTGGTTATCTGCCATCCAAGCAACAATATCTACCAATCTAGATATTGCTTGTGGTATGATAGGGTAATAATAACTAGAAAAAAAAAAAAAGTCATAGCATCTCTAACATACTAAAAAATTTATATATTTCACTAATTGTATCACAATTTACTATGTCTAAATTAAAAGACCTAAGATCTAAATGATTATCCTTTACAAATTCAATTAATATATCTTTATAAGGTAGTAATCTTTTTAACATGTCTGCTATTGATGACCACATATTTTGTGTATCCAATTTAAATTGTTTATATTGAATACAATGCGTATCACAAAGATTTCTAAATCTTTTCCTTCTAGTTCCGGATGAATTGATCGCTATAGTAACTTCTCTTAAAAACTCAAAAGAAGTTTGTATTAAGTCCAAACCATCAGTTACCATTAAATGTAAAATATGGCATATGCAACATGAGTGAAAACATTTTCCACCTAACATGGGTCTCATGTGCCTAATTAATTGTTTTACGGATGCGTTGTTGTTTGTCGCATTGTCGAAAGTAATGCTAAAATTTCTGTGGTGTATACCCCACCCGCGGCATGCCTCCATAATGGCACTCGTGATTATCTCAGCAATGTGGGGATAATTTAGATGGCAAAAATGAATTATTCTTTTTGCATAATGAAGGAAGAATCGATCCAGTGTGTCGGGTTTCGACCTCCACATGTCGGATGTCAACGAGAACATGCTCGTGTTCCCCCAAAAAATGTATGCAAGCTTATTTTTCATTCTAAAAAATTCTTTAAATGTGTCCCGCTTTAAAGTGTTCCAAGGAACCCCTATGGCGGCGGGGTTTAATGCGTTTTGGTAATACTGGACGAATCTAGAGTCTTCGCCGATGTTAAATGGCTTTTCAACCTCAATGACATATTTTACTAATTCTCCTCTATTGTTTTCTTGGAAAAATCTAAAGCTAGCAAGCGTTAAAAGAACGTACCAACAGCTTGAATCGACACCTAGTACAAACAAGTTTAGGACTAACAGCTTGTCAGGTAACTTTCGTTTTGAACATGACGTACCAAGCTCAAAGTATCTTGGCAAATCCCACAGTTTGATGCCTTTATCGGCCATGCGTTCGTCTTGAATTCTCATAGGTGCTCTAGAAGGCAAGTCCGTAACCTTCATAAGGAGTGGATCCCATCAAGTGCATGTTACTTTGCACCACCAAACAATGGCTATAGGTCCATTAAGAGCTAATTGTCATGGGATGACACTTTGACTATGTCCAGGCTCGAGATGCCCCTCAACTTCGTCCTTAGGTCCCTTGTTAAGTCCCGTGATGCCACTTAGTTTCCCTCTCAAAGTACCTCAGTAAGTCAAACTCACTCGGTTTTTAGGCCCACGCAAACGGTAGTTGAGTACGTCTACGCAGCGGCATAATTTTTATGTCTGGAAGGACAGAAAATGCACACAAGTATTTGGGATTAGAGGCTTTTGCACGGTTTAGAGAGAAAGAGAGAGTTCTTGGAATGGAAGAATGCTATGGTGGCATGACCCCCACCTTTGTATTTATAATAGCATTGCATACATTGAACTTGGTTAATTGATAGAAGGATCTAGAACTTATAAGTCCCAACCGTGTGACCCTTCAAGTGCCATGGTTTGAACTTAGCATGTATTAGGTCTAGATTCATTTAGCATGTGTTGTACAATTTCCTAGGCACACACCTCTTGGGCAACCATGTCTTAGAGCACTACCCAAGTAGGTTGTCTTACATTATAATTCTAGAATATTCCTAACAAAGCTAGTTCCATGCCAACCATGCATTTAAGACACGGTTCCCATGTAACTAGGTTCTTTACTTTGTTTATTTTAGTTACAGATCCGATTGGGCCTAGCCTGTACAAAAATGTGACATAGCAAAATTTCTACTAAAAATAGTCAACTCGTGACATTCTCCCCCACCCAAGCCATTGTCGTCCCCGGCAATGTCAAGCTGTTGAGGATGCCTCGGTCCCTCCCAAAATTGTTGCAAGTTGTTCCCTTGGTTGTCCTTGTAGCGTTGTTCGGTAGACATTTCCAATGAACCAAGTACTTGAGGCACTTGGCCCCATGATTGTGCTTCTTGTCAAAAGTCCTCTTCTTCCAATGCGTGCCTCGCTGCATGTCCTTGGCACTGTTCCAGTGCTTGTCATGGTCTTGGCCTGCATTTGGTTTAAGCAAATTTTGGAAGAAAAACGTTAGGGTTTGGGTGCGCAACCCGTGTGCACCCTTCCCCCAGTGCTACACCTTGCAGTGCACCTCATGCGCACCCGGGTGCCCCACATGCGCACCCAATGCCGAGCCCAGCACCCCGGATCCTAAGTCCTGCGGTCCTTGTCCCGAGTCATGCCCAGCCATGCCCAAGCCATGCCCAGCCATGCCCAAGTCATGGGCACCCTTGTGCACTTCATCCGCACACTTAGTTTGATTTTTGATCCTGGGACCTGTTTTTACCTTTGCATGCACCTACACATTGGTTCCTTGCACTTGGGCCCGTGTATGAGCCTCTGCACGCACCTGTGCAGTGTCTCTGTGTCCTGGCGCATGGTCTTGGGCACCTGTCTGGACCTGCGCAGTGACCTTGACACTGGTTCTGGCTGCTTCTTTGGCCTGCTTTGGGACTTCGATTTTCTGGGCTTCTCTTTTTACCAACAGCAACATGCCTTTCTTGACTAGAGCACACATCTGAGCTATAGTCTTAAGCACTCCTTGTTTTGTCTTGCGCACCTCTTGAGTCATGCACCCAAGGTACCGAATCAATCCCATGCCGGCGGACTCAGTCTCTTCTTGTTCTTGCGCTGCCATAAGTGCATTCAAGGCCTTGCGTTGTGGATAGTCCCACGTAGCATGAGCCCCATCACACAAGAAACAATTCTTTCTCTTGCCTTTGTCCTTTTTACCTTCATGCCACTTGCTTTGGTCTTTATGCTTTGGAGGACTGTGAGGCCTTTCTCCTCCACCCTTCTCCTTGTCCTTTGCTCCTTCTTCTTGGTTTAGTCTTTAAAATCCACCAAGTTTTCGGCTTTGGATATGGCATTGGCTAGGTCTTGGACACCTCTTCATCTCAACTCCATCTCAGCCCATGTTTGTAAACCGTCCATGAAGTAGAAGAGTCTATTGGCTTCGGTCATGTTGGGGATTTCTAACATAGGTGATTGATACTCCATGATGTACTCACGGATTGGCCCGGCTTTCTTCAACCCACGAAGCTTCTTTAAGGCCATCAATTCTATGTTTTCAAGGAAAAATTGCTTTTTGAACTCACGGACAAATTCTTCTCAAGTGTCCATGGTACAAGTCCCATGAGCGATGTCACCGTGTCTTCTTCTCCACCATAGCGCCAACATCATGAGTCAAGTACATGGTGGCCGTGCTGATTTTGGTGTCTTTGTTGTCAATGTGCAAGGCCTCGAAGTATCTCTCCATACTCCATAGAAAGTTGTCCACTTCCTTAGCATTGCGTTGCCCATTGAACATGGGCGGTTCAGGGACCCGGGCACGCCGCACAGCAGCCCTGGTGCCCATGCCACCCTCTAGTGCTGTCTTGCATAGCATGCAGTCCGTTTTGACAATGTCAAGCTCCTGCCAAAGCCCGAACACTGCCTCTGTCAACTAGCCCAACCGATTGTCCACGGTGGCCTTCATCTCCTCAAGCGTATAAAGAAGTTTTTCCTCTATTCCTAAGACACGTCCTTTAATAACGTCCAAGATTTTAAGGTTTTCATGAACATCACCCATTGCCAACTCCAATCTTACCAAACGCACCTCAAGTTCCGAAGGTCTCTCCCCTTGCACTGAAGGTTCCCTGTTTTTATGGGACTTTTTGCTTGCTTTTCTGGCCTTGCTCTCGTTTGCTCCACTATAACTTGTGACACTCCAACATTTACTTCTTCCGTGGTCACGCACCAAATTATAATCTGTTGCTTGGCTCTGATACCTTGTTGTCACGGGATGACACTTTGACTATGTCCAGGCCCGAGATGCCCCTTAACTTCGCCCTTAGGTCCCTCGTTAAGTCCTGTGACGCCACTTAGTTTCACTCTCAAAGTACCTCACTAAGTCAAGCTCACTCGGTTTGTAGGCCCATGCAAACGGTAGTTGAGTACGTCTGCGCAACGGAATAATTTATAAGTTTGGAAGGATAGAAAATGCACACAAGTATTCAAGATAGAAGCTTTTGCACGGTTTAGAGAGAAAGAGAGAGTTTTTGGAATGGAAGAATGTTATGGTGGCATAACTCCCACCTTTGTATTTATAATAGTATTGCATACATTGAACTTGGTTAATTGATAAAAGGATCTAGCACTTGTAAGTCCCAACCATGTGACCCTTCAAGTGCCACGGTTTGAACTTAGCATGTATTAGGTCTAGATTCATTTAGCATGTGTTGTACAATTTCCTAGGCACACACCTCTTGGGCAACCGTGTCTTGGAGCACCACCCAAGTAGGTTGTCTTACATTTTAATTCTAGAATATTCCTAATTAAGCTAGTTCCATGCCAACCATGCATTTAGGACACGGTTCCCATGTGACTAGGTTCTTCACTTTGTTTATTTTAGTTACATATCCAATTGGGCCTAGCCCGTACAAAATTGTGACATAGCAAAAATTCTACTAAAATAGTCAACCCGTGACATAATGCTCATCCCGATCACCTTAGTAACAATTTCTGGGTTCCATCAAGTGTGACTTCACTCACACCACCAAAACTATGGCTATGGATTGCCCAACACTGTCAACATCATAGGAAGGGACAATTATTTATTACAGTGCACAAGCAAAATGAACTATAACTTACTCATTGAACTTGTATAAATCAGGTTGAGATACATCACAGTCAATTCACTTTACAGACTTTAATCCCATCCCCCTCGATGTTTCTAATACAATTTTTACAAAGTCCTTTTACCAATAGATCCACAAGGTTGTTTTCAAACCTTACGCAATTTTAGTGATATCACTTTCTTTCTAGTAGATCATTTACGATCTTATGCATGAAACAAATAAGTCTCCTCTTGCCAAACCCATCAGGTGTACGGTGCCCACACCATCCGTTACGGACTATGGGCTAGGTTGAAGCATCACGCTCAACCTTCATCAATGGCATGTCAACACTGTATAAAGTGGTACTTGCAGGTTAACCACTATTAATCATTAATCACGAGTTGATCTTACCCCTACATTGAGGTATTTTCAATGAGCTGTTAAACAACTAGCTCCATCACCTGCCAGCTTCAATAATAATGAGTATAACATAACAGTGGAGCATACATTATATCAATAAAATCACATCTCCATTTTTATTACGCATATCATACCTATATCGTATATACAGTTGGCATAAAAGATATATACCTCAAATTTCTCAATGTCACATACAACCATAGTTGTGAAATATTATCATCTAAAATCAATTAGATCACCACTAGTTTAGTTTATGAAAGGCCATAATTCATAAAGTGCCTTTTACAATTCAAACTAAGGCAATCCACACAATTATGACTTCACAAGGGTTTTGAGCCGAAGTGCTAGCATCATAAAGCTATCCACGTTGATTTTGGACAATCACCAAAATGGTTTCCATCATGATCAATTCACATAAGCCAATAGTAAAATGTGAACATAGGTGGAATCATAATAATCAGAAAAGATTATGGTCAAACAATATGTCACATAGGCTATCGGGTGTACACAATCCTCACAGCAAAATGTCTCCCACACATTCCTAAGTCATTCATCTTTATACTTGTCATTTCTAGCCCATTTAACTCAGACTCTAAGGTCAATTCAACAGTGCAGCTTTATACAACACCAGTGATAAGCCCAACTTATGGTGAGTAAAATAATTCTCATCACATATCAAAATGGTAGGAAGACTATTATACTGTAAACCCCAATCAATAGTATTTCGCTAGTACTTCAACTATTTAATTAGAGCATTCCAATGCTCATCATATGGATAACAAGTATATAGTCTAAGTCTACTAGCGACTTATATTATTTCAAGGTGAGTAGAGTTCATAAAAACATAACACTATCAAACACCTTAATGTATTTAGACTATGATACACAATCACCCCTATTCCTCTTTAAGTGATCGTTAGGGCCATATGGATTCTTAATTAGTAGATCATCAAAAAGACCAAAATTCTTTAAATATTTTTCGCCACATAGTCTATAATTAGGACTCTCGAGTGTTCCAGTGATTTTCTCACTTAATATCACATTGGCTTCATATAGATCTCTCTTATCAAACATAAACCAAGGGTTTTAACATTCACAATTTTGCCAAAAATAGGTATATCATCAACATGATTACTCACTCACTAAGGCTATACTACACATGGCTAAATAATGGTAAAATTAATGCCACTCATAAGGGGCTAATTTAGGATCATAAAGGAAGTTTTTATGTTTAGAAAGTTTAATTTTCAATTAAAAGCCTCAAACCCCTCATATTGTTCTATAACAACCTTACCTTTACGATCATCATTCAAGTAATTCAAATTTTGTTAATCTCTAGGTGGACCTACGAATATCCACTCATTTAATCAAGTCTGGCCCATTAGTAATGATCTTTCTCAATAAGTACATCTATGAGCTTCATCAAAGGGCTTTTGCCTTTCCCCCCCTTTTTCATACAATCTTTCTATATCGTGAATTAAATTTATTCAATCTTGTAAAGCAATAATACAATCAGGGGGTCCTATTTTGACTAGACGTCCCCACATATTAGATAATGGAGATTACAAGAACATAACCCTTTTACATCTCATAATGTGTTTTGTCTAACCCTTAAGTAAGGAGTCCTTTTAATTGGGTAGCAATCCAACACAAGGTTTCCTCCACAACCTCGAGGATTACCTGACACTAGAAAGCATGAAATTCATCATATGCCCCCTAGCGTTTTATTTCCTCATAGTATTTCTCGGGAAAAGTGGTGCCATATTTAATGCTTCTGTTCAACCTAATCCTTATATTATGTGACTATTATTGTCCATTTAACACTACCCCCACATTTCTCTAGCTCTTTGGATAATCACAAGGATTTGTTTCAGGCCCTTCACAAAATAGATACACCTTAAAAATGCACCATTCAGCACAATATTAAATAGTAACATATTTTTTGCACAAGCCTAGATATGGGAAACTTTATATGAAAATATGGAAACCCCATTAAGTTCATAATTTTTGCACAAACCCGGATATGGGAAACTTTATATGAAAATATGGGAACCCCATTAAGTCACTTCCATTCAAGTTTTAGCATGAGTTTAGACGAGAATGTCATGCTAGCAACATTTTACCACACAAATATTAAGGCGCATGTCACCAATTTTGTGCCTACTTTATTTTCTAATTAAGGCAATGTTTAATTTTTAGTAGACCCTAAGTAGGCTTTATTATCATAGGCCTAACATATATTTATTTAGGCCCAATGGCCCATCCCCCTTTTGTTTTAATTACCTTCAAACAAGTGTTTTAATTGATAGCTCGTATAACTATCTTTTCCTTAAACACCCATAAGATTTAATAATTTATTTTTATTATTATTTTTTTTTAAATCATGGCCAACAAGATTTATCTCCTTTCTTAATTTTTAATTGAAGCCCAAATATATATATATATACAGACCCATGCAGGGTCTTTTATTGTTCTGTTGGCTTGATCTTATCTTTGTAAAAGCTGACTCTTCAACTCTTTCTCTCTCACTTCTTTTCATTAATTATTTTTAATTAATTAGACCCATTAACTTTGGAACCCAATAAAGCCCATACCCATATCTTATCTCTCTCTCAACGCACCACTGGCTCGGGGACAGGTCCACGCTAGCCATGGTAGGTGTCAAACCACAACCGTACGTTGTAGAGTTCCACCACCAGTACGCGTGTCGCTACCCCTCTTCGTGAGCCAAACCCGAATTCATGTTGAGAACGGCTCTGGTTTTGCCATGACAATTGCCAGCGCACAGTGCCCGAATCTCTATGCAAACTAGCATACCTTTGCACCTATAGCTATGGTTAAAGATTTGTAATGCTTCCTACTTCGATGTCAATCAAATTTGCCACATCCGCCGTCACGGATTTCCCCAACATGAAAGACCAAGGCCGTGAGCAAAAGTAGCCCTATCTACTTGCTTTTTCTCCTTTTTTTCTTCCCTTTTTTTTATTTCAAATCCTTATGATAGGAAATTAACCGATATCAAAAAAAATTTCAAGAAGTTCAAGTAAAATAATTAATAGAAATTTTCCAAAACTAACCACATGCCCATATTCTAATTAGTCTTAATAAGCAACTTTAGACATGTGAAATAGGTAAGCCTTGCTCCCAAGATTGATTATTCCAAATCGTATTTAATAATAAACTATTCTAAAATCTACCTACGCACAAAAATTACAAGAGAAAGAAAAAAAAAAAAAAAAGAGAGAAAATAACCCTTTTTATAAGAAAAGAAAATAAATTTTTTTTATTATTTGTTTTTAAAGAAAAGAGACAATAATAATTTAAAAAATTAAATATCCTAAGCAAGAATCAAAGAAAATCACAAAAATAAAATTACGAACGTTGTCTAGTCCCCCGGCAACGGCGTCAAAATCATGATGTGTTTTTCTATGTCTATCAAAATTTAATATTAAACCCTATCCCCCACAACGGGCTGTTGGGCTCGGTGATCTAGTGATGATGTTGACGGTGCTTGGTGTTGGTGCAGGCTGAGCTTAGACGTTCTTGTCCCGAATCTCGATTAACTTGATTTAATTGTTTACACATCGAATTTGTCTTATTTGCACTAAAACTTGACAATTTTTGGAACTTTAATTTCAAACCTGTTTAATATAAAAATTGCCAAAGTGAGTATAAAACTATAATTAAATGGGTGAAAAATAATTAAAATAGCGATTAAAGATGCGTAAATATGAGACGCTTCAGGGTATTAACTTTAAAAGACAAGGATCGGAGTTACCTTTGATGGCTACTACTTCCTCCACAAGTTCCACTTGGGGATCCTCGTCCGCTGCTATAACATCCCCCTCAAGGTCTTCTTGAGTGTAAGTTGCCATGAACTCAAAAGGAAGGAGCGAGACAGTTCAAACATTAACCTTTTAAGGGAGAGGTCTAAATACTACCATCCATGGGGGCAGTCCTAATCATGCTTTTGAGGACTGTCGTCAGTTAGCATGTCCTGCTCTAGTGGTTGATCTTTTGGATCAATCACTAGAGCTTGAGACTCGTTCATAGGTTAGGGAATGTCCTCCTCGTGGAAGTCATTCCGATATCAGATAATGCTGGGTTAACATGGCCTAAAGGTTCCACTATATTGATGCCAAGCAAGGAATACTCCTCTTCATTATCAACTGATTTTTGAGCCAGTGAACTCTTAGCAAGCTAGTCCCACCAAGATTCTTGTTCTTCAAAAAATGAGACACCAATCCATCTCTTAAGCTTCTTGTGTGATTGCCCCTTTTCGACAGTAGCAATAGGCTTACTCAGTCGCTCAGCCTACAAGATCTATAGGCTAAGTTTGCTTGTCCTTGCAGACCCTAGCTTCCTCTTGAGAAAGCCTAGTTGAGCAAGTATCGAGCAGAGTCCTTCATTGAGCTGCATTTTTCCGAAGTTGCCTCCTCTTTTGGGTTCGAGTAAGACTAGAGGGACCTCCCCTTGATTGAGGTGACTCCTACTCTAGACATTACCGAATAGGACCCTGGAAGGCTGGTGTCCTGACTGTCGTGGTCCTTGACTGTTGTTCACGTCTAGTAGGTGGTATTTTGGATTTCTCATTGGATGCCCAGTTCTCATAATGATCTGGTGTCCACGTTGAAGCAAGTATCTGCTACTTCTCTACAGTGCCAATTAAATCTTGCCAAGTGCTCAAGGGCAGACACGGTCTCTTCTTCAGAAAAGAGGGAAAACTCAGGGATTTTATATCCCTGAGGAAAAGGATAGTCCATCTCTATGTAGTCAGGGTAAGGTTTGATTTACAAGGGTCTATTGACCTCTCTGTGGCATGGCCCATACATTTTCCGGAAGAGGGAAGCCAATTAGTCTATGAGAGGTAGGTTAGGCATATGGTTATGCGCCTACCATTGCCCCCCAAGTGGGTGAGGATCTTGAGGGAGATCTGCAGGATACCCCTGAGCACCCATCACAATGGAGTGTGGGAATGGTTGTTGCCCCCCAAACCTAGGGTGACCCCCTAGTCAATTGTCATGATTTGTCATGTCCTGCATTGTTTTAGCTAATATGTTAGCAATTAGCTTTGTTACGTTTGGTATTCAAGTTGTGTTAGCTGAATTGTATTTCTTGTACTAGCTTAATTTGGAGGGAAAGTCGGTTAAGGTGGTTAAGAAGCTTCTAGATCTTTTCCCACAAAAATAAGCATTTAAGTGTGATTGTTGTAACTTGATGATCCATTCAATGAAATAGTGTCTTTCCCCTTTCTCAATTTTCTCTGTCTCTCTCTCTATCTGTATTCTCAATTCTCAAATTCCAATCTCAATTAGGTTTTGATTCAAGAATACCTTGAATCATTACAAGTGGTATCAGAGCCTACATTGCATGCTTTGCTTTCTTGATTCATTCAAACTGAGCAACTTCGGAGGTTGATCAATCCGATCAGATCACCAAGTTACAGCAGCAAGTGTAAGAGGTATTGCTTACCATGCGATCTAATCATCAGTCCCTGCTGTAGGTTAAGCATAGGTTGGATGGAATGAAGAAACAAATCAATAGGAAAGCAATACCAAGCGGAATAGGAGTTCTTCCACAGGGAAAACTCCCGAATGCAGCTGTTGCCCAAATAATTGAAGAACAGGAGGGCAATAAGGGAGGAAACAGAAACAATCAGTTCACAGCCGAAGGTGAAGTTGGATACCATCATGATGGGGTGCAACCCCAATCTTGGATTAGAAGATGTGAGAGGTATTTTCGCTTCTATGCTATTCCTGAGTCACAAAAAGTAGAGTTAGCATCCATTTACTTGCATGGTGACCAAGAAGTTTGGTACTGTAGTTTGACATTGGGGCATCCTACAATCTCTTGGCAAGAATTCGATGATGAGCTATGTGATAGATATGGGGATGAAGATCCGGGGGAGGTCATTGATAAATTCAACAAAGTAGCACAAGTAGGAAGTGTTAAAGAATACATGATCCATTTTGAAAACCTGAAGGCACGCCTAATGGCAATTAATCCAGGGGAAAAAGAGCCTTACTATGTGTCCAGCTTTATTAGTGGGCTTAAACCCAGAATCAAAGACATGGTTAAGGCCTTAAACCCTCCTACATTGTCTAAAGCATACTCCATGGCAAGGCTATTTGAGTCTTCAACCATAGTTTCTGCAGATCATGGGCATAGGGCCAAAGCAATAGTTCCCTTACAGCAGCTAGTGCCTTCTGCCAATAGAACATTGAGCCTAGATGAGAAAAAAATGTCTAAAGATTGTGCTAGAAGTGCAACCAAAAGTATTTCTTTGGCCACAAATGCAATCCTTAGCAGCTGATGACAGTTATTGGGGTTGAAGAAGTAGATGAAGAAAATGAGGAATCAATTGAGTCGGATGATCAGTTTGCAGAGTTGCAAGAGGGATCTGTTGAGCAAGATGAAGCTGAGATATCAGTAAGGGCTCTGACTGGGGGAGGAACTCACAATACTATTAGGATTAAAGGCTTGGAAAACCGTAAGTTCTTAATAATCTTAATAGACAGTGGAAGTATTCATAGCTTCTTAAACCACAAATTAACAAGATTGGTGGGTCATGAACTCATCAAAGCAAGTCCCTGAGCAGTGATTGTTGCGGATGGCAACTCCATATTGACCCAAATGAAGTACAAAGAGTTCAAATTGGAGATGTAAGGACACCATTTCTCTAATAACTTCAGAGTTCTGAAGCTAGGAGGGTATGACATGGTTTTAGGGGCGGATTGGATGAAGACCTTGAGCCCCATAATTTTTGATTTTGTGCAACTCACATTGTCCTTTGAGAAGGATGGATCTCCAATTCATTTGCAAGGATGTGTGGAGCAGGGCAGCTTGCAATTGATGACTTGTAAGCAATTGAAGGGGGTGATCAAGAGGAAGAATGTGCAATGAATGGGTCATCTATTCCCACTTAGCGCAAAGTCTAGTGATGCTAAGGTAAACTCTAACCCCTCTATTAAGAAGTTGTTACATGAATCTGAGGATTTATTTGTGTTGCCAACTTCACTGCCACCAAAACGATCCCTTGACCATGCCATTCCCTTAAAAGCTAATTCCAATCCAATCAATCTAAGACCTTACAAGTACCCTCATTACCAAAAAATGAGATTGAAAAATAGGTAGGGGAACTCTTAAAAACAAATTTCATTAGGCAAAGTCACAATCCATTTGCCTCTCCAGTTATCCTTGTAAAGAAAAAAGATGGAACATCTCGCATATGTATAGATTACAGGCAACTCAATTCATTAACCATCAAAGAAAATTTCTAAATCCCAATTTTGATGACCTACTAGATGAATTACATGGTGTTGTGTACTTCTTAAAGCTCGATTTGAGACAAAGATATAACCAAATTAGAGCAGTTGAGCAACGACACCAACAACAGTCCCAGTGCCACAAGGGCTCCCCCCCCCCCCCCCCCCCGGCGGGGAGTAGTTGAGCAAGACATTTATAAAACAGCCTCTAGAACACACCATGGTCACTATGAATTTGTGGTTATGCCTTTTGGACTGTCAAATGCTCTGACTACCTTCCAAGCTTTAATGAATTCCATCTTCAAGTCCTTCCTACGCTCTAATATGAAAGGGCATGTTGCCCACCTGTTCCGAGTCTTTACAACCATGCGCAAACACAAACTACATGCCAAACCGTCCAAATGTTCCTTTGCCCAAACACAAATAGAATACTTGGGTCATGTAATCTCTTATGAAGGGGTAGGTATTGATGCATCTAAGATTCATGCCATGAAACAATGGCCCACTCCTACTTCTGTTAAACAATTAAGAGGATTCTTGGGACTAACTGGGTATTACAAGAAATTCATTCAAGGGTATGGAATGATTGCTAAACCCTTGAATGCTTTGCTTAAGAAAGACTCCTTTATCTGGTCTCTTTCTGCACAAGAGTCCTTTGATAATTAGAACCTTGCTATAAGTACTGCTCCAGTACTAAGAATGCTAGATTTTCAAGAATCTTTTGTGCTAGAAACTTATGCGAGCAACCAAGGTGTTGGCGCAATTTTATCACAGCAGGGTAGACCAATTGCTTAACTAAGCCAAGCTCTCAACCCAAGGCACTTGAGTCTATCGATTTATGAGAAAGAGTACTTAGCCATACTCTTAGTAGTGCAAAAATGGAGATAATACTTAGAAGGCCACCATTTTGTTATCAAGACGGATCATCAAAGCTTAAGATATCTACTGGAATAGAAGATATCCACGAGAGTCCAAAAGAAGGGCTTAATGAAGATGTTGGGTCTGAACTATACCATTGAATATAGGAAAGGGAAAGAAAATGCTTCAATTGATGCTTTATCTAGACCAAAAGGAATAGGAGAAGGGACCTGTTCAGCTGTATCAATAGTAGTCCTTGAGTGGATGAAGGAAGTCTACAACTCATATGAGCACGATCCATTTGCTTAAGAGCAAATAACAGCTTTGAGTGTCCAAGGTTCAGCAACAGAAGGAACTGACCCTGAAGTGACTTTGTTAAGTGGCACTTTGAGAATAAAAGGGAAGGTTTACATTGGGGTTACAACTAATTTAATGAAACAAATCATCTTGGCTTTCAACTCCTCAGCTCTTGGAGGTGATTTTGGTATTGAGGGGTCTTATCAAAGAATGAAGCAGCACTTCTTTTTGCATGGAATGAAAAAAGATGTAATAGCAAGAGTGCAATCTTGTGAAGTATGTCAACACACCAAGTCTAATCACAACCCTTGTCCTGGGTTGCAGCAGCCTTACCGATTCCAAAGGATGCTTGGCAACAAATCAGCATGGACTTCATAAAGGGCCTACCAAAATCTGAAGGGCAAGAGATCATTTGGGTGGTAATTGATCGTTTCACTAAGTATGGCAATTTTATAACACTTAATCACCCTTTATTTACTGAGAAATTAGCCAAGTCATTCTTGGATAACATTTACCAGCTCCATGGACTGCCTCAGTCCATTCTATCAGATAGAGACAGGTTATTCACAAGCACATTCGGGAAGGAGTTGTTCAGGTTGTTGGGTTCAGCTTTGACCTTGAGTTCTGCCTGCCATCCTCAAACAGATGGGCAAACCAAGAGGCTGATTCAGAGTGTAGAGTAGTACTTGTGTAGCATGTCTTTCAGTAACCCAAAATAGTGGTGCAAGTGGTTGTCACTTACTGAGTATTGGTATAATACTCATGTTCACTCCTCTCTTGGCCCTAGTCCATTCAAGGCCTTGTATGGATATGATCCTCCATATCCTATTTTGCCTCAAGCTAGCACCACTCTAGTTGGTGAGGTGGAGGACGTTATCAAGCAGAGGAAGAAGCTAATTAAACAATTAAAAGATAATATGCAGCTAGCTCAAGCAAGGATGAAGGTTTTTGCTGACAGGAAGAGATCTGAAATGTCTTTTGAGGTAGGAGATATGGTTTACTTAAAGCTGTAGCCATATAGACAATTGTCAGTAGTAACACGCAAGAATATCAAGCTCAGCGCACGTTACTTTGGCCCCTACAAGATCCTATAAAAGATAGAAGCAATAGTTTATAAGTTGGACTTGCCACCTGAAGCTTCCATTCATCCTGTTTTTCATGTATCTCCCATGAAGAAGCAAATCAAGGATGATGTTAATTGTTCCAACAAAGCTCCCTTAGCAAGTTCTAATGGCATACTCCTTTAGAAACCAGTGGCAATATTGGGTGCCAAGACAGTTCAACAAGGAGGCCACAAGATTAAGCAAATTTTGGTTAAATAGGCAAATTTGTAGGAATCTGCAGCATCATGGGAAGACCATAGGTTCCTTAGGAGCCAATTTCCAGAATTTGATTCTTGAGACAAGAATCTTTTCTTCAACAAAGGAGTATTTGTCATGATTTGTCATGTCCTGTATTGTTTTTAGCTGATATGTAAGCAATTAGCTCTGTTACATTTGGTATTCAAGTTGTATTAGCTGGATTGTATTTCTTGTACTAGCTTAATTTGGAGGGAAAGTCGGTTAAGGTGGTTAGGAAGCTTCTAGATCTTTTCCCACTGAAATAAGCATTTAAGTGTGGTTGTTGTAACTTGATGATCCATTCAATGAAATAGTATCTTTCCCCTTTCTCAATTCTCACTATCTCTCTCTCTCTATCTTTATTCTCAATTCTCAAATTCCAATCTCATTTAGGTTTTGATTCAAGAATACCTTGAATCATTACATTAATTTGGCCACATACCATGTTATGATGTATGTCCCAATTGGACCTGGGTTATACAGCATCCCTGGGAGCACACCAATATTAGCAGGTTGTTGGATCATCCTTGCTTGATCAGTCCCCAATTCGAGATCTTGTGGTAAGCATGAAAAGGTCTACAAAGGAGAGGCCAGCTCCCAGAAGTGGGTACCTGTCCTTGCATTCCTACTTCAAGGCCTTAAGTGGGCCTCAAGGTAACCTCTACTACATGAGGAGGGTATGAACGGTTTTGCCCCCCTTGTATCAAGGATAGGCAACACTTGCACATTGGCGTTGAGGTCCCTCGACTCTTATTTAAAGGGTCAGAAACCCAAAGGGGCACATTGTTCCCATGGTTCGATTCTAAGTGTGTGACACTTAGGTTAGCCATAACTGGGTTTTCCGTTCTCTCAGGGACAATATAGTCAACTGGAGTCACTAGTAATCATGAGCTCGAAGGAGCCTTGCAAGGGTATTTAGTTGGTGCTAACGGAAGAGGTGCAGACCTAAGTTGCCTGATATCCTCTCTAATTGCTTGAACTAAGCCGTTGTAAGCCTCAACCTATCTAACCAAGATAGGCTCGACCTCAACTACTATCTGTCTTGCCATGTCCTTAGCAATAAGGGTAGCAGTAGAAGCCATGGTTGAGTTTATTTCAACTAAGACTTTCTCAGTCTCTTTGCGAAGCCTATCATTCGTTGAAGTTCCAATGTTATTTATCAGGCTCCCATGGCGGCATGGTTTCCACACTGGGCCACTAGATTGCGCTATGTTTCAGCAAGTTGTAGCTCAAAGGCTTCTCTCATTATTTATTGGACTCTTTGATCCACAATTCTAAACAACGTTTAAGCATAGCCATAAAACTCTTGCGAGAATGGCCATCCAGCCCTATATGTTCATCCTTCGAAATGTCATCATCACCACCACTCTCACCGCCGTGGCTATGACTCGGTTCATCCCTTCGTGTTATAGGGCTTTGATCAAGAGGACGCTCAAGTGGGGATCCAAGTAGGGCTAAGCCCTCTAGCTCCTCATGCTGAGGGCACTAGACCTTCTATTTCTGACCATCGGCGAATGGTCTGAATTATGTCTTGGTAACCCATGATGGGCTAAAGACGATGAAGTCTCGTTTTAAGTCGCCCGCCAAAAAGCGTGTTTGCTTTATTTTGTTTGCAATTAAGTTGGATGTGCTTGTTATAAAATGATAAACAAAGCAAATGTGTAAAACTCACCGCGACTAGGGACTAAGTCTAAATTCGAACTGCACGTCTTTAGCCTCAACAACTCCCCATTTCTCGAGAAAAGGTTGTGATATTTTGTTGCATCTGACTTCGGTTATACCATGAGTTTCGCTTATGCTTCAATTAAGAAGACTTGATTAAATATTTTTGTGAATTTATATATATATATTGATAGGAAAAGTAAAGGGATATGAACCTAACTCAAGTGGCAGTTATAGTGATGGAGCAGGGTCCAAAAACACCATTCCTTTTACACTTAAAAGTCAGGAACTGGGGTGGAGACAAACCCAAGAGCTCAGCAACCCCCTTACAAGCTTGAGTCAATCAGGTTATTAAGCCTAGCACCCTTGACTTATAATAACTCAAATGAGTTTAGGTCTGAAAAGATAAGATGGGGCAAAACGTATTCAGGTTACCGAACTAAGACCAAGGTAATCAAGATCAAGCCTTAGCCATTAAAGTCCTCCTAAATGGCGTGAACCTAAGTTCACCTGACTTATCAAGCAGTAACAATTGTGTATTATTAATGTGATAAGTCTAATTTAGTATATAATTATTGACATCATTTAGGTTCATTTTCAAACCATTTTACATCAAACTTTTATCGCTTTTGCTCCTTTTCGCTCCTATCGTTATTTCCTTGCGAAAAATGCTCATTTTATGCTAATTCTTGCTAGGTTTTATCATCAAAATTAGCAAGTGAATGCAAGATACATCAAAAAAAAATCAAAAAATAGGCTAAACACATCAATTTACACTACTAAAGCAAGTATGAACAACAAACTTGTACAATTTGTTAAAAATTGAAAATTTGGGCGGTAAAATGGACAAATCAAATGCAAGAACTTCTTGTACACTTCAATAACATGTTCAATTTTATGTAAAGACTAATTTTGGATGGCAAAGCTGAAGAAAAATTGAAGAAATTAGCAAGTTGATTCAAAAAGTTGAACATGGGCGGCAAGGGGTGGCAAGAAGAACAAATGAGAGCAAAGCTTTTATATTTTTTTTATTTTTTGAATTTGCAACAGTGTTTGGGAGGTCTTTTATCATCAATTCAACCAGGAAAAAAAAACCCAAAATAAAGTGGCGGGAAGCTTAGGAAAACTATAGGAGAAAGAAAGAAGAAAGGAAGGAAAGTTTGGGTTTAAAATTTGATATTTTCAAGTTCTTTTCTATTCTTTTATTCTTTAAGTTCTTGGATTTGTCTTAGCTTTGCTTTATATTATGTATACCGTGAACTAATTTTTCTTTCCAAGGCTACGATGTAGCCTAAGTTGTAATATATGCTCTTTTCTAGTTCAACATATTCAAAGTTTGTTTATTGCACTGTTTGAGTGTTTATTATTGTTCTTCATGAGTTTTGAATGCTTGATCACCATTCAAAGCCTATAATGATTCATAATAAGTCCAAAAGGAGATTTATGATGAATGCTAAAGTGATAAACACCACAAATTGAGCAAATGCCAAATATAGATTAATGCAATTTGTGTGGTCTTAAGTGAAAACCATGGATCTTCAAAACTTTTTTCTTATTTAAATTCATGGAAAGATTGATGAGTTAATATATGTAAAAGAGCATGTTAAATATTGCTTGAGAGAGAATGTTTAGTAAATTAGGGTTTTCAACTATCAACATATAATAACAACTTGAATATCGAGAATAGAAAGGCGTATTATTCAACTAGGTGAAATCGGATGCCTTGGATCTTACTAAATCATAAAAATCAGAAAACTTTCTAAATATCAGTAACCTAATTTTGATCTTTTCATTTCGTTCATTTCATTTCAAAAACTAAAATTTCGATATTTCGAATAGTGTTGAAACTACTAATTTCGGTATTCATTCAATAGCAATCCTCATGGGACGATACTCCACTCATTCTATATTACTTGATATGACTTAGTGCACTTACTAAGCAAACACATTAAGCATCACAATGCAGTTAAATTCAAGCCTTGGCCGTCCAAGCCTTAAACTAAAGCCTCAGTTCTCAACTCATCAAAATTTGGGAACAGATTAAAACAGAAAGTTCATACCGGAAACTCAAAAGACTTTATTGCTGAAGAAGAAAATACAACAAGTTCTATGCTAAGTTAAGCCACAGTAAGTTACGCTACTCCTAAGAAAACAGCACAAATGTGATGCAAAGAAACTTGTAGAAGTTTTGTATTGAGTGTGTTGGATTGTCACAAAGTCCTTTATTCATAGATAAACTAAATAATGGTTGCCCCTGGTTCTGCTGCATTTTCTCCCCACATCAGGCCACTAAGCTTCTTCTTATTTGTGAATGATCAATGAACGTGTCCATAATTCGGTTTTGGATGGAATTCCTTGGACCCCACGTCCGAATTTCTAGCTGAAGTCCCCTCTAAAAGCCCCACATTCTCTTGGATTAAGTTTAGTGCCAGAGTACCCTAAATTGAGCTCCTTGTAACTATCTCGAGCTTGAAAACCACTTGTCTTGCAACCTTCTTGGCAATCCCTTGAGCTCGAGCTCCCTTTACCCTTCAACCATCTCGAGCATCGAGTGGTTGATACCTTTGTTAGGGTGATAATCTTCTAACAATGCTGGGCTCGAGATGACTTTAGCATCTAAAGGCCTAATTCTGCTCAAGGAAGACCTCGCGTGTTAAGCACATAGCACTTTGCTCAAAAGAGCGTCGTCCCAGCTCCCTCGAATTCAGGGTGCAAACAACCTCATTACCCTATTTTTGTTTATTATAAATACATGTATTTTATCATGGAGAAGTTTAAGTTCAGGGTTTTGGAACCAAATTTTTTTAGAGGTTTTCGAAATTATTGTTTAGCATAATGTTTCTGAAAAATTATTTTTCAGAAAGATTGAAGGATAAATTTTGTTGAAACTTTTCCTAAGTTAAATATTTTTGGGAGCCCACACTCCTTGTGCTAGAAGAGGTCATTGTGACGAAGACTATGTGGTATCAAGTTATTCTTCTTCTAGTTTCAGATTTTCAAGTCGGAGTTGGGATTCATGGTCCATGTACCTCTAATTATATATGTGATATTTAATTTGTTTTCCTTTAATTCGTTTATTCTACATACTATGTTTATGTTTGTTTTATTTGATTTTTTTGATTGTGATGTTATGAAGCTATAAGAGTAAGATCTAGATTTAATTAAATTGTTCAATTAGGTCAGAACTTTAGATTTAAAATTAAGAATTTTTAAATTAGTTTTCCGCTGCACTTGATACATAGTTTGTATATAATTTTAGTTTTAAAATTTCCCACCCGGCAATGAAAATTAAGAGCATTTGTGAGATGAATTATTTTATTCAAGAGTTGAATAAAAGTTATTTTTTTAAAGCAAAAAAATTCATGGGATGAATTTTTACATGAAAAATAAAAAAAGGTAAAAACGAAAATATGGTGCAGGCCAATTAGCGGGTGATCCCTATCGTCCTCCAGGCCAACTAAGGCACGACACGTGTTGAGCACTGGAGGCTTCATCCGACGCGGCCCAATGGCAGGGTGCAACGTGGCACCATGCGATAGAAATTTAAAGGCGTGCGGTATTTTCTTGGGTATTTTGGATAATTATTTTGGGTGTTTTATCCTACCTGAAATACAATTTGAACTTCTATGTTTTATTTCAATTTGAATTAGTCGGTTTTGAGATTTCTATAAATAGGGATGTTTAGCTCATTAAGGTTTAATTCATTAGCTCAGTTTTCACTCAATTACTAGAGAATTAAAAAGAAGAAAATATCTCTTCCCAATTAATTCTTAAAATAATTTTAAGAATTATTTGATTTCACGATACCCACACATCCAGTTCTAAGAGAAACTATGGAGAAGATCTCAAAGGTATTGTTGGAGCATCTTTACACTTATGGTCTATAACGAGATATGAGATTTCTCGACCTATACTTTTAAATTCGTATTGAATTGTTTTTCATGGGCATGTCATGTATGCTATGAATTGTTTGGTCTAATTAGAGTTAATGACTTGTATGTATTTGAAATTAGGAATTTTAAATCAGGATTCCCCGCGCACAAGATACAGTCGTCCTATGTAATTTTAGTGTATGAAATTAAAATTGCCCACCCAACATTTGCAACCCCAAGGGCCACAATGTCAATCCCATGGCTGGGTTCCAAGTGTGTGAAAATTGGGTTAGCCATAGTTAGGTTTCCCCTTCTCTCAGGGACTATGTGGTCAACCTGAGCAACTAGCAACTCAAGGGAGCTTCACACGGATATCTAGTTGGAACAAACGGAGGAGGTATAGGTTTGAGTTGGTCGATGTCCTCTCTAACAGCTCGGACTTAGCCATTATGAGCCTCAGACTACCTAACTAAGATAGGCTCGATGTTTAGTATTTTCTGTCTTGCCACGTCCAACAAGGGTAGCAGTAGAAGACAAGTTTGAGTTCGTCTCAACTAAGACTCTGTTAGTTTCTTTATGAAGCTTTTCATTCATTGAGGTTATAACATTATTGATTACAGCTCTCATGGTGGCGGAGTTTTTGCGCTGAGCCACTACAGTGCATTATGTTTCAGCAAGTTGTCTCTCAAATGCCTCTCTCATGGTTTGTTGAACCTTTTGATCCATAATTTCTAAACGACTTTGGAGGATGGCCATGAAACTCTTTTGAGAATGGCCATCAAGCTCAATACATTCATCTTCCTGGATATTTCCATCACCCCCGCTTTCATTGCTGCAATTGTGCTTGGTTTCATCCCCTCATGTTGTAGGGCTTTGTTCAAAAGGGTGTTCAAGTGGGGACCCAGTTAAGGTTAGGCCTTGTGGTTCCTTAAGTTCAAAAGCACTGAATCTCCTGGTTCTAACTATTAGTGAATGGTTTGAGATTACATTCTGGTAATCTATGATAGTGTTGAAGACAATGAATTTTGCGTTTCCATAAACTAAAAAGAAAAAAAAAAACCGTTCCAATAAAGTGAGAGTTTCCTTAACAAAACAGAAAGAGAGAAAAACAAGTTTCCAAAATTATTACTTTACTAACAACAAAAAAGAAAATTCCAAAACAAACCATGACAAAGTCGGTGTATACTTTGCGTGTATTCGTATGGTATTAATACAAGTAGCCATCTCTCTCTCTCTCTCTCTCTCTTTTCGATGATGCTTTGCTACTGGGTTTCACCTTTGATGATGAAGATGATTTTTCTTTGATGTTTTGCTACTTGTTTTACCATTGAGGATGATGTGTTTTCGAGTTTTCTTTGAATTTGAATCGACTTTTACTGCTATTTAGGTTTCATATAGTCTAAGTTTCATGATATTAGGGTTTAATGATTTTTCTTCGATGCTTTGCTACTTGTTTCACCATTGATGACGATAATGAATTTTCTTGTTTCCTCTGAATTAGTCGACTTTCGCCAGGGTTTCACATAGTCTGGGTTTCATATAGTCAAATTTTAGGTTATTTCTATGTCATTAGATTTTGATTCATCTTAGGTTTGGGTTAGTCAAGTGGGGGTCACTTTAGGTTTCAGGTCAATAAAGTTACTACAAAATTGCTATTCTTTACCCCTACCTCAGAAATTGGAAAGTATGATTTTTAGTTAAAATCTAATTTCATGAAATTTTTGTATGTGCATCATATTTGAAATTGTCTCTTATTCTTGTGACATTCACTTCTATTTACAGCGCACTTTTGATATGGATTTGGGACAAGCAAAAGAACCGCAGATGAACATAACTCGCGATGGCAGAGGATTTAGAATTCTGAAATTTTTGACCTTGTTGTAGAGTTAGATGATGTAGGTATCAATCAATCCAAACAGTAAAATTTTAATGTAGATTTTACGACATAAAAGCCCGTATCAATTATTTATCCATGATCTTCTCTTGGGTCCTTTTCTACCGTCGATGACATGACAAAGCATTTTCAATCATTTGGCAGAAAGACCAGATACGAATTTAAACTTTTTCGAATATTCAAAGCATCATTCCATAAACCTCATTTGGAAACCATAACTTGTATGTAAGCACCTTTGATAGCATATTAAAATAGGCTTGGTTGTTTTTTGGGCGGTTAAATGATACATTCATGGAAAGATGAACTTTCATTACCTGGATCATAGTGTAGATCTTACGTCTGACATAAACCTGGATCATAGTGTAGATCTTATGTCTGACATAAGAAATTGACATTTTGGCAAAGTTTTCTATTTAACTTATAAAAGCACCCAAATTTTATCTCATTGGTTGGGTACAACTTACATTTCTTATGGTATTATGCATTTGCATTTAAGTTTGAACATCATGCTTTGTATTTCGCTTTGACCTATCTTTCCCCATCACAAATTACACATTTTTTTCTCCAATTTTATTTAAAAAGCTTTTCAATTTCAAAAGGGGTGGATCACTTTGTTATGATGCTACCTTCCCATCTATTTCTATGGCTCACACTCTATTTGTCTCTCATTAAGTGTGATCATATTGTTTAGTCCCTTCTAAGGTTTTGTGTCTTGATTTAATATTAATGTTTTAGTGTTAGGGTTTGTTTCTAACACTGCTGTAAATTCATTATCCATTCTAAGTAGTAATTTGGTTTTATGATTTCAAAATTTGTGTACTATGTGTTTTTTTTTTTTATAGATGAAGAAATTGTAATCGATCTTGGCTATATGTTTTTTTTGGGAAACCATCTATCATATAAAACAAGCTTCTATAAAGATTTTGTTTTTATTAACACTTTTAAGGAGATCGTTTATTTGTTTTTGTCTTTGTTTTACACTGAAAAACTCGAGTTATATGATATTTTCATAACCTTGGTGTTTGCATTTATGATAATCTTTTCGTAAGGGATTTGTTGTTGTACATCACTTAATTGGCTGTTACGTAACCATACTTTTGCAAATGCTACCATAGTGCAAATATATTAGGTTTGATTATAACAAAAAGAATAATCCCAATGCCACAAAGGCTCCCATTAGAGCAAAGTCTTTGAAGAGAGAAGAGGGGGGGGGGGGGGGGGGGGGGGGTGGGGGGGGGGGGGGGGGGGGGGGGGGGGGGGGGGGGGGGGGGGGAATATACGCAACCCCTACGGGGTGCTAGCCTAAAGGGAGATTGTGTCTGAGGGCCCTCAACCCCAAATAGCATGACTTCTGGTTAAAGAAACTTTGCTATGACAATGATATTTAGAGACATTATATCTTGATTTTTAATAGAATTGGACTATGCTATGGCAAATAAGTTAAGTCATTGTCAAGTGTTAATAGAGACTCATAAATGGTCATATATGCACACCTACACACACACACGAATACATTGTATATGTATACATATCTAAGTTATTGCTTGCTTTTCTTCAAGATTTCAGGTATCAGAAAATGCCAAGATTTGTTTATGTACTTGCCCGTGGCTTGCAACAGTGAAGTATTTCTTGGTTTTTGTATGCAAATAATGATAAGCCAATAATCTGCTTTTTGCTTGTTTGAGTTTTGCTGTGAAATGTTTTACCTCTTATATTCTTTTATTATTGTTGATTTTGTTTTTATCTATGTTTAACATTGAAAGACTCTTGAGCTAGATGGCATTTTCAGATGAGGGGATGCAGGTTCAAGTAAGTCTTTTTGCTGTAAGTCTTGTGTCAAACATACCCTTAAGGTTGGCATTCTGGTTCTCATAATCTTTTGCATCTTATTTTATGGCTATTATGTTATGTAATGTCCCATTAAGTAATGGATTTTGGGCTAGCAATTACTTGATTGTTCAATATTGTTTATTTGTGTTGCTGGTTGGGACGTTCTCTCGTGGTCTTGCAGCATGCTATATTTGCAAGTTGATGTTCCCTATAGTACTCGTTTTTGAAACTATTCCTAATGCAAGATTGGTCGACATGTAGTGGATCTTGCTACCTTTGGGTTCGATAATACAAGTTTTTATATGCGCACTTCCTTAACGACCTATGTACTTTATGTGTGACTTTCACAACATTGTATTATTAGATTACATTAATTAATTAATATTTCTCTTATTGTATTAGTTTGTCAAATTTCTTTATTAAATAATTACAATAAGATTCGTTAATAAATTTAGTATATATAAATTATATATTCAATATATATAAATTTAGATTAAAGTTTAACAAACTTACAGAAAATAATACTAAATTAAAAATTATTATAATGTATTTAGTTATATCAAAAATTTTAACATATATATTGCATAATTTAATATGAATTTTTTTTATTTAATGTATAATGATTATTAAATTTTCCTATTTAATAATACTGCAAAATGACATTTTTGTATTTTAAAATATAAATTATATATATTTTCATAACCTTAGTGTTTACATTTTAATTATGATAATCTTTTTATAATGGATTTTTATGCAACTTTTGCTTCGAGGCATTTTCTGCCCATGACATCACTCTACTTTTGCTTTCACTTGTTTCCATATTAAAGAGAAAACAGTTTTTAGACAGAGAACTAATATATATAATTTTTTATGTAGTTCTTGATTTTACCTGTTTGAGTGGTCTTTGACGAAACTCGACGTTCTTATTTATGTAACTTTCAATTGTCTTCAAATTATTATACTTTAATTTTGTTGTAGCGCTATGTTTAGTTCCTTTTGTGATTGTTTCATAACTGTCGGTGCATATGGTTCGATCTTGTTTTCTCTTCCTTTGCGTGAAATTTTGTTGACTTATTATTTGTGTATGTCTTTCTAGATTTCTGTTGAATTTCATTTGAAATTGTTCCCTCTTAATAGTATTTTCAAAGATTTGTTTGGCTAGTATTTGTGTTGGTGTACGGAATTCTAAGGTTTTAATCGATATGTGGATCGATATTTTTGGCGCGTGGAACAGTGAAAGTCAATTTCTTTGGGATTTGATGTTGATTTGCGGTTGTTCTTCTGAATATACTTGTAATTGATGTGATTCATGGCTTGAATGGACTTGTCAATTTGAGTTTTCAAGAATCTGATTGTTCTGAATTGATATTTTCTTGTCACTGTTTTGGAATCCGTTTGTGTTTACGCTATCTCTCTGCGGTTACTTTGTCGGTTTCTAGTTGCGGTAAATTTTGGGTCCTCACAATCAGCATCTAAAGGTAGATTTGGCCTTGATGATGGTGTTGCTGTGTGATTCTTGATTAATGTTTGGTTCTAATCGGAGCGCTCCAAGTTATGCCAATGAAGGTTTTGTAGATAATTTTTTATTGTTGTTTCATTATAGTTGATCTGATTTAACGGTTGGGATTGTTTATGAATGGTTTGGGTTTGTTAGTGGAAGATTGTAGATCTAGAGAGGTTAATGATTTTGATACTATGGGTATTCGTTCTTGTTTCTTGATTTTGTTTGATATTTAATGATTTGTTGGCGATGGTTCGTTATGTGGTATGTCTTTAGCTTCCTTGAAGGTTCAATGCACCAATGTAAGAAGGACCCATGTCCTGTTTTGAAGGTCTTTAGTCAGGTGGAGTTGGTTTTTCTTATTCTTTGGTGTACTGATATCTCTATTCAAATGCTAATATAATTCAATCCTTCTAACTTAAGCCTTCAGATTGGCTGTTGCCTAATTTGATGTGTAGCTTGATGTTTTCTTGCTGTTAGCTTATTCAGTTATAAGCAAAACAAAAAGAAATTGTCGATTGTTTATTTGGTTTAATATGGAAAGCTGTAAATTATGAGTTTCTAGTTAAAATTAAATTTGTTGGCTTCTAGGTGATTAGCCTCGGTCGTAGATTTTTATTTGGTTTGTATATTAAAGGTTATAAACGAGTTGAAACCCTTGCAGTTTTTCTTTCTTTTTTTTTTTTTGGAGTTATGCTTCAATTATTTGTTTTCTTATTCGATTTGTTTAAGTTGACATCATCATTTTTTTTATTTTGTTGTGTTAGCTGCTCATTTGGTGTTCTTAACTAATGTTTTCCTTGGTGCTTAAGCAATTTGGTGCTTCCACTTTGCATTCTGCTTTAATGATTTTATAGGTAGGATGAAGGTGGATCAACTTTATTCTCCATTCAGTTGCGTATGTCAGTTTCCGAAGATATGAGCAACATATTACAAAGACTAATTTTGGTTCAGATATAAATTTGACTTCCACTATTTTTCGTTCAGTCCGCATTTGATTATTTGTCTTCCTTTGTTATTTAAGCTTTATGATATATTATGCACTATTTCTTCTTGGATGGCCCCAACATTCAATTGCTTGATAGTTGATGATAGGCTTCGTGTTGCTTTAGCTTTCGTCCCACGAAGATTGTGCGCTGCTATCTCCTGTGAGATTATTTTAGTGTCCCTTTTTTCTTTCTGAAGATTGCAAATATATCTGGCGTAATCGTGATCCTCTTTGACATTGTGTTCACAAGGTATGGAGTTTTAAGGTCTGGAGTGCTCACGAATGCCTATTGTTTGATGCTCATGTTGTTATGAAAGGTGAAACTTTTATGTATTATTGTGTTCATGACTATGTTTAACATTGTTGCTAACTTGTAGTGCTAGTTGGGACGTTCTCTCCTGGCCCTACGACATGCTATTTTGCAAGTTGATATCATTTTTGATGGTCACCGTACTACTCCTTTTTTGGACTATTCTGAATGCAGGGTTGGTGGACATGCGGTGGGTCTTGACACCTTTGGGTTCGGTAATATAGGTTTTTATATGCGCACTTTCTTAACTACCTTTGTATGTTATGTGTGATTTTCCCTAAAATTTAATTATTGGATTAGGTTAATTAAATTATATTTTTCTTATTGTATTAGTTTGTTAAATTTGTTAATTAAATAATTATAATATGATGCATTAATAAATTTTGCATATATAAATTATATATTTAATATATTTAAGTTTAGATTAAAGTTTAACAAAATTAAAGAAAATAATACTAAATTAATAGATTATTATAATGTATTTAGTTATATCAAAAATTTTAACACATATATTACATAATTTAATATAAATTTTTTTTAATATTTAATGTATAATTATCATTAAATTTTTCTATTTAATAATATTGCGAAGAAAGCTTAAAAGTAGTATCTATAGCAAAGAAAATTGTCAACTTGCTTAAGCTGCCAACAGTTAACTCAATCAGGATGACCCCTTTAGACTTAGCAGTAGCTCTGGAAAAGCCACAGATTGCAACATCTGAGTTAATCAGGTCTAATGACCCCCAACATATAAGAAGTTAGGACGTTGAAGGCTGTGCCATTATCCACCAAGACCCTATTCGCCAGATTGCCATAAAATTTGGCCTTGATGTATAGGGGCTTGATGTATTTATTGGTAGTATTAGGCCTATCAAACATCATCTTCATTGTGTCAGGTGAATCATCAGGCGATTTAGACGTTGTGGTATTAACTTTAAAAGACAAAGGATCAGAGTTACCTTTGGTGGCTGTTGCTTCCACCACAAGCTCCACCTGGGGATCCTCATCCACTGCTATAACATCCACCTCGAGGCCTTCTTGAGTGTTAGTTGCCACGAACTCCAAAGGAAGGAGCGAGGCAATTCTAACAGTAACCATTTAAGGGAGCATCCCGAATTGTATTAAGGTCTCTAGATCTGTTGCCTTTTAAGGGCTGCCATCCATGGGCACAGTCTTGATCATGCTTTTGTGCGTTGTCAACAGTTAGCATGTCCTACGCTAGAGGCTGGTCTTTTGGATCAACCGTTGGAGCTTGAGACTCCTTCATAGGTTGGGGGAAGTTCTCCTCGTGGAAGTCATTCTCGATAACAGATAAGGTTGGGGGAAGTTCTCCTTGATCGAGGCGATTCCTACTCCAAACATTACTGAATTGGACCGCAGAAGGCTGGAGTCCTAACTGTCGTGGTCCTTGGCTGGTGTCCACGTCTAGTAGGTGGTATTTCGGATTTCTCATTGGATGCCCAGTTCTCATAATGATCTGGTGTCCACGTCCAAGAAAGTATCAGTTGCTTGGCAATTGAATCTTTCCAAGTGCTCGCGGGCAGACACGGTCCCTTCTCCACAGAAGAGGGCAAACATGGGGTTTTATATCCCCAGGGAAAAGGATAGTCCCTGTCTATGTAGTTAAGGTAAGGTTTACTGTAAAAGGGTCTATTGACCCTTCTGAGGCATGGCCCATACATCTTCTCAATGAGGGCAGCCAATTGGTCCTGGAGGGGTAGGTTAGGCACATGGTTATGCGCCAGCCATTGGCCCGTGATGCGTTTTTCTACGTCTATCAAAATTTAATATAAAACCCTATCTATTAAACACACCTAAATTTCAGTGTAGGCCGAGAAGGTGTCGAACCACAGGGACTAAAAGTGCGTGAATTTAATCTATGCACATTTGAAACATGAGACACATTAGGTACAGTAGAGGGGGCCAGTGTCATCTTAAATGGGGAAATTAACTGCTCTATGGATGAGGCAAGAGAGTCTACTTTCTTATCTAAGATGGAGGTGTGAGCAATCTCATTTACTCCTCTATTTAACCTAGTAGCATTAAGACGTGCATGTGCGGTAGATTGTTGTGAATTCTCATTCAAAAGTTCGAACAATTCCCACGCCGCATCCTCATTCTTCCTGAGGAATTGACCACCGCATGAGGCATCAACAGTTTGTTGACCCTTCTCGTTTAACCCATAATAGAAATTTTGGACTAGTTGCCATTTAGGGATAGCATGATGTGGACAAGCTCGTAAAAGTTCCCTAAACCTATCCCAACTCTCGTGAAACTCCTCAGTAGAGAGTTGGGCGAAGGTGTTAATGGCTCTCCTAGCAATTTTAGTCTTACTAATGGGATAGAATTTCTTAAGAAATTCTTGTTGCATTTCAGTCCAAGTACTAATCGTCCCACTAAGTAAGGTGCCTAACCAATACTTAGCCTTTTCCCTTCAAAGAGAAAGGAAAAAGACGAAGTAAGATGGCGTCATCACTAATGTTAGGAATCCTGAAGGTTGAACAAACCTCTATGAAACTGTCCAAGTGTATGTACGGGTTCTCATTGCCTAAGCCGTGGAACGAAGGAAGCATCTGTATAGTATGTGGCTTAAGCTCGAACTGATGGGCTACGGGTGGCAACCTAATGCAAGACGGTGAGGCGTATGTAGTGGGAGTAAAATACTCCATGAGCGCACGTGGTTGTTGTTCGTCAGCCATTACTAAATCAGAGTTAGCACTAGCGGATTTTGCTCGGTGTTGGGCTCTAAGTTCTTTTAAAGTTCTTTCAATTTCAGGGTCGAATATGGTAATGTCAAGAGACAAAGAGCGACGACCGTGCATGAACAATTAACCACACGAAGCAAGTAAATTAAAAATTAAATAAGCAAAACAAATAAAACAGACAAAACAAATACTAAAAAAAACAAATAACAAGATACCCTAAAATCTACTTATGCACGAAAATCACAAGAAAAATAATGCTAATAAAAGAAAATATTTTTTTTTTTTTTAAAAGAGACAATAACAATTAAAGAGAATTAAAAATTAAAAATTCTAAATTAAGAATCAAATTAAGATTTCAAATCCTGGGTTGAAAAATAAAATAAAATAATTTAAAATTAAAGAAGAAATAGAAAGTTAAAAATCAAAGAAAATCACAAAAATAAAATCACGAACGTTACCTAGTCCCTGGCAACGGCGCCAAAATCTTGATGTGTTTTTCTACGTCTATCAAAATTTAATATATAACCCTATCTATTAAACACACCTAAATTGAAGTGTAGGGTGAGAGGGTGTCGATCCACAGGGACTAACAGTGCGTGAATTTAATTTATGACCTCAATTGATTTAAGGAAAAGTGATGATATCTTTGTGTTAATTAATCTAGAAAACGACAATTAAACTAAAGTAATCTACTACTAATCGGGAACGTGTATTAAATTGGAGCCTAGGGTTTCGAATCCATCATTAGCCAATTATTTTTGCGTTAACTCTTAAATTGGGATTATTGATTGTCACACGGGTAGTGGTTTAAGCTACAAGCTTCAACCTACTAAGATAATGTTATTAGTATTACGTATTGACCCTATCTAACTAAAGCATATGGAAAATAGGCTCTACCTAACGTATTGTTAATTATTACATATTAACCCTATCTAACTAAAGTATAGGGAAGACAGGCTTTAATTAACAATTCGGCTAATACTATTGCTTGATTAATTAATCCTAAGGCTACAAGCACAAAGAATTAATTTATAAATATCAATATCAACAATTAAAGGTTACAAACTTAATAATCATATCAATTGAATAAACAATAAAAATATAATACTTCAAAGTATTTATCTCAACCAAGCAATTCATATAAACAATCAAATTAACCGAAATTAAAAGTGAACAAAAGTAAAGGCTAAGATTTCATCTAACCCCAGAGAGCAAGGTAGCTCTCCATCAAGGATGACCCGGTGAAGAAGAAGTTGAACGAACTCATGTCGGTCTCCACGCTAATTTCTCTCTCGTTCCAATTTAACGAAAAAGAAAGGAAAATAAAAACCTGAAAGAGAGAGAGAGAGCTGAGAGGAGAGAGAGAAAACAGGATCAAGGATGACCCGGTGAAGAAGAAGTTGAACGAACTTATGTCGGTCTCCACGCTAATTTCTCTCTCGTTCCAATTTAACGAAAAAGAAAGGAAAATAAAAACCTGAAAGAGAGAGAGAGAGCTGAGGAGAGAGAGAGAGAAAACAGGGGCCGTCGGTGAACCAGCAAGAGCAGAACCCCAAAATCGAACTTATATCCCCTCCCCCCAAACCGACTTTCCCTCTCGTTGAACCCTATGTGTACTGGTGTGGGCCTGGACCTGAGATGCAGCATTTGGGCTGTGACGGGCTGAGGTCGGTGATGGTGGTGTTGTGGGCTGGAGGTCGAATCAGGCCGGAGTTTGGGCGAAGGTGATGCTGGCGATGATGTGGGCTGGGCTGTGGGTGGTGGTCGATCTGGGATGGAGTTGGGCCGGAGGTGATGCTGCGTGTGTTGGGCTGCTGGGATGATGATGATGCGGTGAAGTTGGGCCGGAGTTTGGGGCTAGAGGTGATGCTGGTGATGATGTGGGCTGGGTCGAGCTTGTTTGGCCGGCTGACCTGGACCTGCGTTTGGGGCTGGAGGTGGAGCTGGGTCAGGGATGGAGCAGGCTGAGCTTTGGGTTGAAGATGATGAATAGTGCAGGTGCGGGTCGGGCTTATACGTTGTTGTCCCGAATTGCGATTGATTTGATTTAATTGTTTGAGCGTCGAGTTTATCTTATTTGCATCCAAATTTGACAATTTCCGTAACTTTAATTTCAAACCCGTTAAACATAAAAATTGCCAAAATGAGTGTAGAACTATAATTAAATAGGTGCGAAATAATTAAAATAACAATTAAAAGATGCGTAAATACGAGACGCATCAGCCCCAAGTGGGTGAGGATCTTGAGGGGGATCTATGGGATACCCATCACAATTGAGTGTGAGAACGGTTGTTGCACCCCAAAACCTGGGTGACGCCCTGGTCAATTTGGCCATGCGCTTGGTTGGCGACGATGTATGTCCCAGCAAGAGCTAGGTTATATGGCATGCCTGGGAGCACACCAATATTAGCAGGCTATTGGTCCATCCTTGCTTGATCAGTCCCCGAGTTGTGATCTTGAGGAAGTGGGTGGTTAACTTGGCCCCCAGTGTGGTAAGTATGAAGAGGTCTAGGAAGGAGAGGCTAGCTCCCAGAAGTGGGTATCTATCCTTGCATTCCTACTTCATGTCCTTGAGTGGGCCTCAAGGCAACCTCTAATACATGTAGAGGGTATGAATGGTTTTGCTCCCCAGTCTCAGGGATAGGCAACACTGGCACATTTGCGTTGAGATCCCTCAACTCTGATTCGAAGGGTTAGCAACCCAAGGGGCACATTGTTCCTATGGTTGGATTCCAAGTTTGTGACACTTGGGTTAGCCATAATTGAGTTTTTCATTCTCTCAGGGATAATATAGTCAACCCAAGTAACTGGTAATCATGAGCTCAAAGGACCATCGCAAGGATATCTAGTTGGTGCTGACAGAAGGGGTACAAGCCTAATTTGCCCGATATCCTCTCTACCGGCTAAAACTAGGCTGTTGTGTGTCTCAGCCTGTCTAACCAAGATAGGCTAGACCTCAAGTACTGTCTGTCCTGCCATGTCCTTCAATAAGGATAGCAGTAGAAGCCGTGGTGGATTTCATTTCAACTAAGACTTTTTCATTCTCTTTTTGAAGCCTATCATTGATCGAGGTTCCAGCGTTATTTGCCACGGCTCTTATGGTGGCGCAATTTTCACGCTAGGCCACTAGATTTCGCTCTGTTTCAGCATGTTGTCTCTTAAAGGCTTCTCTCATTGTTTGTTTTTGGGTTGAGTAAATGATTTGAATCAGAAATTTTTTTGTTTATTTCTATTTAGATGATAAAATATAAATAAAATAAACTAAAAAATTCGAAAATGAAAGGATTCCTTTTATCTTAAGAGGGATGAATTTATTTATACTTGTTCCTGAAGTAAAAAGCGTTCCATCTGTTCTTGAATAGCTTCTTTTAAAGGGCTTCTGCTTCCTCGGTAAAGGTCTTGGTAGAAGATATAATTTCTTGGAACTGCGATTTATTCGTTTTTAAGTAAGTACGTAACTCGACAAGAAATTTCCTTACCTGGACAATTTCTAATGAATCAAGATAACCATTTGTTCCAATATAAATAGTCATTATCTGTTATTCCACCGTGAGAGGGGCAGATTGGGGTTGTTTAAGCAATTCACGCAATCGTTGACCTCTTGCCAATTGATTATGAGTAGCTTTATCCAGATCAGAAGCAAATTGTGAAAAGGCTTCTAATTCTATAAATTGTGCCAGTTCCAATTTTAATTTACCAACTACTTGTTTCATAGCTTTAATTGGAGCTGCGGATCCTACTCTAGAAACAAAAATACCTACATTAATAACTGGTCTGATTCCAGCATTGAATAGATCAGCTGATAAGAATATTTGTCCATCTGTAATGGAAATTACATTAGTAGGAATATAAGCTGAAACATCTCTTGATTGGGTCTCAACTATTGGTAAGATAGTCATACTTCCTTCACCTAAGTGAGAACTTAATTTAGCGGCTCTTTCCAAAAGTCGTGAATGCAAATACAAAACATCTCCTGGATAAGCTTCACGACCGGGCGGTCTTCGTAATAGAGTAGACATTTGTCGATAAGCTTGGGCTTGCTTGGAAAGATCATCATAAATGATAAAAGTGTGTCGTTCACGGTACATAAAAAATTCGGCGAGTGCTGCTCCTATATAAGGAGCGACGTATTGTAATATAGCAGGGGAATCCGCCATTTCGGCTACCACAATAGTGTATTCCATTGCCCCCCTTTCCTGGAACGTAGTCACTACCTGCGCCACCAAAGATGCTTTTTGACCAATAGCTACATAAACACATATTACATTTTGTCCTTGTTGATTGAGAATCGTATCCGTGCCTACTGCTGTTTTACCTGTCTGTCCGTGGCTACTGCCACAATACCCCCCTTTCCTGGAGCATAGTCACTACCTGCGCCACCGAAGATGCTTTTTGACCAATAGCTACATAAACACATATTACATTTTGTCCTTGTTGATTGAGAATCGTATCCGTGGCTACTGCTGTTTTACCTGTCTGTCTGTCCGTAATTCTTGTTGACCACATCCTATAGGGATCATTGACTCTAAATAGTAAAGTGTATTGCTAATGTTGATTTATGGTTAATCACAGGAAGAAACCTTAGTATTCTATGTCTCCTATTGATGCGTAAATGGTTTTCTGATTAAACCAACCAGAGACTTAACAGATGGCTCTAGATATATTATTACATACTTGCTTATTATATTTCCTTTATAGAACTCACTGGAGAAGTTTGAACTGGTGGTTAAGGCAAATGAAATTTTTTTTTGGTGGAATATAAATGTGGCTATCGGGTTTTCGGATGTACTGAAGATAAAGAAAACATTATAGCCGCTGTGCTACTGTACTTCTCAAACCTATACAACTAAGTGGACATAGGTACAATTGGATGAATGTAACAAGCCGGCTAATTCTGGGTTGAATTCATGTGTTTTCGTAAGAATAAGAAGGGCAATTTGGGGACAAAGAAGACTTGAAAGTAATTGGAGGGCAGAAGAAGAAGAATTGAAGAGAATCGGCGGGAGGAAGAAGAAGAAGTTAACGAAGATGAGGAGTTTTATAAAGAAATAGGGGAGAGGAGGTTAGACAAAATTGAGCGCTAATGGTGGTCAGTAACCGTTTTTGGCACCAAAAGATTGGACTTCTTTATTACATGCTATCTTTTCATTATAAATTTCCTCTTATATGCAAATGAAAACACATAGAAAATGTTGGCATTTTGGCGGCTCTAATAATTTTATTGTATTCATGATGGGTGTACATCTCCTACATCATTCAGTGTGAATCTTGATCAGCAAAAAAAGGTACGTTTTAAGGCGTTTTTTGGGTCTATATACCTCCTTTGTTAAGCTAGGGTTTAGTCTCTTTCATTTATATTTGGTTTTGGTATCTAAATTGAACCCAATTTTTGGGTAATATTTACCCAATATTTTTTAATATGAAAGTGAGTCGAGGGAAGGGGATTTGAATCTTAGACCTCTTGCTAGGGCCTCAAGCTTGGCAGTATTTTAACAGGTCCCTTTTTTCTTCTAAGCATGTCTTTCCTTGCTATATATAAATTTTTAGAGTAATGATTGAAAATTTATCGCTTTGTTATTTTGAGGTTTGGTCTTTAGACAACTCGACATCTCATTATATATAATGGCATACAAGGGTGAGATTCAAATATAAAACAAGAATGAGATGACAGCAAAACAGGAACTAGTGCCAAGAAACATCATTAACACCTCGACATCTCGCTAAAAACACCCTATAGATATATTAGATGCATCTTCAAAACAAGTTTTCTGTTGGGCACATTCAACAGAACACATGTGTTTCTTTTAATCCTTGGAGAACTACAAGAAGGAGCTCTTCTTAACTCCATCTATGACATTGTAGATAAAATACACGTATAATTGCCATATTCTGCACATATCTCTACTTTTCCATTTAAAAAGGGTGTTTATATATTATTACCAATAATATCATAAAATACGTGCTTTGTCCGTGTTAGCAATGTAATACACATTTTACAACATGGAACCGTATTTTACTCGAAAAAAACAGATGAATATTTGAAAGTAATCATATTTATACCTAAATTAAGGATCCATGCCTTGTATTTTGTTTAATCTGTCACTTGAAGTCCCAAACTATCGACTTCTACCCTTTTTTTGCTGTACATGAGTGTAATCGTATATGATTCTTTTTATAAGTCAATAAACTTTTTATAGATTTTCCTTTTAAAAGGTTTATTCCTTTTATTTCCAAAAAAAGCGGCCAAATGGACGCTAAATCTAATAGCTACTTATTCAAGGTTTTTGTATTACCTATGTTCATGATTTGGTGTTTATTTCCTTTTGTTTTTTTTTGCTTAATTGGTGTCTTGATAACCAATCATTTGGTGTTAAGGTTTGTTTCAACAACTTCTATGAGTTCCTTGTGCACTAAAAGATAGATGAATTGAAAATTTATGTTTAATAGTGAAGTACTCTTGATTTTCATGTGGTTTTATATTTCAAGAGTTTGTCTACTCTTTGTTTGAATCTTGAAATCGTACTTTATCATAGTTTTGTAATTATTTTAAAAAGTTTTTTTTTTTTTTTCGGACGAAGTAGTAGTTTAATTTTGTAGATACCAAAGGTTTGAAGTTGTGGTTTCTTTCATATCTAATTAGGTTAGAATTTCATTAGTATTTGAGTTTTGTTTAAGTACTACACGGGCTTGCTATAGGTTAACTCCTGTACAGGCTTCTAAAATGAAAAATTAGTTGTCAGTCTACTCTACATCATGCAATTATTGTCTCTGACCCTTTGATGCTTATTGTAATCAATCCACGAGGTAAAAGACCATTTGCCATTTGATTATTTTGTAAGAGATCGATAAGCAACGTAACAATTTGACTATAGATCTTTCTTGGGCTTTTGGAAAATCCAAGATGGATAAACAGAAGCCAGTAGCACACAATTGAAAGCTTACCTTCAAGGTTCTTCTTTTGAATGAGTTCCTTTCTGTCTTTCAAACCTATGTTGTCTCAAAAAGGTGTGCATTCCTAACAATTTATGTTTTTTGATTCATTTTTATTTGTTTAGTGCTAATATTTGCTTGATAGCCTTTTATGTTTCCCTTGTATACATAGATATTAAAAGGAGAAAAAAGATAATTAGGAAATTCAGTTCTCATGTAGTTTTGACATTTTTATTTATCACAAATGTGTAATTATATAAATCTCTTAGTTATGTTGAAGAAATCAACCTTCACTCACTATAAGTAGCAAAAGTAATGGAAGTAGCACCTTCTATATTTTTTTTCACTTGTAGAACATGTTTTCTTTTGTTCTCGTATGTTCTAACTGTTGTTGTGGTCTTTTGGCTTATATTTTACTGAAAATATGTATCTCTATTGTCATTTGATTCATTTAAAAATCATTGTAGCAATATTATATTACATGGATATCACGTACTAAGTGATGTATTATTTGGCCTTTATGCCTTAACTTGCGGATTGTATGTCCAATCATATTTGATATTGTATTTTGCTTTTGTGAATTTTTATTGAACTCACTGAGAAGTTTGCACTGGCGGTTGAGGCAAATGAAATTTTTTTGTGGTGGAATATAAATGTGGCTATAGGGATTTCAAATGTACTGAAGATAAAGAATACATTATAGCCGCTGCGCTATTGTACGTCTCAAACCTATACAACTTTGTGGACATAGGTACAATTGGATGAATGTAAAAAGCCAGCTAATTCTGGGTTGAATTCATGTGTTTTCGTAGAAATAAGTAGGGAAATTCGGGGACAAAGAAGACTTGAAGGTAACTGGAGGGCAGAAGAAGAAGAGTTGAAGAGAATCGGCGGGAGGAAGAAGAAGAATTGAAGGAAGATAGAGAATTTGACAAAGAAACAAGGGAGAGGAGGTGAGACAAAATTGTGCGCTAATGGTGGCCAATAACCGTTTTTTGGCACCAAAAGATTGGGCTTCTTTATTACTTGCTATCTTTTCATTATAAATTTCCTCTTCTATGCAAATGAAAACACATAGAAAATGTTGGCATTTTGGCAGCCCTAATAAATGCTAGTGTATTCATGACGGGCTCCCATCTCTTGCATCATTCAGTGCCAATCTTGATAGGCAAAAAAAGGTACGTTTTATGACCTTTTTGGGGTCTATATACCCTCCTTTGTTAAGCTGCGGTTTAGTCTCTTTCATTTATATCTGGTTTTGGTATCTAAATTGAACCCAATTTTTGGGTAATATTTACCCTACATTTTTGAATATGAAAGTGAGTCGAGGGAAGGGGATTTGAATCTGAGACCACTTGCCAAGGCTTCAAGCTCTGTAGTATTTTAACAGGTCCCTTTTTTCTTCTAAACATATCTTTTCTTGCTATATTTAAATTTTTAGAATAATGATTGAAAATTTGTCATTTTGCTATTTGAGATTTGGTCTTTAGACACCTCGACATCTCATTATATATAATGGCATGCAAGGGTGAGATTCAAATATAAAACGAGAATGAGATGACAGCAAAACAGGAACTAGTGCCAAGAAACATCCTTGACACCTCGACATCTCGCTAGAAACACCCTATAGATATATTAGATGCATCTTCAAAATAAGTTTTCTGTTGGGCACATTGAATAGAAAACATGTGTTTTTTTTTTATCCCTAGAGAACTGCAAGAAGGAGATCTTCTCAACTCTTTCTAAGACATTGTTGATAAAATACACGTATAATTGCCATATTCAGCACATATATCTACTTTTCCATTTAAAAAGGGTGTTTTTAAACTATTACCAATGATATCATAAAATACGTGTTTTTTCCATGTTAGCAATGTAATACACATTTTATAACAGGGAACCATATTTTTCTCG